>MNCI01015001.1:324820-427260 GCA_015680685.1 Gnetum montanum | reverse complement strand
TTGTATTTTGGATTAGAAAAAAGGAGTCATCAGCAAAATGCATATTAAGTAGTTGATGTTGAGGAGAGGAAAAGCACACTCCGTATAGCATGCCTGATTGAATATCATGGTTAATTTGATGGCAAAGGAAATCCGCAGCAATGATAAAGAGATAAGGGGCAAGAGGACAACCTTGTCTTACTGATCTATGCATAGCAAATGGGGCAGTGATGCCAAAGGTGGTGGCTATTCTCGCATTAGCATCTGAGAAGAGACATTTCACCATATGAAGATACTTGGAGCCAAAACCTAGTTTTGACATAGTTTGAAGGATAAAGTCCCACTTAATGTTGTCGTAGGCCTTGGCATAGTCCAATTTCATCAAAAGGATGTCTTGGCCATCATCCTCAGCCCACTGCAAACCTTCCCAAGCGACCACTACGTTATCTAAGATATAACGCCCTGGGACAAATCCGGTTTGTTGAGGGGATATAATTTTATGAAGGAATTTTTTCAAACGTAAGGCTAAGCATTTGGCCCAAATTTTGTATACCACATTAAGAAGAGTAATGGGTCGCCAATTAGCTATACTAGTAGGGTCTCCTGATTTGGGAAGGAGGCGAATAATCCCAAGATTTAAATTTGGTCCAAGAGAACCAAGATGGATAGCCTCTTTAATTACTTGGAAAAGGTCATGGCCAACAAGATTCCAATGCCTCTGAAAAAACTCAACAGGGAAACCATCATATCCAGGAGCTTTCCCAGAGCTGAGTTTGAAACAAGCATGTTGAAGCTCTTCTTGAGTGATATTAGCATCGAGGATGTGAGACATGGATGAGTCAACTAACCTAGGATAGTTACGCGTAGTGGCCTCAAATGATGAGAGATTCATTGGGGAAGCTATAAACAAGGCTTCAAAGTGCTCCTTAAGGTAAGAGAGTATACTATCATGATCAGTGATAATAACACCATCCCTAGAGAGAGTATCTGGGGATGGAATGGAAGGAGAGCTGTTAAGATATTTAAAAAATTCCTTACATTGCTCATCTTGAATCTTCAACCAAGTAAGTCTACTTTTGATTAAGGCACTGTGGGCCTTGTGGACTTCCCAATATTGGAAAGTGGAGCGAACTTTAGCAAGTTCTTCATGAATGTGGGTATTAAAGGGATCTAAGGATAACCTTTCCGTAAGATTATTGATAGTTGAACAAATGTTGTTGTACTCTTGTCTAGAACGAGAGGCCACTTCCTTGCCGAACTTCCGAGCAAAGTTCCTCACCCTACTAGTGGTTCGCAGCCACCATTGGATCCAACCCACCTGACCAATGGGCCTTGGTTCGGCATTCCAAAGATTATAAAGAAGTTGTTGAGACGAAGGAGAAGAGAATAAATTAGAGTGTAGGCGAAAGAGGTGGAATCTGGTCCTTTGAGAAGTACCAGATATTTGCATGGAAATGAGGATGGGATAATGGTAAGATAACGTAGCATGTTGGTGAACCGTAGTGGTGGAGATTGCTTGCAAAAAGGATAGTGTGGAGAAGTAAAATCGATCTAGCCGGCTATATATTCGAGCCTGACCCAGACGAAGATTACTCCAAGTAAAGCTATGGAGAGGATTTCTTGAGTTATCCCTGACACCATCAAGGAGATAAAATTGTTTTTTAAAGTCAGACCAAGGTTGAAATTCATGAGGAGGAAGTCGAAAAGGGACTCCCCCAAGTTTATCGTGAGGGAATTCAATCATATTAAAATCTCCGCCAAAAATCCAAGGAACGGAAGGAAGAGAATAGGTTAGTTCCTGCCATAAGTTAGCCCGTTCCATGGAGTCATTTGGAGCATAAATAGAGCAAACCCCAAAGGGTCCATGGGAGGAGGAAAAGATAGCCCAAGAAACTCTTTGGCTTGAATCAGAACCGGAATGGATGAGTTTGTCTTTCCAATGGGCTAAAATGAGAATAGCTGCTCCACCTTTTCCATACTCGTGGGAGGTAGCTATGACTGAGGAGTGGGGAAGAAACCTATGAGCTGAAAACTCTAAGTCAGAAGCTGAAATTTTAATTTCCTGAAGAAGGATGAAATCAAAGGTGGTATTCAGACTAGAGAGAAAATTGCTAGCCCTTTTACCTCGAAGCCTATCTGTAAGGCCTCGAACATTCCAAGATGCTAAATTCATGAGGAGGTAGAAGATGCGGGTAGGGAAAGAACTTCAGAGGATTTGAGGGTTGATGTGTCCACTTCCATTATGTTGGAGCGGACTACAAAGGGGTCGTTTGTAATGACTAGAACTATAGAAGAGGCTATATGGGAGGGAGATAATGGTGGGTCAGAAAAGGAGGATGGTTTAGCTCTTTTCCTGCCCCCATCAATCCCTCCCTTAGTGGTTAAAATGGAGTCCTTGAAAGATTTAGACTGGGTGACTTTAGCTTGCGAAGTGATCTTAATAGAGGAGCTAGAATGAGGGACTCGTGTGGTGGAGGATTTAGGTTTGGAGAGAAGACTAGAGGTCTTGTGGGGAGTGGCTAAAAATTTAAATGTTTTCGGTAGGGCTTGAGTTTCATCTATAGAGGAAGAACGATTTTGTGAAGGGTTGTTTGCATTTTTCTTCCTAGCTAAGGAAGGGCAGGCCGAGATGTGGTGATCAGCTCAATGACAATAGCTACAAGAGTTTGGAAGATAAAAATAATCAACTTTTTGTGTGAACAATTTTCCTCCAGCCACTAATGTGAGAGAGGTTTTGTTGTGAGAGATGTCAAGTTCTAAACAGTAGCGACGAAACTGAAATCCATTCACCTCTACTCAGTGATCAGAGATAATGTGACCAAGGGTACTGACAATGTCTCTTTTAAAGGTGGAAAAAATAAGTGGAAGATTAGGTAACTCCACATAACAGGGGATAGTTTTATAGGTTGGGTCAGTGACATTGAAGTTGAATTTCCATGGATGGACGACCAGGGTAGCATTTCGTGCTGGGAAAAAATAGGCTGAAAGGGCTTTTTTGACATGAGAAGCATCAGAGAGTTCTACTAGCACAAAGTTTCAGGCGTAATATCAGGCATAGGAAATGGTTATGCCATGAGATTGTAGAATAGATTTGATGTACAAATTGAGATTTACTGATCGGGGAATAAAACCCATAATTTGAATAAAAATAAACTGAGATGAAAATTCTTCAGCTACATTATCAAAAAGATCATCCAAAATAAAAAAATCAATATTAGTGGAGTTGGGGGAACTTCCTTGCTGAGAAGAACCAGACGGGCCTTGAGATTCTTCCATGACTGCACTGTAGCAAAGTTCTTCTCTGCCAACAACAGCGTAGCCCTACGTCGCACTCCTGGATCAGAAGCACCAGTGAACCCATTGACGCCAAACCACCACTTTGACTCAAATCTATCAGGCAGGTAAAGCGCGGGAGGAGAATTCGTAGATCTATGCCATGCCAATCAAACCGAATCGAGTGCTATTGCAGCTAGGGCAAACGATGTCGGTGCAGAGAAGGGCGTTTGCAGATCCAGGGGTGTGCAAGAATCAGTGTGAATGGCAGCGAGCAAACGCCAGGAAAAGGAGACGCGTGTCGGAGGCCCGAACGGCGGCGGCTACGGATGGCGCGTGACGCGCGGCATGGACACGAACGTCAGCAACAACTATATTTCCAAAATTTGTCAGCGTTGACGGAATAGGGATATGATTCTGATTCAGTCGCTTCTTTGTTAATATCTGAATTCAAAACGCCATTCTCATCCAGCGAAGATCAACTCAAAAATCGCAAAATGCAGCCTCAGTTTTCCAGTCCAAAAATTCCAAAGATCATGATCGGAGTTTTCCCTGAAATTCTCGGGGTCTGTAGCGTGGTAACGATCCAGAACGAGGGTTATTCGGCAGAGATTGCAGCCGGCAGCAGAAACTCATCTGCACTATTCAAAAACAATGGATCACCGTGCTCATCGGATATGCGCAGACGCACAGAGCCCATACCATTACCTTCTCTTTTATATCGTGTTTTCTTCATCAAGGTCTTCCTATCGGGAAACGTTTAGCATACCTTGGGATTCAATCCCCCAAGTGCCCTTTATGTGATGACCCTGAAACCTTTGTCCATGTTTTTTGGCTTTGCCCATTTGCTCAGCATGCATGGGAATGGGCTTCTAAGGTTTTTCCCTCATGCACTCTTACACAAGAGGCCGTAATGTTTGGTTTCTTACCTACCAGGTCCACAAACTCTCATTTCCTATGGAAGCTCCTTAGGCCCATCATTTTATATAATATTTGGAAACGTAGATGTACCACACTTTTTCAAAAGACAATTAATTCAAATTCCTTACACCTAACTACGTCANGCGAATGGTTGATCTCTGGATTGCATTTCCACACCCTGTGGAATGCTAAGTTAACATGTTTCCTTTATATTAGTCTCAGTCAACATAGTTTCTCTTCCCCCCTTCCTCAATCTTTAAGTATTGAAGTAGCTTTTGTTTTCTATGAATAAAATTCTCTTTTTTGGGTCCGACACCCCCCCCCCCTATATAATACTCTGTTCATGGGGAAATTTCAGATCCTAATCCTACCTAGACCATACCCCTTATTACTTTTTTTCATTAAACTAAAATTTGAAGTTCATTTTTAATTAGAATTAAATATTTCATAAATCATTTTTGTTAAGAAAGTACCTTAGGATGATGTGCTACATAGAATCTAGCCTTACCAATGTGTTCAAGATATTCACAAATGTTACTTTCAATTCTTAGTTTACTAGAATTGAAGTTACAATTCTCAAGATATCACATTTTAAGTTTGTTAAAAATACCATAAATGTTTTAGCATTTGAACTAGGCAACTATGATAAGTGAAGCTAAATAAGATTTCAGCATACGACTAGGTAGAACACTTGATAAGGATTCTATAGTTTGAACAAAATTTGTTATGAATTCCTGGTGTACATGTTATGACTATTAAACCCTTAGGGTATTAATTAAAGGATAAAAATTATAAATGAACTTATCAAAATGATTATAGAAAAAAAAAAGTAAAAATCAAATTGTAAAAAAATCATCAAAGATAGTTCCATCTTCTGTGAAACATAAGGAAATTTAAAAAGTTAAAAGGCTAAAAAGCATATAAGCTTATATAAAAGCTATTTAGCATGCATTTTTCCATAGACTTTTCTATTTTCTCTATTGTCTCATCTCCACAACAAGTTTTTTTTTCTATTTTTCTACAATAGAAATTATTTTTTGCCCTATTTCTTTATTTATAAACTAATTTTAACCTTGTTTATTCCATTTCTGAGCATGTACCAAGTCCAAGTGTCATGTTGCTTGTGATTTTTCCCCTTATAAATAGATTATAGCCTTTAGTACATCTTATTTTAGGTTGTGAAGGACTTTCTGGCATGTTGGGCTTAAGCAAGGTAAAAACTAATTTTGGACGTTGGGTGGAAAAGAAAGATACTAAGAAGATTCTAAAAGTCCTACCCACACAGTAAAAAAGCTTATTGTACTTTGCTTTTCATGTCACTCTCCTACTTTGTTGTGGATTTTGTACGCTTTCTTTCTATTTTTTGGTTTTCATTATTTTTATACAATTTTAATTATTATGCGAAGACTTTGCCAAATTTTTGTCAATTTAGGCTTATATTGATATGGAAATTTATATTGTAATCTTGTCCATATCATTTTATATCCTTTTGGTGAATTTTTAGAATTTTGGAAACTTTGCCAACTCACTTCTCAAATATTTTATGATTATTTTATTAGGTGTTGATATAAATAGGATTTTGTGAAAATTTTCATGGAATTATGGCTATTATGGAATTTTTGCTATTTTCGAAGTTTTTTGAATTTTTGAAATAAAATAATAATATCTATGTAAGCAATTTTTCTCAGTTGGTAGTAGAAGCCATGAATTTTTTAAATGTCCCTATTTACATGTAGTAGAGAAGTGTTCTTTAGTGAAATCCACCTCATGGGAACAAGGGTTTGGATGGATTTGGGATCACAAGGATAATCCAATGATAATAATGAGATTATTAAGAATGTTAGTAGTGAGGCTATTTCCAAGACTCAGCCATGAGTGGCTTATTTGGGATCACAAGGATAATCCAATGATAATAATGAGATTATTCCAACACATATTGGTGTATCCATTTGGTAGTAAGGATAACCAAGAGCTAGCCTTCAGAGATGCCTAGATAAAATATNCTTGAGACTTTTGGCCTAAAACCTTTATGCTCCATAAAGAGGAAAATAAAATAACCTTTCTCATTTGAGTCCTGGACCCTCTAAACTTGAAAATTACTTTTTTGTATATTTTGTATTTTTTAAAAATAGAAACGTTAGACAATTTTTGGATATTTGAGTCATGTACCTATTTTTGTGAATAAATAATAAAGTATGATAAATATAGAAATTTTTGTTTGTGCCATTTGGACCATGATATTGCAAGGATCATTTTTCATTTTAGTGCATGCTATAAGTTCAAGAAAATATTAATCTTTTTTAATATATATTAATATTTTAGTTAATTATTATTTTTAATTTTATTATTTAATTTAGTAAACATGAAACATGAATATCTTTATTTCTAGATGTATAGTTGAGACAAAACAAGTGTCATTTGAATCATTATTTTGTGTACTATGTTATGATGCAAATAGTGATTTTTTTTACATCTATGTTTTTGTGGCTATACAAATATCTAATTTTTAAAAAATAAATTTTATTTAATTATATATGATGAGTGGCGAGGTACCCCTACACTCAACCATACGAAACAAGCGTAGCACACGCGATCCGGTAGAACTCCGCAGACTAAGTGCCTACACGCCCCATGGAACACTTGGGGTTAATCATTCATTGTCTTCCCAGACTTACTTGTGGTTGTCATGGTGTATGGTTAAGTAAGTCCAAGGTATATGATTTTTTATGGTCTTTTATGTTTTTCTCCTATGCTATCGAGGTGAAGGGTTGAGAAACTAACTCTAACTAATGACTAAGTCTAAATTAACCTAGCGTCAGCATTTGTTCCCACTTATTGTACACACCTTGAACCGATGCAGCCGCGGCTACCAAATGCTAATCGTTGCTGGGATCACTGTGCGTAATGCACGTGCTCAAAGTGGTCATACTGAGGCACTTAACTAGGAGGAAAGTGTTGAGAAAGCTAATCTAGCCTAAGTGTGATGAGCAGCCGATTCCTTGACTAACTGTACACATCTTGGTGCACGACTACCATTGGGATTACCAAGCGTAGATCCTAAATACGCCACTGGGTTACCAAGTAGTCATACTAGATGCTCGTAATCAAGTCGTACTCATACCGCATGTGATGAGCAATTGATTCCTTGACTAACCATACACATCCTTAGATGCTCATAATCAAGTTGTACTCATACCGCATTCTAAGAGTTTAAGGGTGAGAGAGAAAAAATAAATAAAATCCTATTCCATGCACTACAAGGTTTATCCAAGAAGTTCATCTTTATTGCTGTACACAACTTGTGTTCAAGTACAATGTTGCTCGAATAAAGATCCATTCACTTTAGGACTCCTACTACGGGCACATGGAAAATATTCTATCTCTGGAGTGATCAAACTGCCAGAGTTTCCCTACTTCTAACTCCAGATGGGGAAACAAGGAAGAGCCACCTCTTATTTATAGATATGGCAGCAGACCGTGATATCGCGTATGTGACATTGCAGGGGACGACACGATATCGCGTACAAGATATCTCATGGGATGCGATAGCGCGGCGGCCGCAATATCGCGGTCATGTCTCATCAATGTACATGAGTAATATGAAATTTTGTTGTACTAAATTACTCTATTGTATTCATGCTTCTAACTAATAATTTTTATCTCTTTTACAACTTCCTTTTGAATCACTAAAATAAGATTAAATCCATATCCTTGGGGGTTTCATAGCATTTCTATTAGTTATTTATAGGATTTTATAGATAATTAATAGGGGTGTTATAGGATTTGTTAATCCAAATACAACCAAAATCCACAAGGATGATCTCCTTCCAAGTTCTAGCATTTTCACTTATTAGGACTATTTGGTAGTGATGATGTCCCCTTGTTTGATAGGGATAATCATCATGACGTTAATAACATTGTTTACATTCCATGGAAACATGTTCGTAATAGCAAGAGTAAATAAATTAACATGGATGATGTTCCAACATACAGAGGATATATTAGTGATGATCCCCAACTCCACATCTAGGCATTTGATAATACTTGCTATCTACAAGGGATCATTAGTGATTGGTAGAAGTTGTAGTTATTTCCTTACATCTTCATCAAGCAAGTGGAAATTTGGTAAAAATACTTTCCACATAAGTCAATCCAAAGATAAATAGATATAGTTAAATTTCTTTATACTAAATCTTAAACCTATCTCTACATTTCAAACATCCAAAAGAAAATGATCATATGAAGACAAGGAGCATTGAATTGCTAAACATTGCCATGGACAAGCATCTATAAATAGCTCATTACTATCTAAACCATGGTTTTAGCCAATGAGAATAGCTAATGTAAATCGTGGAAAGAAAAAGGTAGAAAACAAGAGAGTGAGTGGATATGTATGCAATGGACTAGGTACATAAAAAGTTTATGGCCCAAATCAAAGTTCTCATTAACACCATAGCTAGGATGAAAGGGAATGACAAAAATGACAATCATATGAGTAGTAAAATCATGATCCCACATGAAAAAATGAGATCAAAATTATTAAAGGTATAGCTAAAACTTTTATTACTATTGAGGAATTAGCATAAGAACAACTTAGAACTAAAAATACCTTGATAGACTTGGCCCTTCATGTAGAAGAAATTTGGAACATAATGGATGAGAAGATAATCACTACCTTTAAGGAGATTGAGGGTAGGGTGGTTGAGGCTATAGCTACAGTAATCGTACCACCTAGACATAGAAACAAGTATGATGGAAAGGGTACAAGAAATCTCTCTTACTACAAGAGCACAAAAGAAGATTCAGATGAGGCTTCCTCATTTTCCAGTGTAAGTATTATGTAGATCCTCATGACTTATAGTATTGCCTAGTCATGTTCCACATGATTGGTGAAATGAGATGAGTTGGAATACCCTTGAATTCCAAATTCATTAAGAGGCAAACAAGGAGGACTCCCTACTTTTTCCAAGTATACTATCCTAGAGGTATGTATCTACAAACCATGTAATAGTGACAAACTTAAAATTCTTTTGATGTTGCTCCATGAAATCCTATACCTCTGATGTAGAAATAGATGATGTTTTCTTCTAATCACTACTATCAAGGCACCTAGGTAGGTACTTACTCAGTTCTATAGATGACATCTCAGTAGTACCTACCTACTTTAATCAATCCTAGTTTACAAGCTCCTCAACAACAATAGCAATAACTTTTGCTACCTAATTCAATTTGAGGTGGGATACCTAGTCAACAATAATGAAGGAAAATAAAATTTTGTGAAATTTCCTATTATACTGATCTTACTTCCATGTATGTGATTGGGAAATATTACCAAATCACTATTGATTTGGTTGTAGAGGAAAATTTAAGGTCTCATGAAAGGAAATTGTATCATAAGTACAAACATGAGTACCATGGAATTGAATCCACTCCATTCTCTTTGTCCTATGGAAAGAACAACAATAGAAGAAATATTGGAGTCTACATTAAAGGGGTCCTAATATCATTCTCTAAATGCTACCAAAACATCACATCCACTTTAGGGAGAAGTTTTTTAATAGGTTTGTGCAAGTATAACATGATGACTCTTGATGGAAATAGTCTCATGACCATTACCATGTTTAAGAAATCCATGCAGGTAGTAAAAGAAGGTCATCTAGTTGAAAAAGAAATTAGACATTAGTAGTTTCATGGTGGACATTTAGATTGGTAAGAAAGGCCATTACCTAGCTCTTTGTGACTCTAGTTTAGGAGACAACATTATTTTATTGCAGCAATAATTTAATTGGGAACTTCCCCCTTTCAAGAGTACTAAAATTAGATTGAAGCTAGTAGATCAATCCTACACATATCCTATGGGATAGGTAAATGATGTAGTGATAACATTGGTAGGATGGTGATTCCATGTAAACTTCTTGATAATTAAATAGGAGAATAAGATGGAAGAAAATTTCCATATTATTATGGTAAGAGCTTGGTTAAGCACAATTAATACCAGGTTATTCTTCCCAAGACTTTCACCTCAAAATTAGTAGGAAAGATATGACTAGGAAGACACATTGTAAGTGTATCTCATGCAATCCTTTCTAGTCATGTGGTAAGCATTGTTGCAACTGTTATGTCATAGAACATCTATGTGTTATAAGAAATGTTAAATACCTTGAATAAATTCTATCTATGAAGCCATGAATCAATTCTTAGAAGGAGCAATCGATTCTCTTGCATTATTTGATGCTAAGTCATCCTATTCAAAAGTAGAGAATACAATGAAGGCTCCCACAATGGTACAGTATGATCCTAAATTTTGGGACACTCTTGATTTATCCTAGAATGATCCCACACCACTATAAGAAATGAAGTCATTTCGAAAAGACTTTGAGTTATTGTTCCTCAATGATGGTAATCCTGTCATCATCAATACTATAATGATCATTCAAAAGATAAACTAAAAATGGTAATTACATAATGAATAAAATTCTTTACCTGGTTCCATGATGAACTTATGGGAATTAACCCCTTTATTTGTTAATACCGCATATACATAGACTTGAGCCTTAAACATTAGCAAATACTTCAATGAAGAATCAATTCTAATATGTGGGATGTGATGAAAAATAAAATCATTTGTTTACTACAGGCTAGTTTTATCACATCCATTTTTAATAATGAGTGGATCAGTTCAACTATAGTTGTACCAAAGAAAAACAATGAATGGAAAATTTTTATTAACTATAAGTTATTGAATGCTACCACCTTTAAGGATCACTTCCTATTACTATTTTTGGATAAATTATTATATAATTTCTCTAGTTAGGAGTACTATGGCTTTCTTGATGAGTACTCTAGTTATAATTAGATTAACACCATGCTAGAAGATCAAGTGAAAGCTACTTTCATCTATCTATGAGGAACCTTTCCATTCAAGAACATTTCCTTTGGATTATTCAATGCACTAGTCATATTCCAATAACTAGTGATGTTCATGTTTCAAGATTACATCAACAAGAGTGTGAAATTCTTCATGGATGACTTTTTCACTTACAATAAAACATTTTAGAAAGCCTTGAACTAACTCAAAACTATTCTATATCATTGCTACTAGGTAAAATTAAAGCTAATTTGGAAAAAAAGCTAGTTGATGATAATTGAGGGCATTATTCTTAGTCATAAAATTTTTTAAAAGAAGATTAAGGTAGATCCCAACAAGATCCACATCATCAAAAACATGACACAAATTCTCACAATGGTTTAAGAGGTGCAACCATTTCTTTGTTATATAGACTATTCTTGTCAATTTATTAAGATCATTATAAAATAGGCAAAACTTTTTTTGAGCTCATAGAGAAAGATGTTCCATTTTTATGGAGCAAAGAATGTAAAAATATCCTTCATTATTTGAAGAAAAGGCTAACTCAAACTGTAGTGTTACAAGGTCCTAACTAGGCTCAACCATTTCATATAATCATAGATGGTTTTAACTTTGTATTTGATGCTATTCTAATATAGTTTGATGAGTAGAAGATGTTCTACTACATCTACTATGCTAGATGAAGCAGTATGAGGCCTCAATTGAATTACATCACCAGAAGAAAGAAGCTTATGATCATCATTTTTTCACTACAAAAATTTAGGCATTATGTTATTCGGTGAAAAATATTCATATATACTAATCATAGTACCATCTAGTTCCTCATCAACAAATCAAATTGTAGTCCCTAGGTGATTGAATGGCTTGTTCTTTTATAGGAATTTAATCTTCACATGATTGATTACAAGGAAGCTAAAAACATAGTGGTAGATCATCTATCACAACTATGAATTGATAATAAGGGAGAAGATATGCTTCTTACTGAATTAATGTGAAGCTAGGACTCATCTTGTGACTTGTTGAAGCTAATGCTACTAGAACCATGGGTAGGTGATGAATCCATATCTTAAGATGCCCTAGAAAAATTCTTGTTCATTGACAAGGAAAGGTTATCTAATATAGGATCCTTATGAGCATTGGATGGATCTAAATAGTGTGATTAGACCAATGTACATGTGGTTTCCATGCTTGATCATCCTAGTTAGAGGAAGTTCATGATCTCATGAACCTATGTATGACATGTGGTGAGGAATCAATTCTCATATTTGTGTAAGTTAAAGACTCAAAGTGGTGATTTGGCACTACAATCATTCTCATGATTCCCACATATCATTTGAATGCTATCTCATGAAACAAAGAAAAGAAAAGATGATAAAATAAATGATGCAAAAAATGATGATGAAATGAAAAGAAAAATAAAATAAAATAAGAAAAATATGATAAATAAAAAAATTAAAAGATAAATAATAATATAATGATGATGAGAAGAAGAGATGGTAAGAGGAGTAATGTAACTGCAAGTTATCGATCCACACAAATTGGTATTTTTACCATTCAAAACCTATCCTATGATTGCTTAATTAAAATTGTATTGAGTGCTTGAACCAATACCCAGGTAAGCCTTTCTTATGTTCAACCCATTGCTTGGACTACCTAGTTTCCAAATGTAATAGTTCAAGATAATCTCCAACTCCATTTCTATTCATGGTCATGAAGGCCTAGAGGTCTCTCTCTTAGTGAACTTTGATAACATCAATTATTCCTTCCACCTAATTCCTAAATCCATCTACTCCAAGGGATCAAAATATGTAATTTTTGATCAAAACCATAACCATGTCCATCACCCCTTGGTCATGGAATTGTAATTGTTGTTTGAATTGGGATCAGTTAGTATAGCCAAAAGGATTAGAGTCTTTAGTAAAGAAAAATCAAAGGAACTTGTTATGCATATGTGTATGGATGGAGGAAAATCAAACTAGAATTCTATCTTTTAGATGTTTTGTGACATGTTTCCTTGGTTTGATTTTTATAGTGGTTAAACTACAAAACAATCAAGGCTAGATGACACTAGTAGTGACAAGTATGACCTTGCACTTCAAAGCATGAGTTGGAGATCTATCCCAATCATGTGAATGAGTAGCAATGAAGGAAAGTGATGAGTGGTGAGGTACCCATACACTCAACCATACGAATATAAGCGTTCACGCATGATTTAGTCAAAATCTATGGAAGGGGTAGTTGTGGTATCTAGATCATTACATGTTGATCGCAGTTCATTGTCTTCCCACTTGGACTAATATTTGCTTTGTCACGTATGGTTTAGTCCAAAGTGAGGTGTATGATGTGGGCCTAAACTAGTGCTACTCCTAGAGGCAATGGAAAATAACTTTGTTTTAGCTAAGGGGGAGTGGGAGAAGAGAATCTAAGCTAGCCTAAGTACGATGAGCATCTATCCTTAATCATCTGTACACATCTTGGACCTCGTGTACTACTTCTAGGCTTACCAAGCATATATTACTTGAGTGCTCCTAGATACGCTACTGGGTTACCAAGTAGTTACACTTCAATGTTTGTGATTAAGTCGTACTCATTCCGCATTTAACAATAGAAATATGATGGTAAAGAAATATTAACTAAGGAAACAATAAATAAAAATAATAATTAAACAATTACAACTACGTGAATGCTATAATGATGGAATAATCTCAATCTTTATGGCTGATCATGTGCATGTCCAAGTACGTCACACTCGAATAAAGGTTCCATATGATTACAAGCATCACACTGTGGGCATGCACTTGGGAATATAGTCTAACTTCTATAGAAAAAAACTGTAAGAGATTCACTACAACTTGAACATAAGGTTCCTAAATGTGGTGAGTGCATGCATATTTATAGAAAAAAATGAACTCTGCATTGATGACGTCATGTCAACGCATGGACAGATGCATTGACAAGGCTTCGTCGACATGGCCCAATTGATGCTGTCCAGTGGATGCTTCATCATACCCCCACGACTGAATAATAGCTCATCGTCAAGTCAAACAAAATAAGAACAAGTGTAATTAATTACATAGTGGATAGGTATGGGATTATTGACTACTAGGAATTTACTCATGCTACAGTGTGAAATTAAATAAAACAAAATTGGGACACAAACATAGAGTGCAGAATGAAAAATTGTTGGAACTCATGTGGTTCCTAGTAGTGGTGGCTTCTCCATGGGCATCTTCCCCTTGTCTTGAATGCACAGTAACAAGACACTCTTGATGGATGCTGAATGATTATGCCTCCTATTTTGTATGTTCCTCGGGAGATGCCTGGCCTCTACCTCTCCTTGGTTGTTTGAACGCACCTTGAGAGGGTCGTCCTTGCTATCCATGTTTAGGGGCCATCTGCAATCACACGAGGCTGACTATTAGTAAGGTTATTTACAAAATGTGACTTATACCATTACTTATTGCCTTTAATGAATTTTTTTATTTTTGTTTCATCTGATCCAGAGTTAGGAAATTTTATGAAAATGTTTATGTTTGTTTCATGTGATCTAGAGGTAGGAAATTTTATGAAAATGTCTCCTAAAAGTTTTGATATTAGGCCCAATTTGATTAGGTGGCTCCAAAAATTAATTCTCATGGTATGAGTGAAGAGAGAAAATTGATTTGGTAGCATGTTTAATAGTTTCTATGGTCATTTACCCTTTATGATATCCTTTGCGCAACGATGAATTTTGAAAAAACTATGTGCGACTTGACGTGTACCCTTCCCCCACGACTAGGTTAAACACTCCTAGGTTAAGCAAGTTTGATCAAAATGAGAATTGAAGCATTGATGAGCAAGTTATGGATGCTTGAATGATAGGTGCACAAGCTAGAAAATTTGTGGAAAAAAATTTCAACAACTCCCATCGCATGAACAATGCAAAATGACATTGATGTGCATGGGGGGGTCCATATAGTATTTATAGATGCAAGATATTGCATCGAACCTAATATCGAGTACTCGATATCGTGGCCCTTCTGAAATAGGGTACTTGGAAAAATTGATAAATTTTTGAACTTCCAAGGCCAAAAATGAAGGATTTAAGATTGAGTTGAAAGATCTAGGATAACTTTAAAGAGACCTAAAGGCACCAAGAGTGTAATGAAGTGGAATTTAATAATGAAATTCATGAATAGGATGAGGAAAAAGGACACATTATGGTGCATAGGAACGTTGGAATTTAAAATGATGATGNTTCCTACCTATGATGCCCTTACATAACCACACTTGAAAATGTCCATGGGTACTAAAATGGTTAAATGCAATCCACACCAATTTCACAAAACACACACATGTAGATACCGCCGTGATGTGGTATGAATTTGATGCTACACAAGACACAAGTCAAAAATACATGAACAATGATATGAGGCTAATCGTAGAAGGGATTATAGAAATCGGGACATGAGGTAATTGACCCAGGGCACAATGAATCCTAAGTGTAGGGCGTGATTCATGTGTCATTAGCATGTCACTCCAAAATCAAGACCAAGTCCATTCCTATGATCAGTGACATTGCATTATTTCATCTAATGATGGACAACCATAAGAGAACCATGACAATAAGGTGTACAATCACTTGGCATTTTGTCCAAGGGAGGAGTGATTTGGAATTTCTTTGTGGCACATTTGTTTTTGTTTGGCCACTTTAGCATACTTTCTCTCTTCTTTTTTTTATGCAGAATCCAGAGAAGCTGCCTACCTTTAGGTATGGATGCATGTCTTTCTAATGGAACCCCCTAGAATAGCATTGGATTTCTTTATTAAGTGCCTTTATTACTCTTACTCCCATTGTCATTAGATCTACAAGGATCTTAGTACAACCAAGCGGCATGATAGCACCTACAGATGTTACCAAAAAAAATCCACAAGTCCCCTTGATGTCACACCTTGGCCATTCCTTCTTAGTCCATTATTCTTCATTCTGGGCATAATGAGCACAAAATTACTTTTAATATTTGATAATGACAAGAATATCATCGTACCCAGAGTAGAATCTCTTATTAATAGAATGGGTGGATGTGATGGCTTGCTATCCAAGTAATTAGTCATCAGAAACTTGATAGCATAGAACAACACCTCAACCAATGGGTCACATGAGTGTTTTATTCATAGATGAGATTACCCATGAAAAGATAAAAAGATAAAACAAAAAATTGAAAGATGAAAAACAAAAAATCAAAAAATTGTAAAATTGAAGAAAAGGAAAAACATTTATTAATTCTACTTGTTAGGATGGAGGATATCACCCATAACTAAACTTTTGATCATGGAAAGAATTAATAAATGGAATGTTTTGATCTATGCATTTTGGAAATATTGGGACCCAGTCATATCCAAACCATTGGGTGTCTTTGGATGTGGTGGTTGGAATGTACACAAATTAGGGTTCACACACTTGATTAAAGTTGACATAGTGGGGCAAGTTATAAGATGTGGTTAATTGATAAGGAGTTGACCCACTATGGCACCTGTGACCATAAGATGGCATGCAAGGATCAATATGTCTCCCTACGTGGCTATATTCATTAGGATGCATGGTTGTTGAAGTGTTGATTGGTGGCCTAGATAGAGTAATAGGAGGTATTGAGTTCGAGGAGGTAGATGCATCATGGCATTGAACTTGAGTTGAGTTGGAGGATGCAGTGGTTTTGGAATTGTGATGTCTCTTTCTATGGTCCTTCCTAAAGAAAGGATGCATTAAACATTGTGGAGGGTTCCCACTACTGTTGATAGTAGCAGCACAAGTAACGTTCATGGGTTGTTGTTGTGGTGCAAAAAGATCTGACACAACTAGTGGCAATGTAGAAGGAGGTGAATGATGAGAATATTGAGGATGAAGAGAAGTGTAAGAAACATGAGGTGGTGATCTTGTTGGAGAGGACATGGGTTGATAGTACTTAGGAGAATGATAACGATGTGGTGAAATAGAGGATGTTGACCTAGTCAGGGAAATAGGATGTTGAACATAATAAGTGCTTGGGTTTGGATGGTAGGAAGGGCATGACCAGTCTAACGGTGGCCTCCCCCATGACTAGGATTTTTTCCACTACAGTTGAACCCAGTATTTCTGTATGAAATCGGGATGTAACATTCCTTACCAATGCTCATGTAAGTGTGACAAGATTGGACATTGGCCTTTGGGGTGATTGTATAGGCAAATATTACATTGATACATATGATTGGAAATTGAGTTCCTATCCTTATTCTCTTCAATCCTTCTTTCTGATTGTCTAGTGGTGTTCTATCCTATTTCTTGGTTCATCATGGTTCTTCATATAATAATGTTGGCATATTCTCCACATCTTTCATGTACCCAGTCCATCATCTTATTGATACTTGCCTCAATTTCATCTAGTGATTGTAGGATTGGCAAAGATGATTCCACCTCCTTGAAGTGAGTTGATTTCTCCTTTTCATGATCATGGACCCTTGCTAAGTTGAGATTTTGATCTTGTTGAGAACTTTCAACATTCTCCCAATTAGCTATTTCTCCTTCTTCTTTTGCTACCCATTGGATAAGCTCTTGGAGTTGGTGGGTCCATAGCTCATATAGTTGACCTAGGGCATACATCCCTAGGGTCTCCCTTGTTTCATTACGGGGCCCATCCATGATTTCATACATTAGCCTTTCCTCAGAGAATCCATGGCCTAGGAAATTGTTTAACAACAAATAGTATCTTTCTAAGGCCATGTCCAAGGGTTCATGCTACCCTTTTTTCCATTCTTGGATTTGTCTCCTCAAGGCTAACACTCTTGCATAGGTTTGATATCTTTCATTGAAGAGTTCTACCATTGTTGGCCAATGTTGAATTGATTGTGGTCTTAAGGACCTATACCATACTTTTGCTTGGCCAATGAGTGTCGTAGGAAAGAGCTTAAGTTTTTTCCATCCATTATCAATATTGTTCCATACACAGGTATCGTAGAAGGCTTGTAAATGATGTTGCAGATCTAAATCATAGCCTCCTAAAAAATTGGGAAAGTTATTTAAATCAAGCCTGGGTAGATAGCTTTCCTTGCGATACCTATGAGATATTCGAATAGCCTCTTGTATATGCATTAGGCTCTTAGTGACTAGTAGGGGTTCATCGTCACTAGGTAGGTTATGAATTTGTGAGTTGGGATGATGTTGTCTTCATTCATGTTGGCGTTTTTGACTTTGCCCATGAGTTCGATTTTTATTTCTACGTCGACCCCTTGAAAGATGGTCATCCATGTCATGACCTGACATTGAAGGGAAAGAGGAAGAGAAAGAACTGGAAGACTCATCATGACTTTGGTAAGTCTCCTAATCATCCTTGGATAGATTCTTGTTAACTACTGAGAAGGTGCTAGGCCTTACAGGCCCCCTAGTTCTATGGGATGTCCCATTCTTACTAGAGGTGCTAGAGTTGGATGACAAGAGTTTGTGAGGACTGTTGGGGTACTCATGATCATAGGAGACCCCTACATAGGATTGAGTACTCCACACTTCATCTTCATCATCACATACTTTTTTAGTTCTCCAATGAATTGCCTCACTAATTATTGTGTGGTCATAGTCTTGTGAGAGAGACATTGTTGTGAACTTGTGTGTGACTTGTTTGCAATTACTTCTTTCTAAAAGATATATTGTGAATAATTTGTTACAATGATCTTGTATGATATAACTAATCTAAATAACTAGCAATTTCCCTAGCAATGGTGCCAATGATGAGTGGCGAGGTGCCCCTACACTCAATCATACGAAAATGAGCATTCATGCATGATCTGATTGAACTTCGTGGATGGGCTAGTTGTGGTATCTAGATCATTACACATTGATCGCAGTTTGCTATCTTCCCACTTGGACTAGTATTTTCTTTATCATGTATGGTTTAGTCCAAATTGAGGTGTATGATGTGGGCCTAAAATAGTGTTACTCCTAGAGGCAATGGAAAATAACTTTGTTTTAGCTAAGGGGGAGTGGGAGAAGAGAATCTAAGCTAGCCTAAGTGTGATGAGCATTCATCCTTAATCATCCATACACATCTTGGATCTCATGTACTACTTCTAGTATTACCAAGCATATATTACTTGAGCGCTCCTAGATATGCTACTGGGTTACCAAGTAGTTACACTTCAATGTTTGTGATTAAGTCATACTCATTCCAAATCTAACAATAGGAATAGTAAATGATGGTAAAGAAATATTAACTAAGGAAATAATAAATAACAATAATAATTAAATAATTAAAACTAAGTGAATGCTGCAATGATGGAGTAATCTCAATCTTTATTACCAATCATGTGCATGTCCAAGTACATCACACTTGAATAAAGTTTCTGTATAATTACAAGCATCACACTATGGGCATGCACTTGGGAAAATAGTCTAACAGCTACAGAAAAAAACTGCAAGAGCTTTGCTACAACTTGAACATAAGGTTCCTAAATGTGGTGGGTGCATGCATATTTATAGAGAAAATGAACTCTGCGTTGACAAGGCCATGTCAATGCATGGACAGATGCATTGATGGGTTCACGTTGATGCAATTGCGTTGACGAGGCTTTGTCGACCTAGCCTAGTCAATGTTGTCCATTGGATGCTTCATCAGGAAGTGATAGTGAATCTCTTACAAGATGTAGGATATGTTCACATGCTTCTATGAACTAAATGAATGGTTGGCCAGGGATCCAATGTTGTTAAACTCTTACTTTCTCTTTGTTGTTTATCTTTCATTCTCCATCTTTTTTCTTTCTATTTAGTACATTGTTGTGGATGGTAGAAAGTTGATAAAGTGAAGTAGAGGATGAGATTTGACCAACCAAGAAGATGAACTCATGTTTGATGCTAACGTCTTATTTTTTTTTTTTTTGAGAATCCATGAGTATCCCATCAATAGGTTTCATATGGGTAAGAAGGATAAGTGCATGTTATGAGAAGGACTCATGAATCCTTGGTAGATTAGCATTGTAAATGAGTGAGCTTTCTACATTTATTCCTTTAATTATTATGCTTATGTTCTTCAATATGTACATTTAGATAGTGTTGTACAAGGTTAGTTTCTCATATGTTAATTATGAGGGAAAGAAACAAATGGATATGTATTTTTCAATTCTATGTAATTCATCATAATTATGTACATTTTTAGCATTAAATTGTGAGTTTTTTCTTCTTGTTTTATTTAAGAATTATACTTACCATTGTTCTCATGTATGGTTTTTTCAATGGTGATTTAATGATTAAGGATTTCACATGATTTTTAACATTATTTTAGTTTACCGTGTTTAGGAAGTTGCATCCACAAGGCCCATGAAGATAACAACATTAAATTCCACTTGAAAAACACCTATTTGATCTAGAACCTAATAACCTCTCTCAAAAGGAAGACTCAAAGGTGAAAGGATCACATTCGCGAATCATAAGGTACATGTAAAACAATTCGCAAATGAATACAAGCCAAAATACTTATTGAAAATCATTCCATTAAGCCTGAGGCATCTTCAACTTGTAGGCATACTAGGAAACTCTTCTTGTTAGCCACCATCCCCTAGCCCCTCTTCTCAATGTGGTAATTTTGTAATGTATCTTATGTCAAAATAATTGTATTTTTGTAATTCCTCTACATTAACCTTATCATGTATGTATTCTTAGTCCTTATGTCTTGAGTGTTAAAGTAATGGGAGTAGCTTATCCAATCATGGGGGAATGATGAAACATCTTGTAGTAATTTTTATGTCAACTGTAAGATTTGGATTTGAAAATTATTTCATGTATCTTGTGTTTATAGTCTAGCATGGTTGGTTAAGATTCTTGGTCTTCCAAGACGTACCCTTATCCCCTATGTCATAATTCAATGTTATGTGCATGATTCCAAGTTTTGTAGGATGATTTGGACTTCATTAAGATATCCTATGGTCCTTTTAGCATGTTTCCTCAAGCTTTGGCTTTCATCCAAGATTGATAGTAAAAAGGTGTATTTTTTTTGAAGAGGGGATGCATTAACTTCCTTGCATCAGCACATCTCTTACATTAGTGCAGGGGCACTAGCATATCTCTTTCCAAGTCTAGATTAGCTCACTTTACTGATTATGTAACCAAAATGAACTCAAGCTATGTGGATAGACCTCCCATTGATGCCTAGGGATTGAAGAACCTCTTTTGTTATTTCTTGAAAACTATAAATACATGGGATGAGATTATTTTCACATCTTAGTCATTCATAGCATAACTTTCATTCCTTTGGAACTTGTGGTATCTAGTTTTTGTGAAGAGCTCTTCCTTCCTTGAATAAGTTGATTCATTTCCTTGTTGCATGTGTCTTTTGAGTTGTCACTTCCACAAGTATGACTCGACTCTATCAAAGTGCTATCTTGCTTACATAGCACAAAACCATTTGGTCGATGTCGAGTTTAGTGTTTGCACAATGAATAAAACTCATGATTTTCCCTGATTTTACCATTGATTTCTTAAACCTTAAGATATTAAAAATATTTCCTTGATTTTCATTTAATTGATCTACAATGATTCTTCATCATCCAAGAAGGTCATAACTATACAACATGATGTTGGGTCATCAAGGTTGTGACTAAGAGTCATTTTATCACATTCTTATATGGTGTTGCATCTATCACTAGGAGGGATTACACCACAAGCATTGCACCTATCTCCAAGAGGGATTGCAATGCATGTGTATATATGTTTTTTTTGTTCTTTATAAATATAAAATTCATAAAAATTATAAAACATAAAATCATAAATATTTTCTCTATCTTCCACCATGGAAATACAGTTTTTCATTTATATTGTATGTATTATAATCTTTTTTTATATTTATTAAATGCAATGATATACACAAGTGTTCTTAGCAATCCACTCAACATTTTCTTCAAAGCTCATGGCTGGATCACGCTACTTTCTATATGTTAAATTTCATCAGTTAAAACTAGCACAAATCCTATCAAGTATGATGAGCTCTATTATTTCTCCATTGTGATATTATATTGTGTCTATTGTATAAGTCTTGTGGCAGTATATTGCTTTCAATACATGTTGTTTATCAAAACTTTTGTGTGTTATAATGTAGA
This sequence comes from Gnetum montanum, assembly GCA_015680685.1. Lineage (NCBI taxonomy): Eukaryota > Viridiplantae > Streptophyta > Gnetopsida > Gnetales > Gnetaceae > Gnetum > Gnetum montanum. The sequence continues at coordinate 405,125 of MNCI01015001.1, read as the reverse complement.
CTATATGAATTTAATAAAATTTTATTTTCTCAATGAGGTCAAGGTTAGAGTTTTCTCATAGGATGGTCATCCGTATGAGTCCAAATAGATTTTATATGGCTTATTTGTCATTTTTTTATTTTGATGTCATACTACAACAAAGGAAATATTTATAGATGATATTATATTGGTGGATACAACTTAAAATATTATTTCTAAAATGGAGAAGTGGAGACATTCCATAAAATCAAAAGGCTTAAAAATTAGTATAAGTAAAATAAAATATATAAAATGTAATTTTAATAATAGTGTAAATAGTGATGAAATAAAAGTGATAATTCAAGGCTAAAAAATCTCTCACTGAAAACTATTCCACTCCCTAGGATAAATGCTCTAATTAGATGGTGAAATTAATAAAGATATAAGAAATAGAATTGAGGTAGGATGGTTAAAATGAAGACACGCTAGTAGAGTTCTTTGTGATAAAAAATATCAATAAAACTAACAAAAAAATTCTATAGGATAATAATCACACCTACTATCTTATATGGTGTTGAATGTAGGTAGTACAAAAGAGGCATGAATAACAACTTAGTGTAGAAGAGCTAAGAATGTTTAAATGGATGCTAAATGTTACTATAAGAGATAAACAACATAACATAGATATTAGAGGTAGAGTTAAACTAGCTTCTATTTAAGATAAGCTACAAAATATAGTGACTTAGATGGTTTAGGCATGTACAAAGAAGATTAGACAACAAGCTTATAAAAAAATATTGCTACATCACTATTATAGAAAATATATAGAAAGAAAGATCAAAAAATACATGGAAAAAAACAATTAAAGAAGATCTAATGAAATTGCAAATAAATAAAGATCAAGCTCTTCATAAAGATGAATAGAAAAAAAAAAACTCATGTAGTTGACCTCATTTTATTAGGACAAGGCAAGGATAATGATGATGATATTTAAAACTAGATGAACATAATATGAATATTATAACTAACAAACTAATTAAAGTCTATTATCATACTTAAAATATTTTAGAGATTTTTGTATTGGAATAAGGTTCCTAAGATGCATTAATGGTAAAACTTTTCAGCTAAAAATTCCTTTAAAATTGTTACCATGAGCAATACCATGACCTCTACATGGGTCATGGTATTTTACGATGAGTCATGGTAAATTTAAAATAGATGAAGAATCAGTTTTGAAAATACCATAGGTCTTGGTATTTCATCCACAAGTTATGGTCTAAGACCATGTAACTTGAAAGAAGAGGGAAAAGCTTAAGGAAACTTATCTTGTATTTTTCAAATAATCTTGGACATTCCTCATATACTCTTGCACAAATGGAGGGAGAGACCTATTCTATAAAAGAGAGTCAAGTGATCAATAAATAACAAGAAGAAACCACTATGTCATTTTCTCATAATGCTCTTAACTACCATTCTTAATTACCACTTACTTTCTTCTAATTGATAACTACCATCATTCCTAACTTCTAACAGTATAGCCATGACTTCATGAATTATAACTACTACACTCTTTCCACATGGAATAAGGGGAATACATGAGAATAATAGAAGGTCATATGTGCATACACATAGATCAAACATGGTACAAGACACATGACTAATCAATCAACCATGGTACATGACTTTAAAACTTGGAATAATAACTATTTTATGATTTTTGGTCCTTTTCATAACTTAAAAAGTTAGGATTCAAAACCTATAATAACTTGACTTATTAAAAATGATAAAAGAAAAATTTTACCATTGCTAAAATATTGATAATTTCTCCTTCAATGGAAATTTCTATTTGATCTTCATGCTTGGGCTTCTTAGCCTTCTTCATTTGAGGCTAGTATGATTCTTCTTTAGAGGCTTCCTCAAATTCAACTTTGAGGATTGAGGCTTTAAATTTTTTAATGCATTTAAAGCCTTTTACCCCTTCAATTTTCCTTCTAATTAAAATTTTGTAAGAATTTTAATGTGACTTTTCATGAGCCATAATGAATCTCTTAAACCTTAATCATTTTTGGATCATCCTCTATGCATTTTTGGCATCTTCAAATACATCATCAAATTTAAGCCATGATATGCCTCTTGGGCTACATCACATCATTATACCTGCATGGATCATTTTTGTCACTTGGATTACAATAGGATCTCATTGGGCCAATTCACCATGCCTCTATGAACTATAACAATTAAGACCTCTTTGAATCATTACAACGTTTTATTAAGGCTTGTAAATATGCAATTGTATCAAAGGCTTATAACAAAATAATGAGAAATAATGTTCTATTCAAACATAATTTAAAAACTCAAAGAGAAATAGAGGAGCTAATATATGTTACCATCATTTGTGACTGACATAATAAAAGTTCAAATTACAACAATAGTTTTAGTCTCATTTAAGCTAAAATGCAACATAATTATGGCCCTACTTCAATCTAAAATTTTCTCCTAAGAAATATAAAAGGTCTCCTATAAATTTTAATGTTTCATAACATCAATACCTCTAAAAAATAGATATGAAAATCTCTAAACAATATTGTTTATATGCATTTATATCATGAAACATTAAAATGTATAGGAGGCATTTTTATAGTTCATATGAGGCAATTTTAAATTAAATGATGAACATAATTATGTTGTATTGTTAACCAAATGAGATTAAACATATTATTTTATTTGCAATATTATTTTATGTAAGCCACAAATGATGGAAACAAGTATTGGCTTCTCAATTGTCCTTTGTTTGAGCTCTCAGAATTTATTTAAAAAGAACATTATTTCTTACAATTGTGTTGTAATCCTTTGAGGCAATTATATATTTGAAACTCTTAATGGAAAGTTGTAATGGCCCAAAGAGGCCTTAATTATTATAGTCCATAAAGGCATGGTGAATTAACCCAAAGAGATCATTTTGTAGTCTAAGTGGCAAAAATGGTCCATGAAGGCTTAATGATGTAGTTGAAGATGCCAAGAAGGTAGAGAAGATGGCCAAAAATGATCAAGGTCCACAATACCCATTGTAGATTATGAAAAAATACCTTAAATTTATTATAAAATTTTAATTAAAGAGAAAAGTAAAGTTGTAACAAGCCTTAAATACATTTTAAAATTTAAAGAATTAATCCTAATATTTGAAGTTAAAGTTAAAGAAGTCTATAAAGAAGAATCATACTAGCCTCCAATATAGAATATTAGGAAGCCCAAGCATGAAGATTAAACAAAATTTTCCAATGAAGGAGGAACTATCAAAAGTTTAGTAATTTCCAAAAAAAATTTATCATTTTTGATAATTCAAGTATTTAGATTTTAAATTTTAACTTTTTAAGTCATGAAAAGGACCAAAAGTAATAAAATAGTCATTTTTCTAAGTTGTAAAGCCATGTATCATGGTTGATTAGTTAGTCATGTGATCTTGTCCCATGTTTGATTTATGTGTATGAATATATAACCTTGTGTTATTCTCATGTATTCTTCTTATTCTATGTGGAAAGAATAGTGGTTTAGTAGTCATAATGCATGGAGTCATGGTTATAATGTTAGAAGTTATGGGTGGTAGTCATTGTTAACTATAAGGAAGTAAGTAATCAATAAGAAAGGTAGTTGAGAGCATTATGAGAAAGTGGAATAGTGGTTACATATTATTATTTATTGGTCATTCTAATCTCTCCTATAAAAGAAGTGTCTCCCTTAATATTTGTGTGTTTTTGTGCATGGGGAACATCACGGAATGCTTTTTCCCACATCTCTGGAAACAAAAGGTTAAAGATAAAAATAAGTAATGAACAAGTGGGCAAAGAGTATATGAGTGTGAATATGAATTTCTATGAAATGATATCAAGAATAAAAATTTGCTAAGTTTGTCTCCATTTAACCACTGTTGTTTTAAGTATTTAATGAATTCTAAGTTCTCTTGAAACCTGTCAATAAATTTATCTATTCCCACAACAACATCTACAATAGTTTTGCATTCATTCATAATTTGATTAAGATGATCATCCATTGCTTTTCTCTTATTGGGATCTCTAAATTTTGTTGCCAATTTCTTCCTCCATGCCCTCTAAACATGCCAAATGCATAAAAAAATTATACTCCAAAAAATAAGCCTATTAAATTATCAAATTTGAGCACACATTAAGATATCTCAAACCAAGGTATCATGATTTCAAGTATGTTTTTAAATGCCTTAAAAGTTACCTACATTCATATCTGCCTTTGAGTCATCTAGCATGAAAGCATTTACTATCCAATTAGGATACCTAGCCTTGCCTCTTCAATGGAGCTCTAAAAGCCAACCTCTTATATCAGTTTTAGTGCACCTTGAGGATATCACCCATGCGATTAGAAGTCCATTATAATATGAATCAAAAGCCATCATGATATGAAGATGGAAGTTCAAAGAGAACCACACATTTATAATTAGTCACTAATTCTACTATTACACCAACAATTTTTAAAATGGAACAATAGCAACCATTATTAAAACTTACACCATATTTGTTAGTGTTGAAAGTGGAATCCATTGCAAGGATACTACATTGAGGTAGAGGTATCATCATTTTGAGCATCCAAGGTGACTGCCACCTGATGATCAATGGGACATCTTTTTCTTGGTTCTCTTCCTAGTAGTAAAAGAAAAAATCACTAGTCATTTGGTACCAAAGCTATGTACTGATTTTTATCATGCTCACTTTTCTTTTAATTATGGGTTACATTTTTGAGAATGCTATAGATGTCTTTTTTAACAAGAAAAATATCCCTCTTTCTTGATAGCCCAGACTCCTATCCTTCCTTAAAGAGATCTGTTATATACCTCTCATAGATGATATCTATTGGTAATCCTTCTTTCCATAAACACACTATCTTTTGATGTACCTCATTGAAAATGTGTAAGGATTGTGAGTTTCTTTTATCTATAATGGGATCGAGAAATCCATGACAGTATGCTTCTAACATGTCAATATGATTCATTTCTTTATAGATAATACATGCAACATGATTAGCTCCTCTCATATAGCAAACTATGAAATGACATTAAGAACTAGTCATTCTTCTAGTTTTCTTTCTTTTTCTACCTTCCCTAGTTGTTATCCCTATGGTAAGATTTGGTCCATACTAGTAATGATAATTGATAAGAAACATATTTAAACAAGGGTCATAGTCTTCTAAATTGTGCATCTTTATATTATAAGACATACATAAATTCAAAATAGTAGTAACTAACTTACATTATGCAACTAGTGTAAAGGTTTGCTCGTGAGTGAGTCTCCTTTATCCATTTCTATTTTTTTTGTTCTATAAAAAAAATCACAAGGAAATATCTCATTCTTTTGTTCAGCCTTAATAAAATCATCTACTCTTTCACTATATATCCTAGCAAATGCATCATCATAGAAATAAGACCACCAAATATCATCTTTTGAGAAATGCCTTGTTGGGGGATTAAGTATTTCTTACTGCCATGCAATTTCTCAGAAACCTACATGCTCTCATCTACCTCGCATTCTTCAAAAATTCTAGACACTACATATGAGACATATGTATATTTTAGATAGCATATTCATCACTAACTCAATGAAAGATGATTGAAATAAGGATAACCAAAGTACCATATTAGCAAATGTTGTTTTAAAATTCTTACCTAGCATTCAATCTATTAACCATAGAAAGATTAACCTTCAATGATGATGAGTGGCGAGATACCCCTACACTCAACCATACAAATACGAACGTTCTCACGCACTATCTGGTCGAACTCCCTAGACGGACTAGTTGTGACACCTAGACAGTTAGCCGTAGGTCGCAGTTCGCTATCTTCCCACCTGGACTAGTATTATATTTGTCACGTATGGTTTCCTAATCTAATGCTACTCCTGAAGGCAATGGAAAGTAATATTAACTAAGCTAAGCTAGGAGGGAAAAGGTAAGAAAATCTAATGTAGCCTAAGTGCGATGAGCAGCCAATTATTTGATCATCTGTACATATCTTGGACCTCGTGCACAACTACCATTGGGATTTCCAAGTGCAGATCCTAGGTATGCCATTGGGATACCAAGTAGTCACAGTTAAATGATCGTAATCAAGTCATACTCATTCCATGTTACTAGGAGATAAGGGTGAGAGAGAAAGCAGTAAATAACATTTAAATAAATAAATAAATAACAAAGTGAATGTTGCAATGATGAAGTAATCTCAATCTTTATTTTCGGTCATGTGCGTGTCCAAGTACATCACACTCAAATAAAGAATGTCGTACAATTACAATCACCACACTGCAGGCAGACTAGAAAATAATCTAACTCTGGAGGGATCAAACTACTAGAGTTTCACTACAATCTAAAACTAGGATGAAATGAGGGAGAGCCGCTTCTTATTTATAGACATTATGGCAGACTGCGATATCATGTACACGATATCGCAGGGGGAGATGCGATATCGTGATGGACATGATATCGTGGCGGACACAATATCGTGGCCCATGCGATATCGCATCCCATCATACCCCCATGATTGAATAAAAACTTATCCTCGAGTCACAGTGATTACACAATGGATAGGTATGGGATTATTAGATGGGGAAAACAATGAAATGATGCTGCAGTGTGGGAAGACACAACATAGAAAAATATGCTACAACTACCAAAATGTGGAACTCATGTAGTTCCTGGTGGCGGTGGCTCCTCCATGGGCACTTTTCCTTTGTCTTGTGCTCTAGGCTTTGAAGCTTGATGGTGTTGAATTATGGCCTGGAGCTTCTCTTCAGTTCGAGAGTCTTGTGTCGTCCATGCTAATGTTCCGATGTTTGACAGAGTTGGCACTTCCCACAGATAGGGTAGTTGTGGGAACATCTAGTTGGCTTTGACATACCACTTCGCGAACACCCATCATTCCTCCTCATAGGCTCTGGCTTTGCCTTTGTATTCATGAAGATCTATTAGTCGTCGAGCCAATTCGGTTGCAATATCTTTCTATCCTTGGTAGCTTGCTTTTACCACCTCGAGACGAATGAATTATTCTCGTAGCTGATGAAAGTGTTCAACGAGAACATTCTTTTGTTTCTCTACAGAGGTCAACCGAAGGTTATCTGCAACCAACTGCTTATTCTCTTCTTCTAAGGCCTTAAGTGCCTTAAGATGTGCATGGATTTGCACTTCTGCTGCGGAGGCATCCCAAACAACCTTCTCCTTTTCTTCTACCACCTTTTTATTCTCTACGATTAGCTTTGTTAATTGCTCAGTGTTGAAACTTTCTAGCTGGTCTACGGGAACAAATTGCAAAGGATCCCACTGTGCTGCTTGTAAGGCTACAAGCTACTCTTGGAATTTCTGCACTTCAGCTTCAGCAGGCTCGGCCCTTACTTCAGATATGATCAGTTTCCCCTTCGTGGAAATGAGGTTTGATTGAATTGTGGTTACATCCTAAGGGATGTCAAATAGGGACATCAGAACTTGCCCTGTTTGTAGTAATCGATCAAGCACATCCTCATGTTTCGCAAGAGTCATCGAGGTTCCAGCCAAAATTTGAGCATCTCGTGCTCCTATAAGATCAACTAGTAGCACAATAGGTACATTGAAGAACTCTTTGATGTAATCAACGACCACTTCAGTAGCTCCTGCAGCATTCTGGTGTTACATGACCACCACAGTGGCCCCTTCACCAATCTCTCATTGCACCTAGAAAGATGTTGCATTTCCTAAGATCTGTTGTGACCATCTACTTTCCCCTCCTCCTATTTGAATGGATATTTCTCCCCTTATGTGATCCAATGAAACTATAGGCTATCTGGCATTGTTGATGATGCGGAAGAGTTTTGCATCATCACGACTTTCCCAACTAACCATGTTAGTGATGGCCCTAAGATGGCTCATTGACAGTCTGTAGTCTTGCGGTGAAGGCTGATCCTGGCTTGTGCGGGGCCCTGTTTCTTGTTGTCGGCAAGGACCTGTGGCTAGAGGTTGACTAGTTCCAACCACCTATTCTTTTTCTTATTCTTCTTGTTCTGGTCTCAGCTCTTCGCCAGTGCTCTTTCTTGGAACTGGCGCCTTTAGCAATTTAGCATATGAAGCATTTTGAGCTTTTCGGAGAACATCATTAGTGTATCCTCGAATACCAACACGTTGGCAAAGCTTTCTAATGAGATAAGGGAAAGGCAGTGCCAACTTCCCTGTCTTCTGTTCTTCAAACCGCCTTAGAATCTCCATCAAATATAGATGGGATAGGTTAGTGTTAACCTTTCCCATTAACACTGCACATCCTCTCGCTGCATACATTGATATTCTTTTTAAGCCTTTTGTGGGGAAGAGATGATATGTTCTAATTTTAAAATAAATCCTCTCTTCCATCGTCAGTTTACCAAATGCTTTATATCTACCATAAGCCTTCTCTAACCAATCCTTTCACACATCGGGGTCTGAACGAGTGGGTAAACGAGCAACGTGGGGCCCTAAATTCGAAAGGTTTAACACTTCCGAAATAGCCTGTGTAGAGAAATCAACTGTCACATAACAAATGTTAACCATGGTGCTTTATTCCCTATTGTGCTAGAACTGGTACGTTTCACCTAAGTACCAGGCACTACTTTCAGAGAGGACATGCCATAAGGGAGATCCCTTGAGATGATCCCTAACAGCCTCAGGAGCGAACTTTGCAAAATATTTGAAGTTTAGCTCCACAATCACCGCTGCGAATGTGGAATTCTCATGGATAGCCTGAACACATTCTAGTGGCAACGTGAGTTGTTGTCCCAGTTCAGGCATAGCAGCAGCTCCCACTTCTGCCTGCCTGGACCATTCGGTAGGAGGTTCTTCTTGATGGATGCTGAATGATTGCACCTCATGTTCTACATGTTATCTGGCAGGGCCTTGTCTTCTACCTCTCAGAGATCATTTCATTCCACCTTGAGTAGGACCCTCTTGCTGTGCACGTTTCAGGGTCATTTTGCAATCACATAGGCCAAGCGTTAATAAGGTTGTTTTGGAAATCAAGTTATACCTTACTACTTATCTTAATTAAAGATCTTATGTTATAATGTGTGATCGTGCTCGAAAGTTTGTAATGATGAGTCCTATGACTTAGGTGGTTTCCATTTTTAATCTCCCGGTATTCCTAAGGGTTAAATTATTTTCAGGCACAATTATTCTAAGTGTTAAGTTAATTACCCTAATTGATGTTCTTTGGGTGATGATAAATTTCAAAAAAGTTAGGCACTTTTCAGTAAGTGTCTCGCCCCCACGACTAAACTGAACACTCCGGGTGTAAGCAGGTTCAAGCAGAATTAAAATCGTAGCACTAGTGAACAAGATATGAGTGAAAAAGCAAGGGTCACATAATCGCAAGTCGTAAAGAAAAATTTCAACAACTCCCCCATGACTAAACTGAACACTCCAGGTGTAAGCAGGTTCAAACGGAATTAAAATCGGAGCACCAGTGAACAAGATATGAGTGAAAAAGAAAGGGTCATACAATCGCAAGTTGCAGAGAAAAATTTCAACAACTCCCCCCACGTGAATGGAAAAATTATGCTAAGTGTTGTAGTGGGGGTACCTATTTATAGGAAAATAGGACGCGATATCGCGTACAAGACATCACGTATGCGATATCATGTGGGACGCGATATCTCATCCCTAGTGATGTGAGACACATGAGAAATACCAAATTTTTAATGATTTTTCTGGAAATTAATGTTGGAAATTGAGGACATTAGCAAGTATTAAGATATCCTAGGGTAATTTCATTGATTCGAGAGGCACTTTTAATGATAATGATGCAACCTTTAGCTGTAAAAATTTGGTGGTTAAGAAAAAAAAATGAATGTAATGGTACATTGGAATGTTAAAATTTAGAGGGATAATAGTAGGGAAAGAAAATTATGAAAAGTTAAGTTGAGGGTAAGAAATTGTGTGTTTGAGCTAGAGAATTAGTGAAGATTACAAAAAATTACACAAGTGGGTCCTCCCCAAAGCAGGTTTCAACCTATTATGCCATTGTGTAACCATACTTAAAGTGTCCGTGGGTACTAGAAGGGTTAAATGTAATCCACACTAACTCCACAATACACACACATGTAATTAACACCGAAATGAGATGAAAATTCTATGTTACATGGGACACGAGCTACAATTACACAAATAGTAAGATGAGACGAAGTATAGAAAGGGATCGTAGAGATTGGGACATGAGGTAACTGACCCGGGGCATAGTGAATCCCGTGTGTAAAGCATGATTAAGGTGTCATTAACCCATCGTTCCAAGATCAGGACCAAGTCCATTCCTCTAATCAGTGACATCACATTGTTTCATCCCATGATGAGCAACTATGAGAGTACCATAACAACAAGGCATACGATCACTTGGCGTTTTATGCAAGGGAGGAGTGACTTTTGTTTCGTGGAATTTGGTTGTTTTCTTTTTCTTTCTCACTTTACTGAATCCAGAGAAATCGCCAACCTTCAAGCATGGGTGCATGTCTTTCCAATGGGACCCCCTAGAATAGCATTTGATTTTCGAGTGCCCTTTTTGATTACTCTTACTCCCATTTTTCATTAGACCTACAAGGACCTTAGTACAACCATGTTGCATGATAACTCCTACAAACATCACCAAAGAGATTCCAAAAATCCCCTTGATGTCACACTCTAATCATTCCCTCTTGGTCCATCCTTCTTCATTCGGGATACAATGAACACAAAATTAATTTTAAGTTCTAAGAATGTCAAGAATATCACTGTACCCTTGAATAGAACCTCTTTATTTGTAGAAGGGATGAGTGGATGTAATGGCTCACTATCTAAATAATTGATCACTCATGACTTAACAACATAGAACACACCTCAACCAATGATCCACATGAGTGTTTTATTCATAGACGAGATTACTTACAAAAAACATTAAAAGACAAAAACACAAAAAACACAAAAAGATAAAAAGATAAAACAAAAAGTTAAAAATGAAAAACTAGAAAACAAAAATTGAAAAATTAAAGAAAATGAAAAATATTTATTAATCCTTCTTGTTATTTAGAACGGGGGATATCCCCCATAACTAATCGGTTGAGCATGGCAAGGATTAATAAATGAAGGATGAGGATCCTTGCATGTTGAAAATAGTGGAACTGGTCCATACTTACCCCATCGGGGTTCACACACTTGATTATAATAAGCATAGTGGGGCACTTTATATGATGTAGTTCCTGGATAATGAGTTGACCCACTATCATGTTGATGATTGGAAGATGGTATGCAAGGATTAGAATGATGCCTCCCATGGTTGTGTTCATTGGGCCGTATTATTGTTGGAGTGTGAGTTGGTGGCCCTGATGAAGTTACATGAGGCATTGAGTTCAAAGGTAAGGATGCACCACAGTGTGGGACTTGTGCTAAGTTGGAGGATGCAGTGGCCTCGAAATTGTGTTGTTTCTTCTTATGGCCATGTTTAAAGAAAGGACACTTTTAATGTCGAGGAGGCTTTTCACTGCTGTTAGTAGCAGTAGCACAAGTTTCGTTCATGGGTTGTTGCAGTGGTGCAGGCACCTTAGGAACATTTGGTGGCACTGTGGAAGGAGGGAAAGGATGAGAATGTTGAAAGTTAGGAGGAATATAAGTGCACAAGGTGGTGGTTGTGTTGGAGGCATGGGTTGATACTATTGTGGGGAATAGTAATGTGATGAGATAAAGTGTGTTGGCCCAATTGGAGAAACAAGATGTTGAACTTGATAAGTGTTTGGATTCAGACAATATGAAGGGTGCCTCCAGTCTAAGGGTGGATTCCCCCATGACTGGGATTGTTGCCACTGTGATCGAACACAGTACCTCTGTACGAACTCTGGATGTAGCATGTTTCCCCAATGCTCATGTAAATGTAACAATATTGGGCATTGACCCTTGGGGAGATCGTTCAGGCATATGTTACATTCATACGTATGATTGGCAGTTAAGCTCTTATTTTCCTTATCCCTTCTTTCTGAATGTCTACTATTTCTTCCTGCTTCTTGGGTTGTGAAAACTCTATCTCCAATATTGTTGATAAATTCTCCACACTTTTGATTCATCCATTCCAACATCTTATTGATCTTTTCCTCAGCTTCTTCTAATGTTTTTTGTATTGGCAAAGATGATGTTTCCACCTTGAAATTAGTTGATTTCTCCTTTTTATNTTTCCACTCTTGGATTTGTTTCCTCAAGGCTGACACTCTTGCGTAGGTTTGATATTTTTCATTAAAAACTTGTACCATTGTTGACCAGCATCGTATTGAATTTGGTTTTAATGATCTATACCATACTTTTGCTTGGTCAACGAGTGTCATAGGAAAGAGCTTAAGTTTTTTCCACCTGTTATCAATGTTATTCCATTTGCAGGAATCGTAGAAGGCTTGTAAATGTTGATACAGATCTAAGTCATAGCCTCCTAAAAATTTGGGAAAGCTGTTTAAATTGAGCCTAGGTAGACGGCTCTCTTTACAATGCCTACATGAGATTTGAATAGCCTCTTGTATTTGTGTTAACCTTGTAGTGGCCAGTGGGGGTTCATCATCATCTTGTAGGTTATTCCTTCGTGTGTTAGGATGACATTTTTTTCATTCATGTTCATAAGAAAATCCCACTTCAGGTTGCATACTCCAATCTTCATCATTATATAGTTCGTTGGTTCTCCAATGAACTTCCTCACTAAGTGTGGTGTTATTATTGTCTTGTAGGAGAGGCATTGTTGTGTGTGAATTTAAGTAACTTTTTATAATTACTTCTTTCTAAGAGATATATCTTTAAGTTCTTTACAGTGACCTTGTATGATATAACTAATCTAGATAACTAGCACCATCCCCGACAACGGTGCCTATGATGAGTGGCGAGATACCCCTATACTCAGCCATACAAATACAAGCGTTCTCATGTGCGATCCGGTCAAACTCCGTAGACGAACTAGTTGTGGCACCTAGACAATTAGCCTTAGGTCACATTTTTTTGTCTTCCCACCTGGACTAGTATTATATTTGTCATGTATGGTTTAGTCCAAAGTGAGGTGTATGATTGGTTTCCTAATCTAATGCTACTCTTGAAGGTAATGGAAAGTAATATTAACTAAGCTAAGCTAGGAGGAAAAAGGTAAGAAAATCTAATCTAGCCTAAGTGTAATGAGTATCCGATTCCTTGATCATTCATACACAGCTTGGACCTCGTGCACGACTACCACTGGGATTACTAAGCGCAGATCCTAGGTACACCACTAGGATACCAAGTAGTCACACTTAAATGCTCGTAATCAAGTTGTACTCATTTCGCGTTACTAGGAGATCAGGGTGAGAGAGAAAGTAGTAAATAACATTTAAATAAACAAATAAATAACAAAGTGAATGCTACAATGATGAAGTAATCTCGATCTTTATTTTTGGTCATGTACGTGTCCAAGTACGTCACACTCGAATAAAGAATGTCGTACAATTACAATCACCACACTGTGGGCAGACACTGGAAAATAATCTAACTCTAGAGAGATCAAACTACAAGAGTTTCACTATAATCTAAAACTAGGATGAAATGAGGGAGAGTCGCTTCTTATTTATAGACATTGCAGTGGACTATGATATCGCGTATGCGATATCGTGGGGGATGCGATATCGTGGCCCATGCGATATCGGGTCCCATCAAATGACATTGTTAATACTAATGCAATGGTCTTCACTCCCTTTCCATGCTTTGTGTCATCCACGATGCTAATGAAATTTAGAAAATGATGTGGTAAATTAGTAAATTGTTTGTAGTGCTTTTTTGTTTTTTTAACTTACAATGTTGTGATCTAATGTGAGTTTCACATAATGATGTGAGCCACATTAAACTATGGGAATTGTAGTTTACTAAATGGGTTGCAAGGAAAACAAGGTAAAACTCTCACGCAAATCCTAAACCCCTTCCCTTAGACCTTCCAGTAATGTACTATGAGTTGTTGTGCTTAGCAATATCTTGTACTATCCACAGGTAATAGCCATATGAAAAATATCCCTAATGTATAGTAGCAAAGACTAAAAGTTAACAATTGAGACAAACAAGGTAAAAGGTTGAAAAAAATCCTAGCATATACTAACATTATTCTCATAAAATTTGCGTTTAAATCAAAACATTATGAATAATCATGGGATGATAGTTATGTATAACTAGTTGGAAACCTAAGTATGACATTATTGAAAATTTTTTTATGTTTGATAACTCAGTATAATATGAATGAAATGAGAGCAAGTAGTGTACCTTATTAGTAGCAAATGTTGTTCTGTCAATCATACAAAGTGTGTAATCCATTCAGTAGAGGAGAATCTTCAATTCCTTGACATTTGGATTTGGAATGAAATATCATCAACAACATTGGCCTTCAAAGATAATGTGATTAGCCATGTAATGCTCTTCACTCCCTTCCAATGTTTGCAGTGTCCTCATGAAATGTAGAAAAAGAAGAATGAAGGGGGTAAATTGTTTACCATCATTTTTATTTTTTACCACATACCATGCGATGTGACCTTATGAAATTCACACATATACTATGAGTGGCATTAAAAATTGTGATTTGTAGTTTATGTAAAAGTTTGTGAAGTCCTGTGAGCACTAGTCAAACACAATTCTAACTAGAAGATAGTTTGACCATCTGGAAGGCCAAAAATATGTGAAGTTTAAGCCCATTCAAAGACATGATAACTTCCAAAATACTTTAGTAGATGAACTACAAAATATTGCGAGTAGAATTAGCTTGCACTCTTAGTGCCATAAAAAAAATATACCCTAGTGTATAACAACCAAACTATAAATTAATACTAGAGGCACGATAACCTCTTGGGATACCAAAACTTCTATTATAAACTTAGTGTTTAATTTAAATGGTTATGAATAGTCATTATATGATAGTTAAGTATGATGAGTTCAATACATAGGTATTACATTAGTAATCATAGAATTTTCCATGTTTGATAAATCAAATTAAACTAATATAACAGGTGTAGCTTTAGCCTCTTGTTATCTATGATCTATTACAAAAGACTAGAGATTTATGGTTATGTGTTGGAAGACAACCAACTTTTCCTTGCATGTATTTCATATAGGAATAGTTGGTTGTAAAAGAACTAGAAATTATGGAAATTATTTATATGATAAACAAAACTCCTAACATATAATGGCCAAGACTAAAAGTTAACACCCAAGGCACAAAGATATCTTGGGATACCATCACTTGCAATGTAAGCTTAGTATTTAATTGGAAAAATTATGAAAAGTCATAGGATGAAGGTTAAGTATGATAACATGGAAACATAAGAAGGATAATAGGAATTATAAAAGTTTTCATATTTATTGTTATACAAAGTATGTGATTTTCATTTGTGATTTAATGTTAGATGTTAATTTAAACATCGTGTTACATTAGGCTTGAATTGTAGCATTACTTTGAGTTTAGGATTTAGGTTTTAGGAAGTGCAATGGTCATAGGAAAGATGAAAAATTGTTATAATTTTGTTCTAATGGAAGCCACAATTTCCAAGAAATTATTCAACATCAGAAGGTCTTAATGCCTTTTGGATGATTTTCAACTTTTTGAATGACCCTCTTCCCTCTCATAGCACCAAATTACCAACAATTGTTACCCTTCAATAGGTCTAGGTGCCTTTCGATAGGGACTACGAGAGGGTGCTTGTTGCATTGCCTCATAGTTTAGCTAGAATCTACAACTTGATGATCCTCTTGCTTCTAAAAGCTAAGATCTTAAAGCATGTACCCTACTCGAAGGTCTAAGAGCTTTCTAGTAGGGACTGTGGTAGGATGCAAGTCACACCCCCTTATTGTTTAGCTACAATTTACAACTAGATGATCCTCTACCTTTCAAAAGCAACAATCTCCAAGAAATTATTCACAACTGAAAGGTCTTAATGCCTTCTAGATGATCTTCAACCTTCTAGATGACCCTCCTTCTTCCGATAGCATCAAATTACAAGCAATTGTTACCTTTCAGAAGATATGGGTGCCTTCTAGTAGGGACTATGGGAGGGTGCTAGTTGCACTACCTCACAGTCTAACTCAAATCTATAATAAGATGACCCTCTACCTTTTGGAAGCTAAGATATTGGCACAGTTGTATCCTACTAGAAGGTTTAAGAGCCTTTCGATAGGGATTGCAGGAGGGTGCTAGTCACACCCCCTTGCATTGTAACTAGAATTTGCAATTGGATGATCTTTGCCTTTTGAAAGAAATAATATCCAAGTAATTATTTACAACCAAAAGATCTTAATGCCTTTCGGATGATCTTCAGCCTTCCAGATGATGCTCTTCCTTCTAGTAGCATCAATTACAAGAAATTGTTACCTTCTAGAAGGTATGGGTGACTTTCGGTAGGGACTGCAAAAGGGTGCTAATTGCACTACCTCACAGTCTATCTCAAATCTACAATAAGATGATCCTTTTCCTTTTAGAAGCTATGATCTTGGAGCAATTGTACCATACTAGAAGGTCTAAGAGCCTTCCAATAGGAATTGCAAGAGGGTGCTAGTCGCACCCCCACACACTACCTTCTAGAACATCTTAGTGCCTTTTGATAGGGACTATGGAAGGGTGTGGATCACACTACCTCACACTTTAGCTAGAATATAGAACTAGATGACCCTCTACCTTCAAGAAGTTAGAATCTTGGAGTAATTGTACTCTTTTGGAAGGTCTAAAAGCCTTACAGTAGGAACTATGAGAGTGTGCTAGTCACATCCTTTTGTAGTTAAGATAGAATTTGCAACTAGATGACCCTATACCTTCTAGATGCCACAATTTCCAAGTAATTATTTGCAACAACAAGGTCTTAATGCCTTCTAAATGGTCTTCAACCTTCTAAATGACCCTCTTGGTTCTGATAGAATCAAATGACAAGAAATTGTTACCTTTTAGAAGGTCTAGATGCCTTTTGGCAGGACTATGAGAGGGTGCTACTTGCACTACCTTACAGTCTAACTAGAATCTACAATTAGATGATCCTCTACCTTTCGAAAGCCAAGATCTTGAAGCAATTATACCCTTCTAGAAGGTCTAAGAGCCTTCTGGTAGGGACTATGGGAGGGTGCTAGTCATATCCCCTCACAATTTAGCTACAATTTGCAACTAGATGATTCTCTGCTTTTTGGAAGCCATAATTTCCAAGAAATTATTTGCAACTAGAAGGTATTAATGCCTTCCGGATGATCTTCAACCTTCCAAATGTTTCCCTTTCTTTTAGTAGCATCAAATTACATGTAATTGTTACCTTTTGGAAGGTCTAGGTGCCTTTTGGTAGGGACTGTGAGAGGGTGCAGTGCATACTACCTCATAGTCTAAAGAAGATGTGAGCATATGTGAGTCACAATCTTTCTTCGTCACCATAAGCATGCATTCATGTCAACATGATACACATATGTGAGAATTTCCATGTATATCAATAGAAAATTCACATCATACATATCCATGCCCTCACCAACCACATCATAGGCTTTGTAATTGCCTAATGGGAACAATGGTAATCTTGTCCTGGCTATGTGGGAGTAGACTACAACACACAAAGAGAGATGTGGAGCAAAAGAGTGGCTATGCAAGAGAGCAAGGGTTTAGCAACTGTAGCCTAGGAAGGTAAGAAGCTTATCCTAGCCTTGCGACAAGCAATCTTAAGCAGCCTTGCTAGACCTGCTGGGCCACAAGGCCCATGGTGACTACGTGAGGGCTGGGACCATGACAGTGTTGCAAATTTGGCCATGGCATCTCCTTAGTAAGCAACAACAAATTAATGGTAGAGCGAGGCAACATGCTAAGGACACAGTTTGATGTTGATAAGTCATGGGAATGTGATAGAAAACATGGGTAATAGTGCAACCCTATGGGATGCATGTGGCCATGAAGGGCCTATATGATGTGATGCAGCGAGGGATGTGCAAGAGGTAGTAGGAAATGGCAGGCAAGGATCAAGTAGGCAAACATGTGCCAATGCTGGTAGCTGTAGGTGGTGAAGTGTGGTAGGTAGTACTATTGCAGAATTTTTAATAATTTAATTTTTAATTGATTAATTTAATTTCAGTTAACTTTATTATTAATTGCAGTTTTTTTTCCAATTTCAAACACGTTTATTCTAGTATGTATGTTTTTTTCAAGAAACACAAAAAATTGCTGAAACTTGCCAATATTTAAGCAATAGTTTAAAGGCAACAGATTCTTCCAATTAAGGACATGAATAACAAAATTCCAATCGATGAATTTACTAAACTTCTATAATTTTTCATCAAAGGAAAACACTACAATGTGTAGGAATTGATCATGACCTCAATGCCAAGGAAAGCTCTATTTTTGGTGTAAATACAAATGCCTTGCCATCCATCTCTCTAGATAGGATGACAAGGAACCTTAGACATCATTCATGCTGAATAAGGCCACCAATCTTGCCCCAGTTGTTAACTCTTATCTTCATCATGGTAAGTAGATCTAGGGAATGTTGTGTATCAAAATTAAAGTTATTTGATTATTTAAGATGCTATGAGCAACCTTTGTAGCAACTACACTTGTTATTGTAGGGTTGACGAGTTACAAGGAGGACACCTTTAGAGTGTCCCCTTTATTAATCAAGTTTACAGAGGTAGTGAAATCAGATTTCACAAGAGGAGGTGAGGTGATCACTATAAAAGTGGAAAAGCTGTTGACTATAGAGCAATGTTTCTTTTCTTTTATTTTTTCCGTTATTTTGACAAACAAAGTTCATTATACTCAAGATGTTATTCAATAACCAAAACATCATTTTACAAAAATCACAATTAGACTCAATGCCATATCTTTCTTGAATGTGATTATGACACCTTTTTGCCATACAAGCTTACCTGTGTTTACCTTCTACCTAGCATAGAACACTTCAAGATTATAAAACTTTGTATTCCAAAGAAAGTAATCATTTCATGACAAAATGGCTTACGTAAATATCAACAAATAGAGACATTCAAATCCCAAAAATTTGAGATATTTCTACTATACAAAATTAGATTAATGAATTTAAAATGTTTTGAAAACACTAACTTTAGGTTTGTAAATGGACATGATGTGTTATTACAAATGCATTCATGAGGATTAGCATAAAAGTAGTCTTCCTCTTTAGGTTTTTCTACAATGGCTCTATGTGCATTTCTTTAACAACATGAGCAAATCACTTCCATGGCATAGTTTTATTGTGATACATATCAAGTAACCCAACTAGCTTTGTTTGGTTTAACAAAAATTTTTTTTCTAAATCTCAAATGCCTTCGATTACCTTCTACAACCTTTGCCATATTTCCATCATAAGTAGGAATAAAAATATTGCTTTCAATTGAAACTAGGTATTCCAAGGATGCCATTTGTGAGGAGTGGTTTTGGAACAAATATTTGTGCATCTTCTACTTATAGGTCACTTGCCTATGTTTTGCTATCTTAACTTTTTAATTTTTTAATTTTTGGTAAATAAATGGATGTCGATTTTTATGTTATAGATTTTTTTTTTTGCATTGGAATTATTTTAAGTTATCATTAGTCCATGGTGCACTTATAAGGTTCCTAATACATTTACACCATATTTTTTGGAAGGTGTTGTTTTTTTTTTTTTAGCATGAGGATGTTTGTAACATTCCTGAGCTAACCTTGTGAATATAGAGTTGATTTCAAGTTTTACTATCAAAAGATGATTTTGATATAGATATTTAGCAAGTGTTCATGATAATTCAAAGAACTATGTGAAAAATGTTTCAAGGTTTTATGTTATAGTTTTTTTTGTTTTATAGTTATGATTTTGTTTATCATGGTGACTAATAATTTGTATGTTTTACTATTTTACAAGTTTTTGTCTTGGTGACATTTCCCTTTTTTCTCCCATAGCTTAGTATTACTACTGATTGATGAACCATGATTTGTTAGGCTCCAATCTTGGACCCTCGATATCGGGTATGCCATATTGCGACCTCACTAGAGATATCGGATACATGATATCATGGTTCATGTGTGAGCCTATAAATACACAATTGGGCACATGCAAGAGTGATAGTAAAAGTTAGTGTTAAAGTAGGATCTTTTTGTTAGTTTCAATTCCTCTCAACCCTTTTCTCAGTGCATGCCCGCATTGTGATGACTGTAATTGTATGGAACCTTTATTCGAGTGTGATGTACTTGGACACACACATGACCGGAAATAAAGATCAAGATTACTTCATCATTGCAACATTCACTTAGTTTTAATTGCTTGTTGTTATTGTTATTTATCGCTTTCTTAATTAATATTTCTCTACCCTCGTTTCCTATCCTTGTTATTAAATGCAAAATGAGTATGACTTAATCGCAAGCATTTAAGTGTGACTACTTGGTATCCCAGTAGCATACCTAGGACATGCACTTGGTAATCCTAGTAGTAGTACACGAGATCCAAGATGTGTATAGATGATTAAGGATGGATGCTCATCACACTTAGGCTAGCTTAGATTCTCTTCTCCCTTTCCCTCTTAGCTTAAAACAAAGTTATTTTCCATTGTCCCTAGGAGTAGCATAGTGATAGGAAACACATCATACACCTCACTCTGGACTAAACCATACATGACAAAGCAAATACTAGTCCAGGTGGGAAGATAGTGAACTATGATCAATGAGTAACTATCTAGATATCACAACTAGTCCATCTATAGAGTTCAATCAGATCATGTGTGAACGCTCATATTCATATGGTTGAGTGTAGGGGTACCTTGCCATGCATCATTGGCACTGTTGCTAGGGATGGTACTAGTTTTTTAGATTGGTTATATCATATAAGATCATTATAACAAGTATTAAAAATATACCTTTTAGAAAAGAAATTAATTGCAAATAAGTCACACACAAATTCACAACAATGTCTCTCTCACAAGATTATGATAACGCAACAACTAGTAAGGCAATTCATTGGAGAACCAACGAATTATATGATGATGAAGATGAACTTTGGAGTACCCAATCTAATGCAAGGGTCTCCTATGTACATCAATGAAGACAACATCATCCCAACTCACAAATTCATAACATACCTAGTGATGATGAACCCCTCCTGGCTACTAAGAGCCTAACGCATATACAAGAGGCTATTTGAATATCCCGCAAGCATCATAAGGAAAGTCGCCTACCTAGGCTTAATTTAAACAACTTTTTCAAGTTTTCAGAAGGCTATGATTTAGATTTGCAACATCATTTACAAGCCTTCCATGATTCCTGTGTATGGAACAATATTGATAACGGATGGAAAAAACTTAAGCTCTTTCCTATGACACTCGTTGGTTTAGAAAAAGTATGGTATAGGTCCTTAAGACCAAAATCAATTCAACATTGGCTGACAATGGTAAAACTCTTCAACGAAAGATATCAAATCTATGCAAGAGTGTCAACCTTGAGGAAAAAAATCCAAGAGTGGAAACAAGTGCAATATGAACCCTTGGACATGGCCTTAGAAAGATATTATGCATTGTTGAACAATTGCCTAGGCCATGGATTCTCCAAGGAAAGGCTAATGTATCACATTATGGATTAGCTCCATAATGAAACAAGGGAGACCCTAGGGATGTATGCCCTAGGTCAACTATATGAGCTATAGATCCACCAAGTCCAAGAGCTTATCAAACGAGTAGCAAAAGAAGAAGGAGAAATAACTAAATGGGAGAATGTTGAAAGTTCTCAATAGGACCAAAATCTCAACTTAGCAAGGGTCCATGATCATGAAGAGGAGAAATCAAATCACCCCAAGGAGGTGGAATCATCTTTGCCAATACTACAATCACTAGATAAAATTGAGGCAAAGATCAATAATATAACAAAATGGATACATGAAAAATGTGGAGAGTATGCCAACACTATTAGAGGTAGAACCATGCTAAACCAAGAATCAGGATAGAACATCCTTAGACAATTGGAAAGAAGGGTTGAAGAGAATAATAACTTAGCTGCTAATCATACATATTAATGTAACATTGGCCTATACGATCACCCCAAAGGTTAATGCCCAATCTTGTCACATTTACATAAGCATTGGGAAATAATGTTACATCCAGAGTTCGTACAAAAATACTGTGTTCAATCACAATGGTAAAAATCCCAGTCATGGGGGAGGCCACCTCCAAACCAGTCACACCCTTCATATCATCCAAACCCAAGTGCTTCTTAGGTTTAACATCCTGTTTCCCCAATCAAATCAACATCCTCTATGTCACCACATTATTATCATTCTCCTAAATACTATCAACCCATATCCTCTCCAACAGGACCACCACCTCGAGTACCTTATACTTCTCCTCAACCTCAATATTCTCATCCTTCACCTCCTTCTACATCACCACAAGTTGTTCTATAAGGTTTTTCATCACAACACCAGCCCACAAATGTCACTTTCACTTTTACTATCAATAGCAGTGGAGGTCCTCCACAACACCAGAAGCGTCCTTTCTTTAGACATGATCAGAGGAAGGGACCACATAGTTTTGAGACTACTGCATCCTCCCAATTAGCACAAGTTCAACACTATGGTGCATCCTTCTCCTCGAATCCAATGTCTCATGTTACCTTATCATGACCACTGATCAAAACTCCAACAACTATGGGGCCTAATGAATATAGCCATGTAGGGAGACATACTAATCCTTGCATCCCATCTTACAATCATAGGTGCTATAGTGGGTCAACTCCTTATCAATTAACCACATATTATAACTTGCCCCACTATGTCAACATTAATCAAGTGTTTAAACCCTAGTTTGGGTACATTCCAATCACCACATCAAAAGATACCCAATGGGTTGGATATGACTGAGTCCCAATATTTCCAACATGCATGGATCCTAACCTTCCATTTATTAATTCTAGCTATGATCAAAGGCTTAGTTATGGGGGATATTCCCCATTCTAACAAAAAAAATTAATAAATGTTTTTCCTTTTCTTTAATTTTACAATTTTTTGTTTTTTGGTTGACGAGACGTGATATCTCATGAGCTGCGATATCTTGTACATGATATCATGGCCATCGCGATATCGCAGCATCCCACGCGATCTCGCGTCATCCCCTGCGATATCACGTATGTGATATCGTGGTACATTGCAAAATCTATAAATAAGAGGTGGCTCTCCCTTCTTTTCCAGCCTAGGCTTAGACCATAGTGAAACTCTAGCAGATTGATCACTCCAGAGATAGAATATTTTTCATGTGCCCGTAGTAGGAGTCCGAAAGTGAACGGATCTTTATTCGAGCAAACATTATACCTGAACATAAGTTTGTGTACGACAATAAAGACAAACTTCCTAGATAAACCTTGTAGTGCATGGAATAGGCTAATTAGGATTTTATTTAATGTTATTTACTGTTTTCCATTTAATGCTTTATTAGAATTAAATCTTTTTCAATCCTTCTATCCTAGTTAAGTGCCTCAATATGACTGCTTCGAGCACGTGCGTTACGTGTGGTGATCCCAGCAACGATTAGTGTTTGGTAGGCATGGTTGCATCGGTTCAAGGTGTGTACAGTAAGTGGGAACATATGCTGATGCTAGGTTAATTTAGACTTAGTTCATTAGTTAGAGTTAGTAATTAGTCTCTTCAACCCTTCACCTTTTAGCTTAGGAGATAAAAACATAAAAACTATAAAAATCATATAACTCAAACTTACTTAACCATACACTGTGACAACTACAAGTAACTCTGGGAAGACAACGAATGATTAACCTTAAGTGTTCCATGAGGCATGTAGGCACTTAGTCTACAGAGTTCGACTGAATTGTGCATGTTACGCTCATATTCGTATGGTTTAGTGTAGGGATACCTCACCACTCATCATAGGCACCATTGCCAGGGACTAAGTGTTTGTGCGCTAAGTAGAACATAAGAGATCATTCACATCATTGGGAGCCTAAACGAACCTTAGGGTTAATCAAACAAAAAAATTATATAATGGTTAAAGAGCACACTGATAAGACATCATGTCTTCTTCTTCTTCTCAGAAGAGCACATCACCTAGGGATAATACAAGAAATAGTCGGCAATCAAAAAAACATAACCTAAATCCACCAGTTTCTCAGCAATATAGGGTGGAAGATACTCATCTCGATGAGTATGTTCCCAATTTTACTTTTATCTTCCATCAAGATGAACAGATGCCCTGGAGAGATTTACAAGGTAACATTGCGTTACCTCCAGATCGTGTAGTCCCCAACATGCTCCTCCGTGCTTTAGCACAGATCGGCATGACTCAGCTCTATGCTGAATACGTTATGGGTGATTTTAACATGAGGGATTACCATCCCACAGCCTTACAACATATGAGGGACTCAAGGCAGGAGAGCCAACATACACTGTTGAAGGGTAAAGAGGTCCCACAAGTAAAACTGGAGATGGTGAACCACTTATAACAAGTTCTCTATCAAAAGATGTTCCTCCTCTTAACGAAAGTGAGGAGGTGGGGTATCAGAACCTACGATCCATGATACATAACCCTAGTTTTGATCCTCGTGAACACCAACTATTCACTGAGGGAACAACAACAAATGACAAGGATGATCACTCAAATTTTCACCACGATCAGGGCCGAAGCCATAGAAGAGAAGGTAGGAAACATCGTCATGGCGATCATTATCCTTCTTCTTCCCCTTCTTCACATCACTCACCCTCTCCTTCCACATCATGGCGCACAATCATGAAGAGCATAACGGAGAGGATAAAAGTAAGAAAAATGAGAGACCTCGATGAGAGAGTCAAGAGAGAGGATGAGGGAAATCAAGGGAATCAAGGCATGAACGAAGGGAAAGTAGGGAACAACGGAGACATCATAGGCATCATGAAAGAGATGATCATGAATAACCCCTACTGGCCACCCGAAGCATGCTAGATATAACAGAGGTAGTAAGAATCCCAATAAGACATCAAGAGGATAGTCAGATTAAGCGCTTAGACATGAACAATAACCCATGCTTCGAAGGAGGATACAACACAGATCTACAAAATCATTTATAGGCATTCCACGATGCCTGCGCCTTGCAGAACATAAAAAATGAGTGGCAAAAACTAAAGTTGTTTCCCAGGACACTCATCAAGGAAGCAGAGAGTTGTTACCAGTCCCTAGAATTGGAAACCATCAGGAGGTGGAGTACGATGTTAGAACTCTTCAAAGATAAGTATCAAACGTACTCTAGAGTGTCTAATTTGCATAAGAAGATCCAAGGATGGAAGCAAGGTACTCATGAACCCTTGGATGCTATCATGGGCCGCTACTATGCATTGTTACATTGTTGCCTAGGCCATGGATATGCACAGTGGGATCAACTCCGCCACATCATAGATGGGCTAAGGTATGAAACTAGGAGAACCCTTGGGACTTATGCCCAAGGGAGATTATCAAAACTTAGATCCCATGAGATTCATTGCTTGTTGGAGCTAGTAGCAAAAGAAGAAGGTGAGCTACGAAAAAAAGAGAGTGTGGAAGAATACAACCGTGATCCTTCCCTTTGAAAGAAAGGAGTGAAATTTTGTGATGAGGAGGATGAGTCACAACTCGAAGAGTTGGTGAACAGAAAAACCTTGCCGATTCAAAAGCTAACAACCAAAGTATCGGCTAAGGTGGATCCACTGTGGGATTCCTTAGATAGTAAAATTGAGAATATCCTAAAAATTGTAGAAGAGTCTAAGGAGGAATGAAGTAGTGACAAAGACAAGAAAAAGTGAAGAGATTTAGGCCCTGCACATAACAAGGGTAAAGGAAAAATTACTATCTCCGATGAGGTTGTGGATTCAGACACAGACGATGATGGTGGATGTGAGATCTTCCACTATGACCATCCTAAGGGATGTTGTCTAATCATCTCACATCTATAGGAGTCTGGGGTGTAACCCAAGACTCAACCAACGGCAGACACCCTGAAGGTTACCTTATCCTCAAGGTAACCCAAGGCAGTTCCACCAACCGTTAACGTATTATCCAAGTGGAACTCCATCACAACCCATTGGACAACATCAGCAATGGCAATACCCACAATCATGGGGGATTCCATCACCAAAACCACAGTACCCTTATCAGCAGCTCGATCCATACGGTTACTATGTGCAGCAGTCGATTTCTCCAAGTGACTCTATGGGTCACACAACTCCCCAACATCACTACCAAGTTTGGGAGTACTTTAGGAGGACTCCTTATCCTCTGGGAGGTACCCCATAGACTTACCATCCTCCAACTCCATCCACACCTCTTCCACCTGTAGTTCCCATACAACCTACTCCAACAATGCAAGGGGAACTCCCTACTCAACCGTAGCAAAAAAATGCTACGAGAGTTGTAAACATTCAACTCACTGCTAGTTCTGACAAATGTAAAAAGAGAAGACCTTTCTTCAAAACCAAAAGCCTAGACAAGCTCTCATAACAACAAGCGGTTAAGTCTGTGATTAGTCCTCCGACACACAAAGCTTCGGTGCTCCCTTCCATCCAACAACAGAGCTTAACGCAGATGGTTATGCTAACACATACTGTAACTGATTGGATCAAGGTAGGCCACCTTCCCAGGAAATTATCTAACCTTTGGAGTCTCTTAATCTACCTCCAAGTCATTGGAAATGAACCACATAAGGCTCTTCTTGATTCAAGTTTTGAAGTCAACTTAATTTCACAAGAGATGTATCAAGCCTGGAACCTGCCCCAACTTAAGAAGAGTAACATCCAACTAGAGCTGGCTAACCAGTCCATCACCATTCCCTTGGGATTGGTGGAGGACATTGTTACCATTGTGTGTGGTTGGTCCTACCCAACCAATTTCCTGGTGATTGAAGTTAACAACAATGAAGGGGACTTCCCAATTTTAATGGGAAGGGCATGACTGAGTACAGTAGATGCATGCCTAGGAATTCGTTATATTTCCTTGGAAATCTCTAAGGTAAATATTTATGGAAAGATTGAGAAGAGGAAATTTCCATGCATCACATACAATGATTCATTGGGTGATGACATGGAGGAACGCACAACATCTCCTCCATGCAACAGGTGTGCCCTTGAAACTATGAGACAAAGATGCATGTATGTAGCAACCACACAACAAGTAGTAGACACCCCGTGGTTGAAAGCTACTTGAAGGAGTATTCGACAAATATGCATGGAACGAAATGAGTAAACAACCCATGCCAACAACGAAGGCATAGATACGTTGGAATATGAGCTCCGCCAAATTCCACCCCTTAATCTAAGAACATCAATTGGGAGAAGTTGGACACTTTTAAGAAATTCAAATAGACGCTCATTATTTTGGATCTTTCCCTTTCCATTTAGTCATGGGGGAGATGGCCACCTATGCTAACCATTTGGGATCCTTATTTCTTTTTAAGTTTTTGTTTTACACATTTTTTTTCCACATTTTTGTTTTACAAGCTTTTGTTTTACACGGTTTTGTCTTACACATTTTTGTTTTACAAATTTCTTTAACTTTTCTTGTTTTTGTTTTACAAATTTCTTTAACTTTTCTTGTTTTTGTTTTATAACTTTCTTTAACCTTTCCTATTTTTATTTTACAACATCGTTATACTTTTCCATTTTTGTGTGTGTGTGTGTGTGCATGTGTTATCCACCCTATAAGTTTGTCATCCAATAAGTGTTCTTCATGATGGTATGAACTATTTTCTTATTGATTGCTAATGTTTGGTTTTTACCTTTAAGTCACAATGTTGATACTAAGGTATGTTTCTTTTGATATGGTAGGCAATAAGATCACTTTATCCCTCCATCCACCAATTTCTATGGTCTCTCTCAGCTTGAAAGTGTACAAGCCCTTTCTAATAAGAACTCTAACGAATCGGTGACTGGGCATTTCTCAAACTAACGAAGGACTCAAGGATTGAAAAGGGTGTGACTTCAAGGGAACTTGATGCTTTTGTATTGGCCATTCTCTTGGGAGCTTGGATTTTTTCTTCTTGAGTTTTCTTACCATTTTGACGTTACCCAATCATCGGGAAGCTGAGCATAAAAATAACAAAGTCTTTGCATGGTGTGGTTCTCATGCATAAACACATAAAACAAAAAAAAAAGAGAAAAGAAAAAAAAAGAAAGTGAGAATTCAAAGCACACCCCTTAGACAAAATAATTCTTTGGGCTACAAGCATTGGTTATGGAACTCAAATAAAAGGTTCCCTCTAACTAAGGCCTTTCTCACTTCCTATTCTCTCCTTGTTTCGTCGGAATGGTGGTGGATCTTGGGGGAAGTCCTTCTATTTACTTCAAGAGGATGGTTTAGCCAAATGCATTAATGCGAAGTCACTGGAAGTGGTTTGTTCAAGGTCGGACTTGGAATGGGATTTGCTAAGTCACATTAACCATGAACTACACAAGGGTCTGCACACCACCTTGTTCTTGTGATTCCATTCCATTCTCTTCTCTCCACCCTTCTCTCCATTGTTCACCTCATTACTAATTGTATCATTAGTATATATATTTTGGTAGATGCATTGTTTTCTTTTTGGTAAATTCTCACGGTTAAGACTTTAACTCTTGTTCCAATTGACATTCCCAGGGCCTACGAACTCTTTGAATGTGGGGTTGTCAGGGCATTAAGGGCATCAGCCTACTTTGGGGAGGACCCATTGACATTCCTATTTGGTGCACCAGTTAACTTCTTTTCCCTAACATTTTTGCAATTAATCTTATTTTGTTCATTTCCATCTTGACATCCATTTCATCGATGCCATAGTTGTCCCTTTTTATCTATCTTTCTTACTCCTTTTCTTTCTCCATTCTAACGCTACTAGAGGTTTGCGATTAATCATGGGGGTACGGGGCCCAATTTTTTTGATTTTCTCCTAGCCCAAATTTTTTTGATTTTTTCCTAACCCCTACACCTTCAGTAGTCATCAATATTATATCTCTAGATCTGCAATCATCCATACTACAACCTAGCCAATGGACTTACACCGAAGCAAGGTATTAATTACATGATGATTCATTTACCCTTGCTAATATAAGATTGTGTTGTGTGTGTAGATGGTGATCATACAACAATGGATTAGATATGGAGTGAACACTTGGAATGGAGCAGTGCTGGAAGCAGCAATGCAAGGAGCAAGATTGATGACGTGCTTACAGATGGACAACAACAGGTGCAATCTTGGCGTTGGAAGCAGCAACACTTCTTTCTCTCTCTCTTTCTTAGCTACCAACTAAGGCTTTATGTCAATGTAATAAGGTGTTCACTCTTGTTATCATGAACACCAGTTTTGTTGTGTCTTATAATGATGATCCTTTCACAAGTCATCCCATTAGTTCCATTCAGTGAATAATCCCATACCTTCCCAATATTTTGTAAGGAACTTGAGGAAAAGTTTTCATTTAGTCATGGGCATATGATGAGATGCAATATCGTGAATATCGTGGCCGTCGCGATATCACATCCCACGCAATATCACGGTACGCCATAAAATCTATAAATAAGAGGCGACTCTCCCTTCTTTTCCATCCTAGGCTTAGACCATAGTGAAACTTTGGCAGATTGATCACTCCAAAGATAGAATATTTTCCATGTACCCATAGTAGGAGTCCTAAAGTGAACGGATCTTTATTCGAGCAAGCATTGTACCTAAACACAAGTTTGTGTACAACAATAAAGACAAACTTCCTAGATAAACCTTGTAGTGCATGGAATAGGCTAATTAGGATTTTATTTAATGTTATTTACTATTTTCCATTTAATGCTTTATTAGAATTAAATCTTTCTCAACCCTTCTCTCCTAGTTAAGTGCCTCAGTATGACTACTTTGAGCACGTGCGTTACACGTGGTGATCCTAGCAATGATTAGCGTTTGGTAGCCATGGTTGCATTAGTTTAGGGCATGTACGGTAAGTGGGAACGGATGCTGATGCTAGGTTAATTTAGACTTAGTTCATTAGTTAGAGTTAGTAATTATTCTCTTCAACCCTTCACCTTTCAACTTAGGAGATAAAAACATAAAAACTATAAAAATCATATACCTCGGAATTACTTAACCATACACCATGACAACTACAAGTAAGTCTGGGAAGACAACGAATGATTAACCTTAAGTGTTCCATGAGGCGTGTAGGCACTTAGTCTGCGGAGTTTGACCAAATCATGTGTGTTATGCTCGTATTTGTATGGTTGAGTGTAGGGATACCTCGCCACTCATCACTAGTTTTTCATCTTTCAATTTTTTGTTTTATCTTTTTATTGATTGGTTCATCTTTTTATTTATTGTTTTATCTTTTTATCTTTTTATGGAAAATCTCATCCATGAATAAAACACTCATGTGACTCATTGGTTGAGGCGTTGTTCTATTCTATCAAGTCTCAAGTGACTAATTGCTTAGACAACGAGTCTATCACATCCATCCACCCATTCTATTAATAAGAGGTTCTACTTTGGGTTCAATGATATTCTTGACATCATTAAAACTTAAAGTAATTTTATGCTCATTATGCCCAAAGTAAAAAATGATGGACTAAGAGAGAATGGTTAGGGTGTGACATCAAGGGGACTTGTGGATTCTCTTTGGTGACATTTTTTGAAGTTATCATGCAGCTTGGTTGTACTAAGATCCTTGTAGATCTAACAAAAAATGGAAGTAACAGTAATAAAGACACTCAATAAAGAAACCCAATGCTATTCTAGGGGATCCCATTGGAAAGAAATGCACCCATGCCTGAAGCTAGGCGGCTTCTCTAGATTACACATTAAAAATAAAAAAACTAAAAAAAGAAAAAAAAGCAAAAATAAAAAGAAAAGAGAGATCAACACAAAAAGTTCCACAAAGAAATTCCAAATCACTCCTCCCTTGAACGAAATGCCAAGTGATTGCACACCTTATTGTCATGGTACTCTTATGGTTATCCATCATGGGATGAAACAACGCGATGTCACTGATCGAAGAAATGGACTTGGTCTTGAGTTTGGAGCAATGGGCTAATGACACATTAATCATGCCCTACACTCAGGATTCATTGTGCCCTAGGTCAACTACCTCATGTTCCAATCTTTGCAATCCCTTCTGCAATTCTCCTCATCTTGTTGTTCATGTATTTGTGATTTGTATCTTATGTAGCACTGAATTCATATCTCATCACGGTGGTATCTGTATGTGTTTGTTTTGTGGAATTGGTATGTGATGAATCGCCATTTCAGTTAACCATGATATCATGTATGTGATATCGTGTACGCGATATCGCAGCCTGTCTCCTCATCTATAAATAAGAGGTAGATAGTTTCGATAAGGAGCTTTTTATTTCTTAGTTTAAGTGTTAAGTTTTAAATAGTTCTTCTCTCAACCCTTATCTCCCAGTGTATGCCCGCAGTGTGGTGATTGTAATTGTACAGCACCTTTATTCGAGTGTGATGTACTTGGACATGCACATGAACAAAAATAAAGATCGAGATTACTTCATCATTGCAGCATTTACTTAGTTTAATTATTTACTTAATTGTTATTTCCTGCTTTCTTAGCTAATATCTCTTCACCCTAAACTCCTATTAAATGTCGAATGAGTACGACTTGATCATGAGCATTTAAGTGTGACTACTTGGTAACCTAGTAGTGTACCTAGGATATGCGCTTGGTAATCCTAGTGGTAGCTGTGCATGAAGTCCAAGATGTGTATGGATGATTAAGGAACGAATACTCATCGCACTTAGGCTAGCTTAGATTCTCTCTCACCCTTTCTCTCTTAGCTTAGTTAATATTACCTTCCATTACACCCAGGAGTAGCATTAGCATAGGAACACATCATACACCTCACTCTGGACTAAATCATACATGACAAGTTAATACTAGTCTAGGTGGGAAGACAACGAACTACAACCTAAGGATAATGATATTGATACCACAACTAGCCTGTCTGTAGAGTTCGACCGGATCATGCATGAAATGCTCATATTCATATGGTTGAGTGTAGGGATACCTCGCCACTCATCAGTATGAATTACATTTCACCCTCTAGTGCCAACAAACATTTTTTTAGGGTAGTTATGTAAGGGCATCATAGGTAGGAATCTACTTTGGGGAGGATCCACTTGCATAATCCTTGTAATTTATACACATTACACATCACCATCACATCATTTTATCCTCTGAGTACTACATTGCCAACATTATTCTTTCCTTTATCATCCTTCTAAGTTCAAACGTTCCTATGCACCATCTCATGTCCTTTTTCCTCATTCTATTCATGAATTTCATTGTTAGATTCCATCTCATTGTACCTTTCGTGCCTTCCAGTCTATTCAATGTTACCCTGCATCTTCCCAATTAACCTCAAATCCTTCATTTGTGGCCTTGGAAATTTAGAAATTCATTAATTTTACTAAGTACCCTATTTTCAATGGGCCAGGATATTGGGTACCCGATATCAGGTCCGATGCACTATCAAGTACGCGATATTGTGTGCATAAAAAACTATATATATGGGCCCCCTGCACATGTCAACATCATTTTACATTGTTCATTCAAGGGAAGTTGTTCAAATTTTTCTCCATGAACTTGCTAACTTGCATGCCTCTCATTCCAACATCCATAACTTTCTCGTTAACGCTCTAATTCCCATTCCGATTGAACTCATCTGAATTGAGAGTGTTCAACTTAGTCATGGGGAAAGGGTACACTCCAATTCGTGCATAATTTTTCCAAAATTTATCATCACCTAAAGGATATCATAAAGGATATCATAAAGGGTAAAGGACTATAAAAACTGTTAAACACATTGCCAAATCAACTTTATCTCTTCACTCATACCAGGGGAATTAATTTTTGGAACCACCTAATCAAATTGGGCCTAATATCAAATCTTTTAGGGAACATTTTCATAAAATTTCCTAACTTTAGATCACATGAAACAAGAAACAAATTCATTAAAGGCAAGAAGTAAGGTATAAATCAAACTTTGTAAGCAACCTTACTAATGGACGGCCTCGTGTGATTGCAGATAGCCCATAAATGTGGATAGCAAGGAGAACCCTCTCAAGGTATGTCCAAATGACCAAGGAGAGGTAGAGGCTAGGCATCTCCTGAGGAACATGTAGAATAGAAGGCACAATCATTTAGCATCCATCAAGAGCATCCTGTTACTATGCAATTGAGATAGGCTAAAAGAGGAGCCGCTGAAGCACCTGAATAAGGACAACGTCTCACATTGTCCCCAGAATGTGTTTAGGTGATCCATGAAAGGTTCATGTGTGCATCTGTGATTGTGGAACTCAACTTTGGACCTTTCATGGTGTTTGCTCCTAAATCAGTTAGGGACCAACTCAAAGGGTCTTCATTATGGCCTATCCTTTCTAAAAATGATGCCTAGTACCTAGGAGAGATGTACCAATTTTTGCACAATAAATAAGAGGACACCATAGTTGATATTGGTGGTGTTTCTGTAGATTTATCTACTAAAGCCATTTTGAAAGTGTTGAATCTTCTGAATATAGGGCCAAACGTTGCTCACCTACCCACTCCCTCTGATGCTGATGCACGAAAAATCTAGTTGAAAATGACATACAGCAAGAAAGAAAAGGTGTATGGAGAGTTGACCTTAGAGTAAAAGATCTATTTTAAGATTGGTACTTATCATATCTTTTCCACAAAAGGATCGAATAAAATCTCAATGTATGCAGCCATAGGAAGTGTGATATTGATGGGCAAGGTAAATGCCAACCTATCCCATCTATATCTCACGAAGATTTTGAGGTGGTTTGAGGAACACAAGATAGGGAAATTCACATTGCCCTTCCCCTGTCTCATCAAGAAGCTATGTCAGTGTGCTAGAATTTTGGGGTACACCAATGATGTCCCTAGAAGAGCCCAAAATGCTTCATTTGTTGAAATGTTGAAGCCACCAGCCCCAAGGAAAAGTGCTAGTGAGACACTAGAGTTAGAATAAGAATAGATGGTGGGGTCCATGGTAATTCAAACTATAAGGCCTAGCCAACTCCCAAGCACAAGGCCTAGTCAACAGTAAGAAGTGGGCCCAGCACAAGCCAAAGAAAGCAACCACCACCATCACTATAGGATTATTGATCGTTGATGAGCCATCTTTGAGATGGTCAGCTGGGAAAGTCGTGATGATGCTAATCTCTTACAGGTCATCAAAAATGTCGTAAAATCCATAGTTTCCATAGATTATGCATGGGGCAAAGTGTCTATCCAAATAGTAGGAGGGGAGACACACTAGTAAAAATAGATCTCAGGAAATTCTACATCCTTTCAAGTGAAATTGGAAATGGGTGAAGGTGCCACAGTTGTGGTCATGCAGCACCAAGATGTAGTAGAAGCCATAGAAGTGGTCACAAACCACATAAAAGAGTCCTTCAATGTTCCTGTTGTGCCATTGGTGGATTTCACATGAGCAAGTGATGCTCAAACTTTGTCTAGTCCCTCGATGACTCCTGCGGAGCATGAGGATGTTCTCGATTGGTTACTGTAGACGAGACAAGTGATGATGTCCTTGTTTGACATACCAGAAGATGTCATAGCAACTCAATCAGACCTCATCTCCACTAAAGGGAAGCTGGTCATGGCAGAGATTAGGGCTATGCATGCAAATGCAGAGTTGGAAAGACTCCAAGAAAGGCTTGTCACCCTATAAGCTGCACAGCAGGATCCATCTCAATTCATCCCTGTAGACCAGCTAGAATCTTTCAGGATGGAGAAACTCAAAATTATTAGTAGATAATAAAAGAGTGGCAGAGGAGAAAGAGAAGGTCGATTGGGATGCTTCCAAGGTAGAAGCACAAACATATGTGTATGCCAAAGCACTCAAGGACTTGCAAGAAGAGAATAAATAGCTTGCCACAGATAATCTTTAGTTGACCGCTGTGGAGAAACAAAAGAATTTTCTTGAAGAGAATTTTCAGTAGTCATGAGAATAGTTATTCAAGGTCAATCAGGACATGAATCACTTGGCCAAAGAGAATCAAACCCTCTTAATGGAGGAGGTCTATGCAATCCATCAAAAGACAACAACTGAAATAAGTGCATGGAAAAACAAGGCTAAGTGACATGAGAAACTGAAGGAGCACTTTAGAGATCAGGTGGGGATGTATAAGCAATTCATTGTAAAAGAGATCCATATGGCGAAGGCCCATATTAACACTTTCAGTGCTCAACACATTGATTGATGGATCATACTAGACACCTATGCATTCACCCATCAAGCAAAGCTCAAAAGCTAGGACCTACAGATACAAGATCTTATAGAGTACATGGAATCGGCAAACCTGCAGTATGGCAATTTAGCCATGTTAATAGTAGGACATCCAAAAATAGAGTTGGAGAAGTAGGTAGCTACCACCTACACAAAATATGAAATAGAATTTGCAGAGCATAAGAAGACATTGAAGAATTTAGAAGTGGTGAATTCTAAGTTAGAGGTGGTCAAAACTAGCTACCAGAGACAAAAATATGTCACAACAAACTTGGCTCGATGGCTTACAGATTACTAGGAATACAAGGATAAATCCAGCACCTACGAGGAGGAATGACGGTTGTTTACGGCCTGGTATGTCAAGGCAAATCAAATGTTCCCACAACTGCCATGTTCATGGGAGGTGTTGACTCCATCAAACATTGGAGCATCAGTATGGATGGCACAGGACCTCTGAACTAAAGAGGAAAAGCTCTAGTCACTCCTTTAGAGCCATCAAATTCCAAAAACTGGGGCACAAGATAAGGGGAAGTGACCCATGGAGGAACCACTACCACTTGGAACCACATGAGTTTCAACAAAGTTTTGTACTTTTGTAATTCTATGTCTGTGTCCCAATTTTGTTGTATGCAATCCTCCACTATGGCATAAATAAATTCCTAGTCAATCAATAATCCCATACCTATCCATTGTGTAATCAATGGGCCTTCTTCTCAATTTTTTTGACTTGAGGACGAGTTTTCATTTAGTCGTGGGGGTATGATGAACCATGATTTTTCAAGCTGTAATATCAGACCCTCGATATCGGGTATGTAATATCACGACCTCACTAGCAATATCAGATACATGATATCATGGTTCCTGTGTGAGCCTATAAATCCACAATTGGATGCATGGGAGAGTGATAGGAAAAGTTAGCGTTAGAGTAGGATCTTTTTATCAGTTTCAATTCCTCTCAACCCTTTCCTTAGTGCATGCCCACAATGTGATGATTGTAATTGTACAGAACCTTTATTTGAGTGTGATGTACTTGGACACACACATGATCGACAATAAAGATTGAGATTACTTCATCATTACAGCATTCACTTAGTTTTAATTTCTTACTATTATTGTTATTTATTGATTTCTTAATTAATATTTCTCTACCCTCATTTTCTATCTTTGTTATTAAATGTGGAATGAGTATGACTTAATCATGAGCATTTAAGTGTGACTACTTGGCATCCTAGTAGCATACCTAGGACATGTGCTTGGTAATCCTAGTAGTAGTACACAAGGTCCAAGATGTGTATAGATGATTAAGGATGGATGCTCATTGCACTTAGGCTAGCTTAGATTCTCTTCTCCTTTTCCCTCTTAGCTTAAAACAAAGTTATTTTCCATTGTTCCTAGGAGTAGCATAGTGATAGGAAACACATCATACACCTCACTATGGACTAAACCATATGTGACAAAGTAAATACTAGTCCAAGTGGGAAGATAGTTAACTACGATCAATGAGTAACTATCTAGATATCACAACTAGTCCATCTGCAGAGTTTGACTGGATCGTGCATGAACGCTCATATTCGTATGGTTGAGTGTAGGGGTACCTCACTATTCATCACTAATGGACATGTTATGTTTTGCTATTTTTGTCATATACAATTTTTCTTGTTGTCATAGTTACATAGACCATCTATTATTTTTGATGTGGTAAGTTGCATAGCGTAACTATGGCCATGGATTTGCAATTATCATACATGTGACTATGGCTATCAATATGAACATCCTTGATTAAAAGTTAAAATTTCTATTTTTTAATGTTTCATATTTTTAGTTCATTTTATGTTTTTCTTGTCAAAGAATATAGGTTGATACAAAATAAAGTGTTAACAATAAAAATGCAAAATGTAATAATGTAAAAAAAGGCATAATTTGCAAATAAAAAACTACACATAATGTAAGAACAAAAGCAAGGCATAATGTACATATAAGTGAGATAGAAGGGAGCAACATAAATTTATTAGCTTTAGGCCTTGCCATGTCATTAGTATTAGGCCCTAACAAGCCACTAGTTTTAGGCCTTGATAGGCCATTATCTTGCTAGTTTTAGACCTTAGTGGGCCATTGCTAGTTTTTCTAGCAAACATGATATAATCTTGAAGGAAAATAGAGGAATAGAAAAAACATTGAAATATGGTATAAGGCTACAAAAATAGACAAACAATGATTAATTAAGGAAGGGATAAGATGCTAATTGCAAATTTGTTGCTTGATCCTTAATATATTAAGGAATCCCTTCTATATGGTTCTACATTCATCATTCTTCCCACTTGATATGGTAATTAGTCAATATTCTCATTGATTGTTTAATGTTGTAACATTAGCAATGTTAGCATTATTACTATTGTTGTTGTCATTGGTGGTCCTAGCTTGGGTGCAGGAAGTTTTGTCTTGGAACTCCACCTTTGAACTTCGTTTGATGCTAACATTGTTAACCAAGAATAGGGACATGTTGTTTCCATAAATTATGATCTCACCATCCTTATATGATAAATGAATCTCCTGATGTATAGGAGATGAAACTGCTTGAAGCTTAGCTAACCATGGTCTTCTTAGGATCAAGTTGAAACCAAGTGTCTCTTTAACTACTAGGAAGTTAGCAAATGTGGAAAATTATTCTTCAACTATGAAATCTAAGATAGAACCTCAAACTGTAGCTCATGATCTAATGAATGACTTAAGTATGGAGGTAGAGGTTTCTTGGATGTTTTTGGTTAAGCCCAGTTTCTCCACAATAGTGTATGGTATCATGTTGGTTGCCACCTTATCATCCACATTAACATGATGAACCTTGTACCTACCAACATGTATGTTAATGAGGAGAGGAGTAGATTGCACTTCTCCATTTCTTAAGTCAACCTTCACTTCATTTTCACGAACATTAAGCATGGGTTGATATCCATTTTTCCTAAGTGAAGCTTGTTCAATGATAAAGT
The DNA here is from genome assembly GCA_015680685.1 of Gnetum montanum. Classification (NCBI taxonomy): domain Eukaryota; kingdom Viridiplantae; phylum Streptophyta; class Gnetopsida; order Gnetales; family Gnetaceae; genus Gnetum; species Gnetum montanum. The sequence continues at coordinate 366,987 of MNCI01015001.1, read as the reverse complement.
AGATGAACTCTTTGTTGGTAGGCATGTCTATGCTCATAGGGATAGAAGTCAACATTTGAGCTAGTGTATCTTTATGAGTAGTAGAATTCATGAGTAGATTGTATAGGTTTAAGGATGCATTCTTTTGCTTGATGAACTGTTTGGCTTATTCCATTGTTGCAAGAAAGTTCTTTTCCTTAGCATGTAATCTTTTAGCCTTGGTGGTCTTCATTTCCTCTATTATTCCTAGGATTTTTAGCTTATGTTTTGGTGCATATTGCTTGGGCCCTGATGAGCCATGATATCGTGTTGGCCCCTTCGATATCACGTATGTGATATCATAGCCCACCTCTAGGCCTATAAATAAGAGACAGCTTTTCCTTGTTCCTCCATCTAGCTCTAGACCCTTAGCCAAACTATAGCAGTTTTACCATTCCAGAGTTAGAATAATTTCCATGTGCCCATAGTAGGAGTCTCAAAGTGAATGGATCTTTATTTGAGCAAATTGTACCTAAGCACACATTTGTGTACAGCAATAAAGATGAACTTTCTAATAAACCTTGTAGCATATGGACTAAGCTAAATAGGATTTAATTATTATTAAATGTTTAAATCCTATCATAGATAATTAATCTCTCTCAACCCTTGACTCTCCTAGCTAAGTGCATTCAGTACAATCGCTTCGAGCACATGTGTAACGCTTGGTAACCCAGTAATGAGTAGAGTTTGCTAATCCCAGTAGCGTTGCACTGGTTTAGGGTGTGTGCGACAAGTGGGAATGGATACTAATGCTAGGATAATTAGAACCTAGTTAGTGAATAGTTAATATAAGTTAGTCACTTAGTCTCTTCACCCTCTCCCTATTAGCATAAGACGTTAAAAAGATAAAAGATATAAAAATCATATACCTCAAGCTTACTTAATCATACAACCATGACAATACAAGTAAGTTTGGGAAGACAACGATTGATTAACCTTAAGTGTTCCATTAAGGCGCATAAGCACTTAGTCCTTGGAGTTCGACTGGATCGTGTGTGAGATGCTCATATTTGTATGGTTGAGTGTAGGGGTACCTCGCTACTCATCATTGGCATCGTTGCCGGGAACTTAGTTGTTTGTGCGCTACGTAGAACATAGGAGATCATTCACATTGTTGGAAAGCTAGAACAAACCCTTAGGATTAATCAAGAGAAAAATAAGATAACGGTAAATGGGACAAAAAAATGTCTTCTTCTTCGCACAAAAGCACTTCACTGCCTAGGAACAACACTAGAGATAGTCAGCGGTACAACACAAGTAACCCAGATCTGCCAGTTCCTCAATAGTTCTGAGTGGTATATATTCATCATGATGAATATGTGCCTGACTTTACCTTTATTCTCCATCAATATGAGCAACTGCGTTGGAGAGATTTGGAGGGTAACATAGTGTTACCTCCAAACTGAGTAGTCCCCAACATTCTCCTTCGTTCTCTTGCACGAATAGGCATGTCACAATTATATGCAGAATATTTTGCATGCGAGCATCAAGCAAGGGAATACCATCCCACAGAAGCACAATGTTAAAGGGACTTGCAATAGGAGAGATACTATACCTCGTTGAAGGGCAAAAGGCCCCATAATGCTCCATCCATCTTAAGCGAAATTGAGGGTGGTGAACCTATTTCAATAGGTTCTCTACAAAATGATGTTCCCCCTCCTCACGATGGTGAGGAGGTGGTGTATCAGAACCTTCACTCCACGATTCACAACCCTAGTTCTGATCCCCACGAACACCAAGTGTTCAATGAGGGAACACAAACACACAATAAGGGTGGGCATTCTGATCATCATCACGATCGAGGCTGAGACCATTGAAGAGAAGGTAGGAAACATCGTCATGGTGATGGTTCTCCTTCTTCTTCCCCTTCATCATCACATTCACCCTCTCCTTCAGTATCAGGACACAGTCATAAAGAACCTAATCGTGAGGATAAGGGTAAACAAAGTGAGAAACCTCGACGAGAGAGTCGAGAATAAGGATGAGGGCACTCAAAGGAATCAAGGCATGAAAGAAGGAAAAGTAGGGAATCGCGTAGACATCACAGACACTATGAAAGAAATGACCATGAAGAACCCATACTTGCAACCCAAAGCATGTTAGACATCATGGAGGTTGTGAGAATTCCTACAAGGCACCGAAAAGATAGCAGGATCAAGAGGTTAGATATGAATAGCATCCCAAGATTTGGGGGGATACAATGTTGATCCTCAAAACCATCTACAAGAATTCCATGATGCATGTGCCTTGTAGAACATAGAAAACGAGTGGCAAAAACTAAATTTTTTCCCAAGGACACTAGTAAAGGAAGCGAAAAGATGGTATTGGTCCTTAGAATTGGACATCATTAGGAGGTGGAGTATGATGCTAGAACTGTTTAATGATAAGTATCAAACATACTCCTAAGTGTCCAACCTACGAAAGAAAATCCAAGGATGGAAGCAAGGAAATCATGAATCCTTAGATGCTACCATGGGCTGATATTATGCATTATTACATTGTTTCTTGGGCCATGGTTACTCACAGCAGGATCAACTACGCCATCTAGTAGATGGACTTAGGCATGAAACCAGGAGAACCCCTAGAACATATGCCCAAAGGAGATTATTAGAGCTTAGGTCCCATCAGGTCCATAGATTGTTGGAACAAGTAGCCAAGGAAGAAGGAGAGCTACATAAGAGAGAAAGTGCAGAAGAGTACAACCACAATCCTTCCCTTCAAAAAAGGGGTGTGAGATTCTATGAGGAGGAGGAAGAGTCACCACTAGAAGAGATGGTGCATAGGAAAACCTTTTCGCTACAAAAATTAACAATAGAAGTGTCAGCAAAGGTAGAATAAATATGGGACTCCTTAGATAGTATATTTAAAACCATTCTCAAAATCGTAGAGGAGTCTAAGGAGTGATGTAGTGACTATGATAAAAAGAAAAAGAGGGATTTAGACCATGCACATAACAAAGGTAAGGGTAAAATGGCCATCACCAAAGAGGTTGTGGATTCTAATACGAACAATGATGATGAATGTGAAATATGCCAGTATGACCATCCTAAGGGATGTTGCCCAGTAATCTCACATCTGCAAGAGTCAAGGGTGTATGTATTTAACCCATGACTCAACAAATGGCAAGCACCCCGACGGTTACCTTATCCCCAAGGTAACCTGAGGTAGTTCCACTAACCATTAACGTATTACCCTAGTGGAACTCCATCACAACCTATTGAGCAACACCAGTAGTGGCAATGCCCACAGTCATGGGGGATGCCACCACCAAGGCAACAATATCCTTACTGGCAACCGGATCCATATGGCTACTATGTGCAGCAGCCAATCTCTCCACTTGACTCTATTGGTCATGTGACATCACGACATTACTACCAAGCTCAATAGTATTATAGGACTCCCTCTCCTAGGGGAGACACACCACATACATACCATCCTCCAAATCCATCTGCATCTCTCACACCGATAGCTCCATTACCACCCACTCTAGCAATGCAAGGGGAACTCCCCACTTAGCCATAGCAACACAATGCTATGAGAGCTGTAAGCCTTCAACTTGCTACTAGTTCTAACAACCGCACAAAGAGAAGACCTTTCTTCAAAACAAATAGTCCAAATAAGGCCTCACAACCACAAGAGGTTGAGCCTCCATACGCTTCTCCATCAAATAAGGCTTCAAAGATCCCTTCAAACCAAAAATAGAGCTCAACGCACATGGTTATGTTAACACATACTGTCACTAACTGGATTAAGGAGGGCCACCTTCCCAGAAAATTCTCTAATCTTGAAAGTCCTTTAATTTATCTCCAAGTCACTGGGAATGAACCATGTAAAGCTCTTCTAGACTCAGGTTCCGGAATCAACTTAATATCACAAGAGATGTATAAAGCCTAGAACCTGCCTCCACTAAAGAAGAGTAATATTCGCTTAGAGCTAGCTAACCAATCCATCACTATTCCCTTGGGACTGGTGGAGGACATCGTTACCACTATGTGTGGTTGGTCATACCCAGCTGATTTCCTAGTGATACAAGTAAAAAATGAAAAAGGGGACTTCCCTATAATAATGGGAAGGGCATGGCTAAGTACAATAAACACATGCCTAGGAATCCATGATCTTTCTTTGAAAATATCTAAGGAAAACACTTTTGGAAATGTTAAGAGTAAGAAAGTTCCATGCATCACATACAGTGATACAGGGTGTGATTACATATAGGAATGCTCAACATTACCTGCATGCAACCTGTGTGCACAAGAAATTAACATATAAAAGTGCCTGTATGTAGCAACCACACAACAAAAAGACACCCCATGTTTGATAGCTAATCCAAAGAGCAACTTACCAACATGCATGGAGCTAACTGGGGAAACAACTTGTGCTCATGTCGAAAGCATAAATACACTAGAACAAGAGCATCGCCAACTTCCAACCCTTAACTTGAAAACATCAATTGGGAGAAGTTGGAAACTTCTAAAAAATTTAAACAAGCACTCATTATTTCAGATCTCTCCCTTTCAATTCAGTCATGGGGGAGATGGTCACCTATGTTGATCATTTGAGGCCCTTAGTTCCTTTTTAAGTTTTTGTTTTACACATTTTTGTTTTACAAATTTCGTTAACTTTTCTTGTTTTTGTTTTGCAACATCATTCATACTTCTTCGTTTATTTGTATGTTTATTTATTTATTTTGTTAAGTTTTTCACTTAATAAGTGCTCCAAAGATTGTATGAACTGTATTCCATTGATTGCTAATGTTTGGTTTTTACCTTTGAGTTATGATGTTGATGCTAAGGTATGGTTCTATTGATATAACAGACAATGAGTCCACATCATCCATGCATCCATGAATTTATATGGTCTTTCTTGGCTTGGAACTGTACAATCCCTTTCTTTCAATGATAAGAACTTTCAACGAATTAATGACTAAACATTTCTCAAACTAAGGAAGGACTCAAGGATTGAAAAGGTGTGACTTCAAGGGAACTTGATGCATTTGTGCCGGCCATTCTCTTGGGTCTTGGATTTTTTCTTCTTGGGTTTTCCTTACCATTTCGACATTGCTCCATTATCAGGAAGCTAAGCTAATAAAAATAATAAGTCTTCGCATGGTGTGGTTCTCATGCAAAACACAAAAAAAAAATAGTGAGAATTCAAAGAACACCCCTTAGATGAAATAATCAATTAGGCTACAAGCACTGGTTATGGAACTAAATAAACATGTTCCCTCTAACTAAGGCCCTTATCACTTCCTACTTTTTCTTTTTTCATTTTGTTGGAATGGTGGTGGCTCTTTGGTGGAAGCATTCTTGTTACTCCAAGTGGATGGATTGGCCAAATGTATTAATGTGAAGTCACTAGATGTGGTGTGTTTGAGGCTAGATTTGGAATGAGATCTACTAAGTCACATTAACCATTAATACACAAGGGGCTATACACCACCTTGTTCTTAAGACTCCATTCCATTCTCTCCTCACCATCCTTCTTTCACCATTTTTCACCTCATTGCCGATTGTATCAATAGTCCATATTTTGGTTGATGCATTGTTTTCTTTTTGGTAAATTCTTGTGGTTAAGAATTTAACTCTTACTTCCAAATGACATTTCTAGAGCCTATGGACTCTTTGAATGTAGGATTTTCAAGGCATTAAGGGCATAAGCCTACTTTAGGGAGGACCCACTAACATTCCTATTTGGTGCATTAGTTAATTTCTTTCCCTTAAACATTTTTGCAATCACCATTTATTTTTTTCATCTCCATCTTTGACATCCATTTTATCAATGTTGTCATTGTTTCTTTTTCTCTGTCTTTCTTATTCCTTACCTTTTTCCATTCTCTCGCTACTGGAGGTTCGCTCTCAGTCATGGGGGTCCTGGTCCAATTTTTTCAATTTTCTCTTAACCCCTACACCTCAAGTAGTCATCAATATTATATCTCCAAATTCGCATTAGCCATATCACAACTCAGCCAATGGACCTTACACTAAGGCAAGGTATTAACTGCATTGTGATTCATTTACCCTTGCTAATATCGGACTGTGTTATGTGTGCAGATGGCAATCATACAACAACAGATTGGATCTGGAGGAAACACTTGGAATGGACTAGTGCTGAAGTAGTTATGCAAGAAACAAGATTGATGATGTGCTTATGAATGGACAATGAAAGGTGCAATCTTGGCATCGACAGCAATAGACTTCTTCTTTTCTCTCTCTCTTCTCTCTTCTCTCTCAGCTGCCATATAAGGCTAGATGTCAAATGTGTATAGTGTTCACTCTTGTTTTCATGAACACTAGTTTTTCATGTATTGTAATGATGATCTGTTCACATGTCACCCCATTCACCATTAGTATCATTCAAGTCAATAATCCCATACCTTCCCAATATTTTGTAAGGAACTCAAAGGATGAGTTTTCATTCAATCATGGGGGTATGATGAGCCGCAATATCGTGTTGGCCCTTACGATATCGCAGCCCACCACTAGGTCTATAAATAAGAGGTAGCTTTCCCTTGTTCCTCCATCTAGATCTAGACCCTTAGCCAAACTATAGTAGTTTTACCATTCCAGAGTTACAATAATTTCCATGTGCCCATAGTATGAGTCTCAAAGTGAACGGATCTTTATTCGAGCAAATTGTACTTGAGCACACATTGGTGTATGGCAATAAAGATGAACTTTCTAATAAACCTTGTAGCATATGGACTAAGCTAAATAGGATTTAATTATTGTTAAATGTTTAAATTCTTTCATAGATAATTAATCTCTCTCAACCCTTAACTCTCCTAGTTAAGTGCATTCAATACGATTACTTCGAACAAGTGTAATGCTTGGTAACCTAGTAACGAGTAGCGTTTGGTAATCCTAGTAGCATTATACTAGTTCAGGGTGTGTGCAGCAAGTGGGAACGAATACTAATGCTAGGATAATTAGAACCTAGTTAGTGAATAGTTAATATAAGTTAGTCACTTAGTCTCTTCACCCTCTCCCTATTAGCATAAGGCATTAAAAAGATAAAAGATATAAAAATCATATACCTCAAGCTTACTTAACCATACAACCATGACAATATAAGTAAGTTTGAGAAGATAATGATTGATTAATCTTAAGTGTTCCATTAAGGTGCGTAAGCACTTAGTCCTTGGAGTTCGACCAGATCGCGCGTGAGATGCTCATATTCATATGGTTGAGTGTAGGGGTACCTCGCTACTCATCAAGCCCATTGTCTATGGGTGTAGCTAATCTTAGTATACATTTATGTGGATTAACTTCTTTTAAAGCCTTTGGTTATTGACTATCTTCAGTTTTTTTGGTCATTGTTTTGGTGATACGTTATTTTCATCATCTTTCTAATGATGATTCATTGTTAATCATTGAGATGTTTGCCACTATAGATAAGCTTTTATTACAATTTGTCATAGGTTTGCTTGTTGAAGGTGGATGAACCTAAATAACAAATGATGCCCTGCCATTAGAAGGATTGGCAACATTTGGTCTAGATTGTGATGTTGATGTCACTAAAGGTGGGACATGTATAACAAAAGATTTCTTAGGGGTTGGAGGTGGTAGTACCTTAATGATGAAAGGGGTTTGAGGATTTATGTTCTGATTCTAAGGTTGTAGCTTAATAAAAAATGGTTCCCTAGGAGGATTAGACCATTTGGTTGCTATGAAAGAGGCTATAGTATAAGAGTTGTTATTGGTGTTTAGAGAGTTGGGCTCATTTAACACTAGTTCTTCACAATCAATCATCTTTTAGATGTTATCTTTCAAGGCTAGATAAAAATTAGTATCATGATCACATTGGATGATAATGGAAAAACCTATCCAGTCTAAGGTACTTTGGTAGTTTTGGAGCATCATTGGTTGTTATCTTTAGATCTCTAGCTATCTCACAAAGATGATTGTGTCTCTTAAGAGATTCCTTAGATAGTTACTTATGTTGTATACAATTGTCTTTAAGCAACTACTCTAAAAGCTCAAAGGGATTCATATGTACTTCAACCAATCTTTTTGCTTAAACATTGGCCCTAATTAATTAGATGCATATGAAGGGGACAATTGTGATGTGTCAAAAGATGTGTTGTGTGGTAGTGATCCTTGCCTTTCTTATTATTTTAACTCTTTTATTAATATGTCCACAGCTATTTATTCTTACTTAGTTTTCTTCCTATCCCTCCTCTCATATTGGTTTTTATAGGTCACATAGGTTGGATCATTGTTGGCCTTAGCTACTTCCTTGATGTTCTTAGTTTACAAAAAGGCTTGGCTGAGTGATCAAGGCTCTAGATAGTAGAGCTTTGACTTGATGAAGTCATTTATTGCATTACTATCTAGAGCCTTAGATAATCCTTATTAGCCAAATAACCCAATAAGTGAGTTTTAGAGATAGGCTTTAGAATCTCATTGAGCATTGAATTTCATCTCTAAATGAACCTTTAGATTGGTTCATGTAGCCCTTACCTCATCTTCATAAGTTTTTCCAATGTGGTATCCAGCTTTAAGTTGTAACTGAAATGGTTGACGAATTGGTTTATCAAATCCTCAAGGGAAGAGATGGAACTTCTAGGCAAGGTTTGATACCAATCTAAAGCTTTTTCTTTGAGGGACATAGAAAAAATTTGTAGTATTGTATAAGTCCATGCTTGTAACAAGAGGTACTTAGACTAGAAGGTTTTTTTAAAGATAATCTCATCACTTGCCTCCTTTAGTTCTACTATTTGTGCTAGCATATGCATATGGAAATCACTTAGTTTGATTTGGTCATAAGGTGAGGGAATATAATCCTTTCCATTTCAAATTGATGTTTTAATTCTGACTCTCTATGAGAGATAAGAAAGCTAGCTTGAATTTTCACATAGATAAAGTTGTAATATTCCTCATTTATGTTCATGTAAACTAGTTCTAGCCCCATCCACCTAAGGCACTATTTATGCTCAACTAAAGCCAAATCCGTAGGATCATAGATGCATACAACCTTTTGATATGAGACAATGTGTGTTATAAGGTAAGATTGTTGAATGATAAAAAAAGCATAAACAAGATGCTAAACCAACTAACTGACTAAGTCTCATAGCATATGAGAGCCTTAACATATGAAAGTCTCAATGTATGAGAGCTTCAGCATATGAGATCCTCAATGCATGAGGTAGTCTTAGCATATGAGGTAGTCTCAACATATGAGATAGTTTCAGCATATGAGAGTGTACAACCTAAAATACACTACAATTGAAAAGCAATATTTTTTTAAAAAAAAAACTTTATTTGAAGATTTTTCTAATGTATGAAAGGGAAATTGGCTAAAAAACTGCAAAGTATAAACAGTGGAAACATAGATGGTGATGTGCATTGCAACTACAAATGTAGTGTAGGGAGCTATGAAAGTTTTGTGCACTACATTGGGAAAAAAATTAATTTTTTATGTTTGAAATTGTAGGAAATGAGGGTAGTACTACATACTATAGCTGGAAGAATTTAAAGTGAAAATTGCTATGAATTTGTAGGTTGCAAGCCACACACTAGATTTTGGGAAAACCCAATACAAATTTTAAATTTTAAACAAAGCCCAAACATGTTGTATGTCATACATTGGGTCTTAAGAAAAACCCAACACAAATTTTTGTTGTAGGCAACAAGCTTACAACCTAAGGCCAATACTAATAGAAAACTTTTTGTAGTAGGTTTAGTGGAGAAGTTGAGTGGAGTTCCTACTTCTAGCACCAAAAACTATAGTACTAGAAAAGTTTGGTGCTAGAGATCCAAAAATTTTAGCAGTAAATAGTTTACTCCTAGATCAAATGGGCCTCAAAAAAGGATTGAGAGTGTCTCAAATGGTCTAATAGATCACTTGAGGACTTAGGGTTATTTGTTATCGATATGAAATGCAAATAAAACATGTGAAAGAATGCATGAATAATAGAGTCTACACTAAGATATAGTTGTAGAGAATAATAAGAAAATATGTGGAATACTACAAAATTTGTGTTAAGTTTCAATAAGGATTAAAAGAATAGAAAATTAGAATTGCAATTGTTTCATGCCCTTTTTGCAAAATCATGTAGCAAAATCTATCTTATTGGTAAGCAGTGTGTATCCTGTAATTCTCCCAAATGTGCTAGTGTATGCTACAATAGGGTCTTGATGCTTCAAAATCTACTCTTGAAAATAGCTCTAAACTCTAAGATCTATTTCTTTCCCAATATTCTAAAGTTGAAAGAGTTGCAAAAATGCCAAAATCCCTTTAAATGTTGATTTTTTCTTCAGTAGGTCACACATGCTAATTCTCTATTGATTTAATTTTGGAAAATTGCTACACATTTCTTACATTATTTTTCAATGAATTCAATGTTTTAGTGTGTAATCAAGTTTAACCACTTTTTTTATCCATACATTGTTCCACATGCTAGTACAACATGTGAGGCACATGTTGGCAGCATATGGACAAAGTTTTGCAAATTTTTGCTTTGGCTTCACATGCCACAATAGCATGTGGGACTACATTGTGCAGCATGAGACTAAAAATACCAATTTTTTGTAGCCTATGAGGCCTTTTAATATTCCATACACTAGCCTAAATGAAATTTATAGTGTGTGAGCTATAAAACCCATTTTTTATGACAAAAATGATTGAAAAATTTTCCAGAACAAGGTAATAGGATAGGATTTTTGATGGGAAACAAGGCAATTATGTCTATTTTTAGATTTCCATCAAATTACAATGTAAATTTTGTCTTTGAGGCTTCTTACATGAATTTTTGAGGTGTTTCATGGTTCATTTAAGTTTTATAAAAAAATGAGAATTGATTTTATGTTTCTTCTTCTACTATCATACTTTGATAAAAACTATATGTAAAGCAAGTATTCTTGAGATATTTAGTAACTACATTTTGAAAAATACATAACACTAGCCATAGTACTAATATAAAATCAAACGCATTGCTTGAAAAACAAGTATGACATTCCAAGAAGCATACTACACAAATGATGCTATTGCTATTTTAATAAACACATTTTATAAAAGCATAAAAATAATAATATACAATTGCAATAATATATTAATTTAAAAATAAAAAAACCATGATAGGCATCTAAATTTTAAATAATGAGGAAGGTTTTGAATATTTCTATGGAAGAAGTTAGCAAGGCTCAAATGATGTAAATCGCAAATTAAGAACTTTGTTAGGAAGGTGAAAATTAAGGGTGGTAAGGTAGATGTAGAAAGTAGTGTTGCACAATGGTAGGGTAGTGACAATCACATAGAGATTAGATTAATATGCTAGCATAGATAAGCAATGTGAAATGGGCAATGACATGTAGAGATCAACATCATGGTAGAGATTAGTAGCTCATGGCTAAGTTAGAGTAACCTAAGTTCATGTAGCATGGACATGATAATAGATGGTAATGACATGGATGCAACCATGTGAAACATAGCAAAACTATAGAAAAGATCACTAGCTTGTTCACAATAACAGCTAAGGATGAAAAAGTAAAGGATGCATGGGTGCAATGAAAAACTTCTATTTTTAGCATGGGAGAAACAGAATAGTAAAGCTATCATGTTAAAGTAACTCAAATTTAAATTATGGTTTGAATTATGAGTATACTATAATGCTATAGCAATTACAATTAAATGTAACTTAAGATGATCATTGGAATAATTATATAAACATAACATATCTTTTAGCAATAATTTTCAGTCATTGATAAGTCTTGATTTTGTTAGCTACTTTGATGTAGTAGTGATGATACATTGTCAATTTCAACAATGTAGTAATATTGATGTAGATGCAATAAATGCCTATATAAATGCATACTTGCATCATATTTATGATATTATCAGGTCAATAGCATAGCCAAACTCTTGTATTTTATTCCCATAAAAGTTAGAATTTAGCATAGAGTGCATGAAGTATAAACTAAGTGAATTGTACAAAGTCTTATTCAAGTGACTATATATGTCATCATATTTTTATGACAACAATAAGATTAAGATACAATTTCCTTCATTGTATAACTTGGCATAGTTTAATAATTTTTCTAGTTATAACTTAATTTTAGTGATTTCCTTAATTTACATATGCATAATTAATCATTTTATATTCATCATACTTAATTATACTACATGAGTATAACTATATTTTAGCATAAATGCATTAATGTTTAGTAATCCCAACAATGCACTACTTGATACACCTAGTAGCAAGTACTTCATAACTTAGTGACATTAGTGTATTTTAGGATGTATATGAAAAGTTGAGAAAAAAAATTTTGCATGCATAGTCTAGAATAAATATATTATTTTCACTTAGGCTAAATAATTTATAATTTTAATATCTTAATATTTTCATAATATTTTAGTCATGGTCTCTTCAACATCATCATCTTATGCTTTAATCACACTTAACCATATCAATTAGCTCACACAAGTATGATTAGGGAGACAATGACAAGTGATCTATCGCCTACTTGTCTAAATACCAATACTAGTCAATTCCAAGGAATTTGACTATGTTATGTGTAAAAGCTTGTGATCTATATAATTGCACATAAGATCTACTCTACTACTCATCATTGGCATCATTGCTAAAGAACTTGGTGCTAGTTATTTAGATTGTTAGAATTAACTAAAGATCACTATTAAAATGCAGAATTATTTATCACTTGAAGATAATATCATTTTATTCAAAGCACCATCAGTAATTACAAAATGTAGTTTTCTTATAGGAAAGATTTCCCACTTGTTGATGACTCAACAAGGAAAAGTGATAGCACTATTAAAAGTTGAGATGAGGTTCCATAATAAATGAAAGTTTTTCTACTAGCATTTGGATTATACTATCTAGATCTTACTTTTATTCTTCACCAAGATGAAAAATTGTGATGGAGGAATCTAGAAGGAAACATTCTATTGTCACCTAATTATTTAGTATCATTAATGCTCATGATAGCATTGATGAAGCTGGACCTTAAAGAAGCTTCTCTAAATTACAGGATGGTTGATGAAATGTTCAAGTTGTACCAATCTACTAAGTTCCAATCACAAAAGGACCATTTCATGGAGGCATGTCATGAAGGTTCCAAGGGGAAGGGTACTACTATTCCATTAACATCATAGTCAAAGAATGGTAATATATACCACCAAGCTAGTGGAGTGGAGGAGTTGGTACTTTTTTTTAAACCAAAATCTATTAAAAGGTGAAGTACATATGTTGGAACTATTTAATGACAAGTATTAAATTTTCTCTAGAGTGTATAATTTAAGAAAAAAAATCCAAGTGTGGAAATAAGATAATCATAAATCCCTTAATGGAGCCTTAGGTAGCTATTACTCTCTAATACATAAATGTCTAGACCATGGCTTCTATTAGAGAAAACAACTATGCTATATCATAGATAGACTCAAAAACAAGACAATGGAAACTCTTGGAGTTTATGAACAAGGGATACTTTTAGAAATGAGATCTTATCACATCTAGAGATTAATTAATCAAATGGAAAATAAGAAAGGATAACTTAAGAAAATATAGTGCACATAGGAGTATAATTAGAATTTTCTTCCTTCACAAAAAGGAGATTCATCTCTATGAGCCATAGATGAAAAATTATCATTAGAGGAATTTGTACAAAGAAAACCCATGCCAATCCAAAATTTATTCACTAAAATATTAATAAATATTGACAAGATATGGGGCCTAATTGATAAAAGGTTCCAAATATTATTAATTATTATGGAGGAGTAGGCAGAACAAGGTAGATCCAAGGACAAAAATAAGAGAAAGAAAAAGGATGCAAGAAAGGAGTACTACCAATATTAACGAAAATAAAATATAGATGAAGAGGTTGTAGAATCAAATCTAAAGATAATAATGAGTGGCAAGATACCCCTACACTCAACCATACGAATACCAACGTTCTCATGAGCAATCCGGTCGAACTTCGCAGACGGACTAATTGTGGCACCTAGATAGTTAGCCTTAGGTTGCAGTTCGCTGTCTTTCCACCTGGACTAGTTTTATCTTTGTCACGTATGGTTTAGTCTAGGGTGAGGTGTATGATGTGTTCCTAATCTAATGCTACTCCTGAAGACAATGGAAAGTAATATTATCTAAGCTAAAGCTAAGCTAGGAGGAAAGGGTAAGAGAATCTAATCTAGCCTAAGTGCGATGAGCAACCAATTCCTTGATCAACCGTACACATCTTGGACTTTGTGCATGACTACCACTAGGATTACCAAGCACAGATCCTAGGTACACCACTGGGATACCAAGTAGTCACACTTAAATTCTCCTAATCAAGTCATACTCATTCCGCATTCTAGGAGTTTAAGGGTGAGAGAGAAAGTAGTAAATAACAATAAATAAATAAACAAATAACAAAGTGAATGCTGCAATGATGAAGTAATCTTGATCTTTATTTTTGGTCATGTGCATGTCCAAGTATGTCACACTCGAATAAAGAATGTCGTACAATTACATTCACCACACTCCGGGCAGACACGAAAAAATAATCTAACTCTGGAGGGATCAAACTGCTAGAGTTTCACTACTTCTAACTCCTAATGATGAACAAGGGAGAGCCACTTCTTATTTATAGACATTCTGGGGGACTGCAATATCACATACGCAATATTGTAGGGAAGACGCGATATCGCGTACGCAATATTGAGGGGGATGCGATATCGCGGCGGATGCGATATCGCGGCCCATGCGATATCGCGTCACATCATACCCCCACGACTGAATAAAAACTCATCCTCGAGTTACAAGGAGAACAAGTTCCATTGATTACACAGTGGATAGGTATGGGATTATTATATGGAAAAAACAAAGGAAATGATGTCGTAGTGTGGGAAGACACAACACAGAAAAATACTACAACTACAAAAATGTGGAACTCATGTAGTTCCTGGTGGTGGTGGATCCTCCATGGGTGCTTTCTCTTTGTCTTGTACTCTAGGCCTTGAAGCTTGATTGCATTGAAGTATGGCCTGGAGCTTCTCCTCTTCAATCTAAGGGTCTTGTGCCATCCATGCAAGTGTTCCAATATTTGATGGAGTCGACACCTCCCATAGACAGGGTAGTTGCGAGAACATTTGATTGGCTTTGACATACCATGCCATGAACACTCATCGTTCCTCTTCATAGGCTCTAGCTTTGTTCTTGTATTCATGAAGATCCATTAGCCATCAAGCCAAGTTAGTTGCAACATCTTTCTGTCCTTGGTAGCTTGCTTTTACCACCTCCAGTTCAGAATTTACAACATCCAATTTTTCAACCAACTTCTTACATTCTACAAATTCTGCCTCATATTTGAGATGGGTGGAAGCTACCTGCTGCTCGAGCTCTGACCTCAGGCATCCTGCTGTTAACATGGCTAGGTTAGCATATCTAAGGTTTGCCAACTCCATGTATTCTGTCAAGTCTTGGATCTGCAAGTCTTGATTTTTAACTTCCACTTGGTGGGCAAAGGCATAAGTGTCCAATATGGCCCTCCAATCAGTGTGTTGAGCACTGATATTATTGATTTGAGCCTTGGCCATATGGATTTCCTTCTCCAATATTTTTGTATACATCCCCACCTAATCACGAAAGTGCTTCTTTAGCTTCTTATGTCGTCTAGCCTCATTCTGCCACGCGCTTATCTCTATTGCTGACTTTTGTCGAATAGTGCGTACCTCCTCCATTGAGAGGGTTTGATTCTCTCTGGCTAAATGGCTTACATCTCGATTGACCTGAATGAATTATTCTCGTAGTTGATGAAAGTGTTCATTGAGAACATTCTTTTGTTTCTCCACAGAGGTCAACTGAAGATTTTCTGCAACCAGCTATTTATTTTCTTCTTCTAAGGCCTTGAGTGCCTTAAGATGTGCATGGGTTTGCGCCTGTGCTGCGGAGGCATCCCAAATAGCCGTCTCCTTTTCTTCTACCACCTTCTTATTCTCTGCGATCAATTTTTTTATTTGCTTAGTTCTGAAATTTTCCAGCTGGTCTGCGGGAACAAATTGTAGAGGATCCCGGTGTGCTGCTTGTAAGGCTATGAGTCGCTCTTGTAGTTTTTACACTTCAGCTTCAGCATGCTTAGCCCTTACTTCGGATATGACCAACTTCCCCTTTGTGGAAATGAGGTCTGATTGAATTTTTGTGACATCTTGAGGGATGTCAAATAGAGACGTCATTACTTATCCTATTTGAAGCAATCTGTCAAGTACATCCTCATGTTCCGCAGGAGTCATTGAGGTCTCGACAAAAGTTTAAGCATCCCGTGCTCCTGAGAGATCTTTCGGTGGCACAACAGGTATATTGAAAGATTCTTTGATGTGGTCAGTGATCACTTCAGTAGCTCCTGCGGCATTCTGGTGTTGCATGACCACCACAGTGGCCCCTTCACTAGTCTCTAACTGCACCTGAAAAGATGTCGCGTTCTCTAAGATTTGTTGCAACCATCTACTTTCCCCTCCTCCTGTTTGAATTGATAATTCACCCCTTGTGTGATCTAATGAAATAGTAGGATATCTAGCATCATCGATGAGACGGAAGATGCTTATATCATCATGACTTCCCCAACTGACCATCTCAGTGATGGCCCTAAGATGGCTCATCGATGGTCTGTAGTCTTGCAGTGGCGGTGGCTGATCCTGACCTGTGCTAGGCCCTGCTTCTTGTTGTTGGCTGGGACCTATGGTTGGAGGTTGATTGGGTCCTGCAAGTTGAGTTGCAAGTGGTCCAGTCATCTGCTCTTCTTCTTCGAGTCTCAACTCTTTGCCAGTGCTCTTTCTTGGGGCTGGCACCTTTAACAATTCAACATAAGAAGCATCCTAGGCTTTTCGAAGGACGTCATTAGTGTACCCCTGAATACCAGCCCGTTGGCACAGTTTTTCTGATAAGACAGGAGAAAGGCAACGCCATCTTCCCTATCTTTCATTCTTCAAATCGCCTTAGGATCTCCATCAAATATAGATAGGGTAGGTTAGCATTAACCTTTCCCATCAACACTGCACATCCTCTCGCCGCATACATCAATATTCTTTTCAAACCTTTTCAGGGGAAGAGGTGATAGGTTCTAATTTTGAAATAGACTCTCTCTTCCAACGTCAGCTCACCAAAAGCTTTATCTCTGCCATAAGCCTTTTCTAACCAATCCTTTCGCACATCAGGGTCTGAACGGGTAGATAACCGAGCAACATGGGGGCCTATATTCGAAAGATTTAACGCTTCCGAAATTTCCTGCATAGAGAAGTCTACTGTCACACCACAAATATTTATAGTTGTTCCTTGCTCCTTATTGTGCCAGAACTGGTATGTTTCACCTAAGTACCAGGCACCACTTTCAGAGAGAATAGGCCAGAAGAGAGATCCTTTAAGGTAATCCCTAATAGCCTCAGGATCGAACTCTATAAAATATTCAAAGTTTAACTCCACAATCACCGTAGCAAATGTGTACTTCTTATGGATAGCCTGAACACACTCCAGGGGCAACGTGAGTTGTTGTCTCGGTTCAGGCGCAGTAGCAACTTCTCCTTCTGCCTACCCAGATCGTCTAGTAGGAGGTCTTTCTTGATGGATGCTGAATGATTGCACCTCTTATTCTGTATGTTGTCCAGCAGGTCCTTATCATCCACCTCTCTGAGATCATTTTGTTCCACATTGAATAGGACCCTCCTCCTATGCACGTTTCGAGGCCATTCTGCAATCACACGGATCAAGCATTAGTAAGGTTGTTTTGGAAATCAAGTTATACCTTACTACTTACCTTAATTAAAGATCTTATGTTATAACGTGTGATCATGCCCGAAAATTGTAATAATGGGTCTTGTGACTTAGGTGGTTTCCATTTTAATCTCCCAGTGTACCTAAAGTCATATGATTTTTGGCACAATTATTCTAAGTTTTAAGTTAATTACCCTAATTGATGACCTTTGGGCGATGATAAATTTCAAAAAACGTTTGGCACTTTCGGCAAGAGTCTCTCCCCCATGACTAAACTGAACACTCCGGGTTCAAGCAGGTTCAAATGGAATTAAAATTGGAGCACCAGTGAATGAGATATGAGTGAAAAAGCAAGGGTCACTCAGTCGCAAGTTGTAAAGAAAAATTTCAACAACTCCCCCCACATGAATGGCAAAATGATGCTAAGTGTTGCGGTGCGAGTTCCTATTTATAGGAAAATAGGATGCGATATTGCATACGAGACATCGCGTACACGATATCACATGGGATGTGATATCGCATATGCAATATCTCATCCCTAGTGATGTGAGACACATGAGAAATACCAAATTTTTAATGATTGTTAAAGATTTTTCTTGAAATTCATGTTGGAAATGAAGGACATTGGCAAGTATGAAGATGTTCTAGGGTAATATCATTGATTTGAGTGGCACTCTTAAGGAAAATGATGTGAACTTAAGCAATAAAAATTTGGTGGTTACGAAAAAAGGGAATGTAATGGTACATTGGAATGTTAAAATTGAGAGGGATACTAGGAAGGAAAGAAAATCAAATGGAAAATTAAGCTGAGGGTAAGAAATTGTGTGCTTCAGGGAGAGAATTAGTGAAAATTACAAAAAATTACACAAGTGGGTCCTCCCCAAAGTAGGTTTCAACCTATGATGCCCTTGTGTAACCATACTTAAAGTGTCTGTGGGAACTAGAAGGGTTAGATGTAATCCGCACTAACTCCACAAAACACACACATGTGATTATCACCAATGAAAATGAAAATTCTATGTTACACGGGACACGAGCTACAATTACACGAACAGTGAGATGAGACGAAGTGTAGAAAGGGATCGTAGAGATTGGGATATGAGGTAGCTGAACCAGGGCACAACGAATCCTGCGTGTAAAGCATGATTAAGGTGTTATCAAACCATCGTTCCAAGATCAGGACCAAGTCCATCCTTCTAATCAGTGACATCGCATTGTTTCATCCCATGATGAACAACTATGGGAGTACCATAACAACAAGGTGTATGATCACTTGGTGTTTAGTTCAAGGGAGGAGTAATTTTTGTTTTATGACACTTTGTTTTTTTTCTTTTCTTTTTCTCTCTTTTTTTTTGTGAAACTGAATTTAAAGAAGCCACCAACCATCAGGCGTGGGTGCATGTCTTTCCAATCAAACCCCCTAGAACAACATTTTATTTTTTAGTGCCCTTTGGATAAATCTTACTCCCATTTTTCATTAGATCTACAAGGATCTTAGTACAACCACGTTGCATGATAACTCCCATAGAAGTCACCAAAGAGAATCCACAAATCACACCCTAATCATTTCCTCTTGGTACAATAAACACAAAATTGATTTTAAGTTTTCAAAATGTCAAGAATATCATTGTACCCTCGAACAAAACCTCTTTATTTGTAGAATGGAAGAGTGGGTGTAATGGGCTCACTATCAAAATAATTGATCACTTGTGACTTAATAACATAGAACACACCTCAACCAATGATCCACATGAGTGTTTTATTCATAGATGAGATTACTTACAAAAACGTACAAGGACAAAAACAAAAAAAGATAAAAAGATAAAAAGATAAAAAAAAGTTGAAAAATGAAAAACT
This sequence comes from Gnetum montanum, assembly GCA_015680685.1. Lineage (NCBI taxonomy): Eukaryota > Viridiplantae > Streptophyta > Gnetopsida > Gnetales > Gnetaceae > Gnetum > Gnetum montanum. The sequence continues at coordinate 347,408 of MNCI01015001.1, read as the reverse complement.
AGAAAAAAAATTAAAAAATTAAAGAAAATGAAAAAAAAATATTTATTAATCCTACTTGTTATTTAGAATGGGGGATATCCCCCATAACTAAACAGTTGAGCATGGCAAGGATTAATAAATGGAAGATAAGGATCCTTGCATGTTAAAAATAGTGGAGTGGGTCCATACTTACCCCATTGGGGTTCACACACTTGATTAGAATAAGCATAGTGGGGCACTTTATATGATGTAGTTCCCAGATAACGAGTTAACCCACTATGATGTTTGGGACCATTAGATGGTATGCAAGGATTGGAATGATGCCTCCCATGGTTGTGTTCATTGGGCCTCATTGTTGTTGGAGTGTGAGTTGGTGATCCTGATGAAGTTACATGAGGCATTGGGTTCAAAGGTAAGGGTGCACCACAGTGTGGGACTTGTGCTGAGTTGGAAGATGCACTGGTCTCAGTATTGCATTGTCCCTTCTTACAGCCATGTCTAAAGAAAGGACACTTTTGATGTTGATGAGGCTCTTCACTGCTGTTAGTAGTAGTAGCACAAGTATTGTTCGTGGGTTTTTGCTGTGGCACAAACACATTAGGAATAGTTGGTGGCATTGCATAAGGAGGGAAAGGATGAGAATGTTGAAAATTAGGAGAGTATAAGATGCACAAGGTGGCGATTGTGTTGGAGGTATGGGTTGATAGTATTGTGGAGAGTAGTATTGTGATGAGATAGAGTATGTTGGCCCAAATGGAGAAACAAGATGTTGAACGTGATAAGCGTTTGAGTTCAGAAAATATGAAGGGTGCCTCCAATCTAAGGGTGGTCTTCCCCATGACTGGGATTGTTGCCACTATGGTCGAACATAGTATCTCTGTATGAACTCTGGATGTAATGTGTTTCCCCAATGCTCATATAGATATAACAATATTGGGCATTGACCCTTGGGGTGATCATATAGGCATATGTTACATTCATACGTATGATTGGCAGTTGAGCTCTTATTTTCCTTATCCCTTCTTTCCGACTGTCTACTATTTCGTCTTGCTTCTTGGGTTGTCAAAACTCTATCTTCAATGTTGTGGATATATTCTCCACACTTTTGATTCATCCATTCCAACATATTATTGATCTTTGCCTCGGCTTCTTCTAATGTTTTTTGTATTGGAAAAGATGATGTTTCCACCTTGAGATTAGTTGATTTCTCCTTTTTATGATCATGGACCCTTGTTAAGTTGAGCTGTTGGTCCCATTGATGTTTTTCAACACTCTCCCATTTGGTCAATTCTCCCATTTGATCATGGACCTCAGGCATACATTCCTATGGTCTCTCTTGTTTCATTACTTAGCCCATCAATGATGTGGTACATTAGCCTTTCCTCGAAAAACACATGGCCTGGACAGTTGTTTAATAGTACATAATATCTTTCTAAGGCCATGTCCAAGGGTTCATGTTTTGCTTGTTTCCATCCTTGGATTTTTTTTCTCAAGGCTGACACTCTTGCGTAGGTTTGATATTTTTCATTAAAGACTTCTACCATTGTTGACTAGCGTCATATTGAATTTGGTTTTAATGATCGATACCATACTTTTGCTTGGTCAACGAGTATCATAGAAAAGAACTTAAGTTTTTTCCACCCATTATCAATGTTATTCCATGTGCAGGTATCGTAGAAGGTTAGTAAGTGTTGATACGGATCTAAGTCATAGCCTCCTGAAAATTTAGGAAAGTTTTTTAAATCGAGCCTGGGTAGACGGCTCTCTTTACGATGCCTACGTGGGATTCGAATAGCCTCTTTTATTTGCATTAAGCTTGTAGTAGCTAGTGGGGGTTCATCATCGGGTACGTTATGCCTTCATGTGTTGGGATGACGTTGCTTTTGTTCATGTTTATAAGAAACTCCCACTTCAGGTTGTATACTCCAACCTTCATCGTTATATAGTTCGTTGGTTTTCCAATGAACTTCCTCACTAAGTGTGGCGTTATTATCATCTTGTAGGAGAGGCATTGTTGTGTGTGAATTTATGTGACTTTTTATAATTACTTCTTTTTAAGAGATATATCATTAAGTTCTTTACAGTGACCTTGTATGATATAACTAATCTAGATAACTAGCACCATCCCCAGCAATGGCGCCAATGATGAGTGGCGAGATACCCCTACACTCAACCATACGAATACGAGCGTTCTCATGCTTGATCTAGTCAAACTCCACAAATGGACTAGTTGTGGCACCTAGATAGTTAGCCTTAGGTCGCAGTTCATTGTCTTCCCACCTGGACTAGTATTATCTTTGTCACGTATGGTTTAGTCCAGGGTGAGGTATATGATGTGTTCCTAATCTAATGCTACTCCTAAAGGTAGTGAAAAGTAATATTATCTAAGCTAAAGCTAAGCTAGGAGGAAAGGGTAAGAGAATCTAATCTAGCCTAAGTGCGACGAGCAATCGATTCCTTGATCAACCGTACACATCTTGGACTTCGTGCACGACTACCACTAGGATTACCAAGCATAGTTCCTAGGTACACCACTGGGATACCAAGTAATCACACTTAAATGCTCGTAATCAAGTCATACTCGTTCCACGTTCTAGGAGTTTAAGGGTGAGAGAGAAAGTAGTAAATAACAATAAATAAATAAACAAATAACAAACTGAATGCTGCAATGATGAAGTAATCTCAATTTTTATTTTCGGTCATGTGCGTGTCCAACTACATCACACTCGAATAAAGAATGTCATACAATTACATTCACCACACTGCGGGTAGACATGGAAAAATAACCTAACTCTGGAGGGATCAAACTGCCAGAGTTTCGCTACTTCTAACTCCTAATGATGAACAAGGGAGAGCCGCTTCTTATTTATAGACATTACGGCAGATTGCGATATCGCGTATGCAATATCATGGGGGATGCAATATCGTGGTGGACGCAATATCGTGTCCCATCAATAATGAATGAGATATTTCCAATATGACCATTCTAAGGATTACTTCCCTATAACGTCACATCTTTAGCGATCTAGACTTTATGCCTTAAACTGAAAGTTTATTAAAAGGTACACACCTTGGTTATTGATTATTCTCAAGATAATTATACTTAGTCATATCACCAATAATAGTACTATATAAGTGGGCTCCACCTTAATCTCAAAAGTATTATTAGTAGTGGAAAAATTCATAGTTGCCCACAACCAAGACAATAATATTCATATAGGCAACTTAACCCTTAGAGTTATTATGTCCAACAACCTATGTCTCTAAGTGGCTCTACCACTTTCTCCTCTACTTACCACTACTATTATTCTAAGTATCATAAACCTATTATACCAAGGATTAAATTTTGTTATTATACTTTTCATCCTCACCAATACTCTCACCCACATGCTCCCAGCTCATTATCACTAGCTCCACCTATGCAACGTGAAATTCTTTCCATAGCCACAACAATGAAATGCTAGAAGAGATGTAAATATCCATATAGGTGATAAATCAAGTAGTTTTGAGTGTAAATTTTGGAAGTGTCCATTCTTCATATCTTCTAGTCCATCTAGATCTACCCAGGCATCTATGGCTATCTACCTCATATCGATAACCTTCCAAATGTCATCTAAGCAGCCATCAAACCAATTTTTTTTTTAATTTATAAACTATTATGTCATCCCATGTTTTTACTAGCTAGATAAAATTAGAAATTATTTTTAAAATAATAATAAATTGGAAAGTCCCATAATTTACTTAAAGATCATAAGAAATTCTTCTTACAAATCTCTACTGGATTCAAGTTCTATAATTAACTTGATTTTGCAAAAAATGTAAATCAACGGTCAATAAATTTTGCTTGATCATATGATGAAATAATATGGATTGATCCATACATATTCTAGCATAGAATTTATTGAAGCATGTATTTCTAAAGATAGGTAAACTAGTATTTATGACTGCCTAGCTCACAAGAAAACAAAAGCAAAAGTTACTAATGTTAATAAAAAAAATGGTTAAGATTCTTTACTTGGACATATGCCAAAATAAAAAAGATTAATCCATACATATTCTAGCATAGAATTAACATAACTTTAATCATTAAGCCTACAAGATAGCCACAATGGAGAATAAAACACAAATTGAAGCAAGTTATCAAAAAGGAGGTAGAAAAGCTTATGAAAGCTAGGTTTATCTACCTTATAGCGAATCGTGAGTGGGTAGTCCTACTCATCATTGTATTAAAGAATGATGGAAAATGAAGCATTTGCATTAAATTTAAGCTATTAAACATGGTAACTTTCATAGATCATTCTTCATTTTCATGTGTAGATTAAGTATTGGACATTATTGTAAGTTACAAGTATTAAAGCTTCTGAATAGCTATAGTAACCATAATAAAATCCAAATAGCCCTAGAAGATAAACCAAAATCATATTTACAAGTTCATGGGGAACTTTTTTATACAAGAATATGTGGTTTGGCCTATGTAATACTCTAGCAACATTTCAATGCATTGTTGTTAGTTTCTTCCAACAATAGATTGCCAATGATGTGGAAGTATTTATGGATGACTTATCCACCTATGGTTTTGATTTAGAAAAGGTACTAAAATATTTTAAATAGGTATTAATGTAATTTTTTGAGACCAATGTTAACCTTAATAGGTAAAAAACCATCTAATGGTCCAAGAGAAAATTATGCTAGGACATTGGATATAAAGAAAAAGTAATAGAGATAGATCTAAAAAGCATAAGTGTAATTGAAGGAATTATACAAAAGCCACAAATAGCAAAATAAGTCAAATCCTTCCTTGAACACAAGGCTACTATCATAGATTCATTGAGACCTTCTTCTAAATTACCAAGCCACAAGTGAAGTTGATGAAGATGGATGTACCATTTGAATGGACTAGGAAATGTGATTATACATTCAAAATCTTAAAATAGAATCTTGTAGAGACTCTAATTTTACAAGCTTATGATTGGTCTAATCTATTCATCCAAATTTACCTTAGAAGTAATGCTTATATAATTGGATAAAAAAATGTTCATACTACATTCAGTGTTCAAGTAGAAGTATTATAGGTACACAGTTGAACTATACCATCATAGAAAAGGAACTAATGTCTATTATATATGTCTTAGGGAAATTTAGGCATTATGTGCTTGGGTTCCTAGTTTTTGTACACACTAATCATGGTGTAATATAATTCTTGATGAATAATCCAATGGTTATCTCTTGTATCATATGATGACTAGCCATTTTGTAGGAGTTTGATATCATAATGCTAGGTAGAAAGGAGACCAGGAATGTTATAGATGATTACTTATCTTAGTTACAATGGGATAACAAGGCTAATGAACAGCCACTATATGAATAATTTTCATTGAACTATAATTTAAAAAGGTAAGAATGACGACATCTGATACAATCATGTATGGTATAAAAACTATCACAATTATTTGCTTAAACAGAAAGTTCCTACTAAGTGGGATAGGCATAGGAAGTAATAGTTCCTGTACCAAGTTAAGCACTGCATGGAAATAGAGAGTGATATTTATAAAATTTTCATAGATTTCGTGGTGTGATAGTGTGTTCTAGATAAAGTGCACTTTAGAATTCTCTAAGATGCTCACAAAGGACCATATGAAGGTTACTATGTAATAAGTAGAATGGTCGTAAAAATCCTCATGGGATGATACTTTTTCTCAATAATACAAACCCCTGTAAATGATGCTAACATGATGGTGGGATGATTTTAAGGCTAAAAAGATTCACAACAATGGATCTAATCATGGGAATTATTTCACTTATGAGGAATTGATATCATAGATTTCATCACACCCATGATTAATAGAAAGGTCTACATCATCATTGTTGTAGACTATTACACAAAATGGGTAGAGCTCATAGTAGTAATAGATTGTACCATAAAAATAGTGGTTAGGGTTTTTCAATAATTGTTGATAAATAGGTTTGGTATGCCAAGGATACTTATATTTTATAATAGTAATAAATTTATAGGTGCTACATTCAATAAGTTAATGAGACACTTGAAAGTAAGACACTGTCATACTGCAAAATTTGGCTTAATTCTTTTAATTAATTTTCTTTGATTATCCCTTAATTTCTTTTCCTACTATTAGTTTTCATAGAACTTGAACCATCAAATATATATGATCATTAAGCTCCTTCAATCATTTCAACATTTACAACAAAAATAAATGAATAAGGAGGTGTTATTATGGGAGAATCAAATTTAACACTTATAAGATGCAAGTACTACAATATCATAGGAAATTTGAGTAATTATTTTCTTCAATCTTCAACCATTCTATTACATTAACTATGTTACCCTCCTACTTCCAACACTTGTACCAGCTTCACCTACATGTATCATAATGTAAAAAAAGTCAATGCTCCTCAAGTAGTCAAATATAGCTTCCTATGCCTTTCAAGGCATGACTAGAGTGGGCCATCATTAGGAGGTATTATTTTGCAAGAATTTGACTTAACCCTTATAATATGGGTGCAAGTACTACAACATCATAACAAATTCCAACAATTAGCTTCTTCAATTTTTAGCCATTGTGTTGCACCAGATACATTACCCTCCTACTTTTAACACTTGTACCAACTTCACCTACATACACCATCCTATAGGAAGAGTCAATACTCTCTAAGTAGTTAGATTCATCTTGTTATCCCTTTCAAGGTATAACTAGAGTGGGCCAACATATTTGCAATAAGCCATTAAGATCATACTATTAAATTAATAAATAACAAACTTATCATGTAACGCTCTGAGGTAACCAATCTAATGCTAACAAATATTTTTATAGGATCTTGTCCTACTTGAGATATCCTTCTCATTAGACATCCTAAAGCATCCTTATCATTAGTTGGTCTCCAATGCTAGTATCTAGTGATTATGCTATCAAGTAACCTTAATAGATTTGTTGCAGTCTTGTGGTCCAAGCATGAATTTTCTAAAACTAGATTGCATAATAGGGACCATCACAATCACCTCTACTACTTCTTATTAGCTAAGTATCATGCTAGCTACAATCATGAGCATAATCTACTTTTCTCCTAGACTAACTAGGTTTGAGTCTCATCAGGAGCATCCCCAGGTAACTAGGTCTAAGTCTCCCTAAAGGATTAAAAGCTTCTTAGAACTCATAAGGATTACATGCACAAGCCAACTTCCAAGTTACCTAACTTAACCTCACTTGTGTCTCATACCATGTTGAGACTCACTACTGCTAATCTCCTACTCAACCTTGTACATGTCCCATACCACATTTAGACTATTTTTTATTATTGACGTGATGTTGCTTGTATCTTTTGTAGCTTTTCCCACATCAAAAACAACCACAATTCTCCAAGATCTAATAGCTAAGTTAACTCTAGCAATCATAAGACTCATAAAGGGCATCGAGAAGAAACATTAAAATTAGATCTAAGAAGAAATATGAAGTAAAGAATAGATCTACTACCTTATTGAACCATCAAGATATTATTTATTGATGAACAATCCTCCTAAGATCCCAACTACAAAGCATAAAAAAAATTAAGATAGAAGAAGGCATGAATGAAAAATTATGGTTGAAAGAGAAATCCATAAGTTGCTTACAAAGGTCCAATTGCACATTCTTGTACATTACTTCTAGAAATTTCTAACTTGAGACTTATTAAATATGATAGATTCAAGATAAAGATAAATATAATCTTTAGTAGGATCCACATTCAACCATATTATTCTTATCCAAAGACAAAAAGATTAGCATCATAAGATGATATTCAAAATATAAATAAATATAAAATACCATATTAATTACAAATACAAGGAGGTAAGACTTATTAAATAAAAATTATGTAAGTAGGATCTTAAGCCAAATTAATGAATAACTAAGTCTCATGCATGGTTAAACTATTAATGAAGTCTCATGTCACTAAAGATAATAATCATGCATTTATAAAGTCTCATGTCAAACACCATCATAAAGGAGTGAGAATCATTAAAAGAAAATCAAAATATGGTTATACCAATTATTATGTCTCATGCCAAAGTACTAAAATAGTAATAAAATAATAAAATATTAGATGTTATAGATAAATTAAAAGCATAAGACCCTCTATTAAGCCATGTTTGAATTGGAAAATAAAAAGGCAAAAAATGATAATCTTTCTAAAAATCCTAGGGATGTTACATTCTCCACTAATAAAAGGAATATTTTGCTTGAAAGATGAGAAAACCACATAGAGATCAATGTCAACCATGTACTGTAGTACTAAAAATCATATATCAATTGTATAGTTAATGAATTATGCCCATCTTCTTAGTCCAACTAAAATAATGCATCTACCTCAAGTTAATATCTTCATTCATAAAAATGTTATTTTTCTTACTTTTTAAGGATTCCATTTTTTCTTCACTCTTAGCCATGCCATTACCAAAATTGATATCACAATTGTAACCATTAAAAAAATTAACTACAACTTCCCTTTTTTCTACTTCATTTTTTGAGCATTAAACATAACTTGCAAAACTTAATGAACCTCTAATTAGTGATACACCCTCAAATTTGGCTTAATTATTTTAGTTATTTTCTTTTGATTATTCCTTACTTAATTACTTATATTATCATTAATTGTCTTAGACCCCAAACTAGCAAAGACACCCAAACATTAAGCTTCTCCAATAAATTCATTATTTACAACTAAAAGAAGAGATCACGAGGTGTTATTATGGAAGAACTAGACTTGAAACTTATAAGATGGGTGCAAGTACTAAAAAATCATAAAAGATTTCAACAATTAGCATCTTCAATTTTCAACCATCATCTTGCATCCACTACATTACCCTCCTACTTCTAGCACTTTTACTAGCTTCACCTACATGCATCATCATGCAAGAAGAGTTAATGCTCTCCAAGTAGTTAGACCCACCATGTTATCCCTTTCAAGATATGAGTAGAGTGGACCATCATATCTACAACAAACCATTAGATCATACTATTAAATTAATAAAGAATAAACTTATCACATAAGACTCCTAGGTAACCAATCTAACACTAACAAATATTTCTAGAGGCTCTTAGCCTTCCTACAACCTTCTCATTGTTAAATACCCTAAAACATCCTTATCATTAGTTGATCTCTAATGGAAGTATCTAGTGATTATGTTACCAAGTAACCTCAAAAAATTTGTAGTAGTCCTGTGGCCCAACTAGGAAGTTCCTAAAACCTATATTGCATGTTAGGAACCATTATAATCACCTCTACTATACCTTATTAGCTAGGTAACCTAATAACTATAATCTTGAGCCTAATTCCACTTTCCTTTTATACTAACTAGGTCTAATTCTCATCTAGAAGTATCCCCAAGTAACTAGATCCAAGTCTCCCTAAAGGATTAGAAGCTCTATAGAACCCACAAAGATTTCATGCACATGCTAGCTTCCAAGGTATCTAATTTATCCTCATCTATGTTTCATACCACATTGAGACTAACTACTACTAATCTACTATCTAGCCTTGTACATGTCTCATGAGCAATGGAGTAATCCAACATCCAACCATAAAAGTCACAAGTGTTCATGCGTGACCAAATCATAATCCGTGGATGAGGCAATGTGAATATTCTAGTAATTGGTTTAAGTTCAAGACCGTTGTCTTCCCACATGGAGCTAGTGTAGTCTATGTGTATGGTTTAGTTCACACTAAGGTATATGATATGTTGATGTTGATAGGCCATTTCTCCTAGCAAATATGCTATAGTGAAAATAGTTTCTAATTCTAAGGAAAGTAGTAAATGAATCTATTCTATCCTATGATGATAGATATCCAGTCCTGATCTTCCATACACACCTTGGACTCATGTAGTTTTAAATGGAAATACCAATTATACCACTATTGGGTGTACCAGGCAATAACACTACTAGGTTACTAGATAACTATAGATAGCACTTGAAAATTAGTCGTATCCATACTACTTACTTCACATGTAAAATAAAGTGCTAGTAAAGTAAATGATTAACTAAGAAAAATAGGAACAATTAGTCTAATTAAATACAAAGAAAACTAAGTAAATTTTGCAATGATAATAAGAAATCTCGATCTTTATTTCCAATCATGAACTTTGTCCAAGTACAATTCACTTGAATAAAGACTCTATACAATCACTTCACACCACACTATGGGCATACACTTCTAAGTGCTAAAGACTAAATTTATAGAAACAAATTGAAATAGTTCTACTACTATTGAATGAAATCTATTGTAAATTTATGCACCTAAGTGCTATATGTATAGGCTAGCATGCATCCCATGATATTGCATATACAATGACGTAGCTAGTGCTATGATATCCGAGCTACAATATAGGAGTTCCTTATAAATTGTGGGGTAGATTTTCATGACAATATTTACATGACACTAAATGCCATAGTGGTGTTTTGAAAAAATGGACAAAATATATGACAATACAAACTTTTGACCAAATAAAACTTGATGAAGCTTAATGTAGCCTATGTAGTGCCTAGTGGTGGTGGCTCCTCCATAAGTTACATCCCCTTATCATTAGGCTTCTGAAGCTTGTATTTGTTAAGTAGTTCCTAAAGCTTTTCCTCCTCCATTCTAGGATTTTGCACCATCCATACTTGTTGTGCAATGTGTGATGGAGTTGGTACATTCCAAAGACATGGAACCTATGAGATCATCTAATATGCCTTGACATACCATGCTGCAAATTGGCTTCTTTTATCCTCAAATACTCTAGCATTGGCTCATAACTCATGATAGTTAGATAGTATTCGGGCTTGGTTTGTTGCAACATCTTTTTTCATTTGGTAACTAGCCTTAACTATTTCTAATTTAGTGTTTGCTATATGAAGCTTTTGCATAGCATCTTTTTGATCTACAAAGTTCTTTTCATACAATGCATATGTAGCTGCTACTTATTGTTTAAGTTCATTTTTTGGCTTGCCTACTATCAACATGTCCAAGTTAGCATAACAAAGGTTAGCTAACCTCATGTATTCTTTCAAATATTCTATCTACAGGTTTTTTTCTTAATCTCTACTTGGTGGACATGAGGATAACTATACAAGATGGGTTTCTAGTGTAGATTTTGTGTTGATATAGAATTAATAGGAGCTTTCACCATCTAGATTTCCTTCTCATTGATTTGTTTATACATGCCCACCTAATCGTAGAAATGTTTCTTGATGCTCTCATGCTTTTTAGCCTCATTTTGTCATGTGCTAATTTCAATAGCAAATTTCTATCTAATTTCATGTACCTCCTTCATTCAGAGGTCTTTTTTTCTCTTGCTAAGTGGCTCATATCCTGGTTGACTCTCATTAGTTGTTCTCTCAATTAATGGATACTCTCCTCCAAGATATTTTTTTTACTTCTCTACATTAGTCAACTTGGTGTTGTTTGCAGCAAGTTGTTTATTTTCCTCCTATGCCACAGTAAGTCCCTTAGCATGTGCATATGTCTATGCTTCTACTATTGAGACATTCCACACTTCACTCTTCTTCTAATTCTTCATCTACCTATTTTTCTCTATGAGGTGATTAATTTGCTCTATTATAAACTACTCTAGTTGTTCATGTGTAACATTTTGAGTAGGATCTTTGTGTTCGGTCCATAGGGTTATGAGCTTTTCCTATAGTCTAAGAATATCATTCTCTACATGCTCTAACCTAATTTTTTCCATGACCAACTTACCCTTGGTTGCTATTAATTTTAATTGCACTATAGTGATATCACTTGGGATGTTAAAAGAGTTCTCATGACTTGTCCAATTTGCAATAGTTGATGTAGCACATCTTCATGATCAACAAGAGTCATTGAGGTACTAGCTAGTATTTGAGCATCTGTAGCTCTAGTTAGATCCAATGGTGGCACAATAGGTACATTAAAAGATTCCTTTATGTGATTTGTACTCACTTCCATTGCTCCTACTACATCTTGGTGCTGCATAACCACAACTATGGCTCCTTCTCTAGTTTCAAGCAGCACTTGCATCATTCCTAGAAATTTTTTGTAAGCATTGGGCCTCTCCTCCTAATTATAATGATATCTATCCACTTATAAGATCTATGGAAATTGTGGGATGAATGTTACTATCAATAACTATGTAGAGGTTGGCCTCCTCACATGTTCTCCAACTGATAGTCTCTACGATTTGTTGCAAATGACTCATAGATGGCCTATAATCCTCTAGTACAAGTGGTAGAACTTGTTGCTACTATTGTTCTTGCTATTGCTATTGTTGACCACTAGGTCCTGCTTACTATCATAATGGTCAATATTATTCATTAAGTGGATTATTTAAGTATTTCTAGCATTAAGGTGATTTATTTTCATTTAATATTTTTATTTTTTCCTTCATACTTACCCTTATGATACCCTTCAAGTGTTAGAAAATTTTGACTCAAATGATAACAATATCATGCCAAGCACATCTCACAACTAAGTTGACAACTCCAAGATCAACAAGGTTCAAGAATCATGTAAATCAAACTTATGAGTGTGGAGTTATGGGTGTTGGAAGTTGGGATCTCAAAGCTTTGAATTTAGATGAAAAATAGAAAAAACTCCCTTGGCTTCAAAAGTGAAAAATTAAAAAATTTCACTATGTCCCTATGTATATATAGTTTTTTTGGGCTACAATATCAGAGATTAATAGCGTAGGGGCTCTGATATTAGAGGCAAAATTTTAAATTTTTTTTTATAAGATTTGATGAACAAAAATGAGTCCTTTTGAATGTTTGGAAGTTATGGAACATGTTAAGAGGGTCATGGGCTATGAATGATTCATACTTTATGAAACTTTGGTAAAGGAAGTTCATTAAGAAGGAATCTTGGCTATAAAAGTTCATTGGATGTTGGTAAGATGGCTAAGATGGGAAATGAATTCATGTTGTTGGAATAGATAGTTTGAATGTTAAGGGAACTTTTTATTCATATTTATTATTTTTGGAAGGCTCAAAATGATGTGAAATTTCCTAACAATTATAAGATACAATAGTTATACAACTAGGTCAAAGTAGGCTCTAGCCCTTAGTGCCCTTATATAACCATGCTTAAAAGTGTCCTTAGGCACTTAAGAAATTGAAAGTAATGCATAAATGTTTAGCAAAACACACAAGTTACTACCACTACATTGGAAAAATTACATTATGTTATAGAAAACCACAAGTTATGGTTATTCATATAGTGAGATGAAATGGACTTACAAGGAATTGCAGAAATTAGGACATGAGGTATCTTACCATAGGCAGAAAGAATTCTTGTGTTTTATTAGTGGTTAAAGTAATCACTATCCTTTCTTTCCAAGATTCAAACAAAGTCAAGACCACATTCTAGTGACATCATATTGTTTAATCTCTTGGAATTATGACCATAAGACTACCACTATTTCAAGGAGTATTGTTAGTTGGTGTATTGTCCAAGGGAGGAGTTTATTCAATGCACTCTTTATTTTTTAGATTCTTGACGAGCATCCTACCTTTAGGCATGGGTAACATGTCTTTCAAGTGGGACCCCCAAAAATTTATTCTATGCATGGACTTTATTTTTTATCTATGTCAACCTTACCAAAGGACTACCTTCAGGAATGGATAACATGTCTTTCTAGTGACATGGTAAGGCAGTGCTTATTTGACACTTACTTCAAGTTTTCATTACATCTACAAGGATATAATACATCCTAAGTAATAAAATAGAACTATAAAAAGTAATCCAAGAGAGTCCACAAATTTGTTTGATGTCACACCCTTTACATTCCCACTTGGTTCTTCACTTTTCGGTCCAAGCATAATGATTACCAATTTATTATTGGTTTTATGATGTAAAAAGAATATCATTATGGACATGGTAAGAACCTTTTATTAATATAATGGATGGATTAATTTTGTGGCCACATTGTACAAATAATCAGTCCCTTATGACTTGATAACATATAGAAATATTCACTTTCTTGGGCTACATCTTGCCTTATTCTTAGTGTGTTTTATTAACAATCAAAATTATTTACAAAGGTAATGAAAACAAAGTATGAAAAAGATAGCAAGAATTGGAAAAGATGTAAAGAATGAAAAATCATTAAAGAATTGAAAAATGTAAAAGAATATTAAAAATTTAAGAAATGAAAAAGTATAAGAGAATGGGAAAAAATATATTAAATAATGTGAAAAGGTATATCAAGAAATTAGAAATAAAAAAGAATTGCAAAACAAAAAAATTAAAAGACACTTATTAATTTGTGAATCAAGATAAGACATCTCCCCCATGACTGAACTTATGGAAAAATGCTGGGAAAATGCTCCCTAGATCTCCTAAATCATGTACACTAGGTGGTTCACTTACCATCTGTAGTTATTTAATTTGTCAATTATTGTCCCATATGATCTTGATGGTAATTAATTTTTGATCATCTAAGTTCTTCTTTTCTCTTCTTATTGGCATATGATCATGGTTTAATATTTTCATTTTTAGGCTCTTGGTTGGGGACATTTTCTTTGAATGGGAGTTAATAAGTGGTTTATATTATTACATGCATGTTTTGAATAATTGAAAGTTCTCAGTTGTTGGCCACTGGGTATCTTTTGGTTTTGTGGCCCCTACTCTCTCCTATGCAGACACTTATCTTTCATGCTTGTTATGGACTAGTGTAATGACTATATTGAGATTTTGAAATGTCAGTCCATAATTACATCCTTTTCTATCAACAGTAATGCATGGAATCACTACATATGTACAGCTCTGTGTGTCTTCCTTAGAGATTTCAATAGATAAATATCTCATACTTAGCTTAGCATTAATTGTGCAAAGCCATGCTTTCCCCATGATAACTAGAAATTCCTTGTAATCATTTTTTACATTAATCACAAGAAAGTCTATTGGATAGGACTATCCATTAATAGTGGTCACTTCATCATCTACCTATCCCAAAGGAATTGTGACAGATTGATCTACAAGAACTAACCAAATGTTGCACTTCAAGGATGGTAGGTTCCATGCCTTGTACATTTCTTGAAAGATCAAATTTAACCTAGAACCTGAGTTTAGTAGAGCCTTGCATGGCAAGTTCACAACTACTCATAAATAAATCAAAGGAAATCTTGGATTAATTCTTTTTTTTTAGTAAGCGGTCCTACCTTTATCTAGTCTCTGACTATTTCCATTAGCATGACAATATGCATGTTTATATTTGATGATGGTGGAAGCTTATTTTTTTAGGAAAATCTTCCTATGAAGAAGCTTGTTTCAATAAGATTCAAACTCTACTAGCCTTTTGTTGACTTATCCCAAAGGAAGGATGTTTCTTTGATTATCCTTAAGTATCATTGGTAAGATCCTTTATCTATATATTCATCACCCTTGTATCTTTTCTCTACTATAGTTTTTATGGTAACTCACCTTGCATAGTAGGTGGGGGCATTGGTTTTCTCTACTATGGATTTAGATGTTCATTTGAAGGATCATTTTTTGATGGATACATATATGAGTTTGGATCTATTCTTGATGGCATCGGTTTATGGTACATTGGCAAATAATACTATGAAGTTTGAACGACTGCATTTGTTAAGAAGATTGGATGTTGGATGTAGTATCCATATGGATCTAGCTATCGATATGGATACTATTGGTGTAGTGGTGGCATATCCCATGATTGGGGTTGTTGCCATTGCTGATGGTACTGCTCTTGTGGCTATGGCAAAGATTCTTTGGGATAGTACATGGATTGGAAGTTCTACCTATAGCTACCTTGAGGATAAGATAACCTTCTAGGCATTTGTTTCTTAAGAAATTTAGGATTAAGTACATATGCCACCATTTCCTGTAAATGTGCCATTACTGAAAACCATCCTTTGGAATGTTCAAACTAACACGTGACACATCCTTCCTCATTGGTGCAACTCGTATCTAAACACTCAGCCATTGAAGCAACTTTTTCCTTTCATCCAAAATATTTCTTCTTTTTCTTGTCCTTGCCTTTTCCAAAGGCTTTCTTTGTTCTCTCCTTCATAGTATTTAATGTTGTTATAAATTTTTCATCAACTAAGTACCAGATTTTCTCTACCTTTGTTGCAACATTAGTTACTAATTTTCAAATTGGTAGTCTTCTTTTGAATTGCTTGTTCCAAGGTTTCTTCCTCTTGAGTGTCACAAACTCTTACATCTCTTTTCCTGATAGATGAATCTCTATTGTAGTCTTCTACTAATTTTCTCATTCTTAAATCACCTTCTCCATTTACAACTTGATCAATCAGTCTCTGAATTCAATGGGCAATCATTTTAGATAATCATCCTTGGGCATAAACCTAAAGGATCTCTTTGGTCTTGTTCCGTAACCCATCTATAATGTGCCTTATCTATTCCCATTGTAAGAATCCATAGCCTAGACATTTGTGCAATAGTGAATAGTACCTACCCAATGCTACATCAAAGGTTTCATGAGTCCCTTGCTTCCATCCCTAGATTTTTTTTCTTAAATTAAACACTTGTGAATATGTTTGGTATTTGCCATTGAAAATTTCTATCTTGGTACTCCATCTTCTAATTGATTTAGGCTTAAGTAATCTATACTAGCTCTTAGCCTCTTTCACAAGTGTTCATGGAAATAACTTCAACTTTTGCCAATCACTTTCAATGTTCTGTAGGACACAAGTATTGTGAAATTCTTGGAGGTGGTGCTATGGATCAACATTATAATCATTCTCAAATCTTAGCGTGTTATTCATATCAAATCATTTGATACAGCTATCCTTCACATGCCTGGTTGGAATGTAAATAGCTTCTTGAATTTTAGTCATGCTATGGATTGCCATCAAGGATTCATCATCTTAATTAGGTCCATGTGCACTGTTGTAGTGGAACCCCTTTCTGTGTTCATACCTTTCTTGAACCTATCTTAGGTCCATGTATCTTCTTCATTCATAACCTTCATCTTTCTCATATGAATGCCTTGGGTGATATTCATGGTTATCATGAGTCCTTCCCTCCTCCTTGTCATGATCATGGTGCCTTAGCCTACTCCTATCGGATTCCACTGATGATAGTAAGGATGAGGATGAGGCAATAGGAGAATGGTGCTGGCTTGTCCTCCTTTCATGAATCTAGTATTATTCTCTATAGGATCTAGCAAAAACTCTTGACCTTGAGTCCTACTTATACTTTGAGTTAGTAGCCTTCATCTTAGGTGTCTTTGCTAGGGTGGAATGTAGTTGAACTTTTACAAGTTTCTCCAGTCAAATGATAGGTGTCTATGAATGGACTTCATGATTTTGATGGAGTTTTTCAACGATGAATATGTTACCATCAAGCTCTTCTAAAATAATAGGAGAGTTGACTTTCTTTTTCTTATTCTAAACATGTTTGACTTTCATGGAAGCATCTCTCTTTACTTGCTCCTCAGTGGATTGATAGGATTGTGTCATGTGTTTGGCCACATGATACCCGTCAAGTGCCTTGCTTAGATTCATGTCCCATAGAGCTATTTGAAGCATGATGGATGTTGAGCATTCTAGTGGTAGAACAATGTTACCTTGAAGATCCCTCCACCTTAGTTTCCTATCTTGATGAAAGATGAAAGTGAAACTGGGATAATAAGGATTATAATGAGCATATGAGATCCTTGCTTGCATTGGCATACTCCATTCTTCTTCATCACTAACTCTATCATTGCTTCTTTTTTTCTCTTTGGCAAGTGATGATGTATCCTTGTTTGAAGCCATGTTCAAATTTAAAACATTTGATAAAGTGTTCTTACTTGTTTAGGTTATTATTTTTAACTTTTAATTTTGATACAACAAACTTTGTGAAATCAATTACTTAACATACATTGACTAGTCCCTGGCCATGGCACCAATAATGAGTGGTGGAGTAATCCAACACCCAACCATACAAGCCACAAGTGTTCATGCATGACTAGATCATAATTCATGGACAAGGCAATATTAATATGCTAATAATTGATTTAAGTTTGAGAGTTTTGTCTTCCCACATGAAGCTAGTGTAGTTTACTTGTATGGTTTAGATCATAGTGAGGTATATGATATGCTAATGTTAAAAGGCCATTTCTCCTAGAAACTATGATAAAGTGAAAATAGTTTCTAATTCTAAGGAAAGTAGTAAATGAATCTATTCTATCCTATGATAATGGATATATGGTCCTAATCTCCTGTGCATACCTTGGACTCATGTAGTTATCACTGGGATTACCAAGTGTACCACTACTAGGCATACCACTACTAGGCATACCAAGTAATAACACTATTGGGTTATCAGATAACTACACTTAGAACTTGAAATCAATTGCATTCGTATTGCTTACTTCAACATGTAAAATAAATTGCTAATAAAGTAAATGATTAACAAAGAAAAATAGGAATAATTAATCTAAGTACATAGAAAGAAAACTAAGTGGATGTTGCAATGATGATAAGAAATCTCAATCTTTATTGCTAGTCATGAACTATGTCCAAGTACAATTCACTTGAATAAAGACTTCATACAATCACTTAACACCACACTATGGTCATACACTTATAAGTACTAAAGACTAAATTCATGGAAACAAATTGAAAGAGTCTTGCTAGTACTAAATGAAATCTATTGTGAATCCATGTGTTAAAGTGTTGTATTTATAAGTTAGCACACACCTCGTGATATTGCATATACAATGACGTAGCTAGTGCTACAATATCTAAGCTATGATATCATAGTTGATCAAAAATTGATTTATCAATATCCCATACCATATAAAGGCTATTTTCTATTATTTAGGTGATGTTTCTTGCATCTTCTACTACATCTAAAATAACGACTATTCTCCAAGATCTAATAGCTAAGGTAATTCTAGTAACCATAAGACTCAGAAAAGGCATCAAGAAGAAACATTATCATTACATATAATAATAAATATAAAATAAATAATAGATCTACTACCTTTCTAAACTAACAAGATATTCCCTATTAATGAACAAGTCTCTCAAGATCCCAAGCATACAACACCAACAAACTTAAGATAGAAGAAGATATGAATGAAAAATTCTAGTTAAGAGAGAAACCTATAACCTACTTATAAAGAACAAATTACACATTATCATAGATGAGTTTTAGAAAGTTCTAACTTGAGACTTATTACATGTGACAAATTCAAAATAGAGATAAATATCATTTTTAGCAAGGGTCGCATCTAGTTGTCCTATCTTTTTCCAGAGACAACAAGGATAGCATCATAAGATGATAAGTAAAATACAAAGAAATAAAAAATTATCATAATAACCACTAAAACGAGGAGATGAGGCTTAGTAGATAAAAATTACATGAGTAGGATCTTAAGCTAAATTAACCACTAATCACGTTGCATGCATAGTTAAACTATTAATGAAGTTTCATGTCACTAAATATAATGATCATGCATTTATAAAGTCTCATGTTAAACATCCTCATAAAGGACTTATACTTATTAAAAGAAAATTAAAGTGTGGTTATACCAATTATTAAGCCTCATGCCAAAGTACTAAAATAGTAATAAAATAAGAAAATATTAGATGTTAGAAATAGATTAAGCTAAGTTTGAACAACAAAACCAAAAAGACAAAAATAATAATCTTTCTAAAAATTGTAGAGATGTTTCATTTATAAACTCACTACACCCTACCATCGCCAAGCCAATGTCCAAGCTAAAATAACCAATAGGGAGATTACATGAACCCTCATCAAGATAATTAGTAGATATAGGTGAGATTGTAGCACAAAAGTAAATGATGCCTTATGGAATTGTGACTTCACCTGGAAGCTCCCTATAGGTTACTACCCTTATGAACTAGTGTACGGAAAGCTACTAAAACTTCTTATCCAAACCAAATAATGTACACTCAATGTAGCTTATGAGCTTAATCTTAACATGAGCCTATCATAAAAAGAACAACTCATGAATCTTAACATACTAGACAAAAATCAGAGAGTAGTCCTCATGATGAATGAAGTGTATATAGCTTATACTAAATAATGCCATGATGCTATAATAACACAAGTATAATTTTAACCTAGAGATAAGGTTCTTTACTAAAGCACCACTCATGTACCTTGATGTACCAAATTTCAAACATTATGTGAAGGATCTTACATCATACATTCTATCTTCAAATTTTACACCATGCAAATATATGATGCTAAATATCCACAAAAAATCATATTATTTAACATGCAACAAAACAAGTTATTCAAGGATTCCTAGATAGTCATTTATTAAACAAAAGCCTCTACCAATTCTAAGGGCTATTTCATTTTTTGTATCTCCATCTTCCAAATTAGTCATGGGAGAGATACTCATGTAAATTAATACCTTATGAGGATCCATTTTATATCTTTTTATTTTATAACATTCTTTTATTTTATTTTATTTTTTGAGTCATTTATAATTTATGTTTTATGTTTTTTTTTGTGGGTTTTTTCTTTGAATCATTTTGAGAATTTTTAATAACAATTGTAGCTTTTGTGCAAAGACCAATTTTATTATTTGGATTATGGCTTATGTTATCAAGATGTTGGGTGAATAATTGTGTAAAGTAGTGAGGCCACATCATTTATCCCTCTTGTCTCTATGAATAAGAGGTCTTTATCATGGAAGTGCTATAGTTCTTCTTACATAAAATTAAAATTAACTCATGATCATTATGCATTGAATAAAAGGAGAAGGACCAAGAGGGAATGAAAAAGGATGTAGCATCAAGGAAACTTATTCATTATTTAGGTTTCTTTTATAGGCCTTACTATTTCATATGTTTACACCATTACCCATATTTTAATTTTGATAGAAACATGCTATCTAATAAAGATATTGCCTTACTATATCACTAGAAATACATATTACTAATTCTTGATGATAGTTGTCTAATAAGGATATCACAAAAACTTAATTAATTTTAATAAGAAAAATATTCCTACAGTATGACTAGAAACACATATTACCCATGTTTGAAGATAGGCTACTTCCAAGAATCTAAAGATCTCTTGAACTAGTTTCATCATATGATTGAAAAGACATTATTTTTAAGAATATGATCATTACAGGATGTACAGTCACTAGTTTCATAACTATCCAAGATTGTTCATAATTACTTGTAAATACGTTGTAATAAAAAGATGTAACTTATCATGCAAATTGTTATGACCTTATCCATGGAACATAAAGAGCTATTAATCAATTATGAAGAATTAGAATATGTGGTAAGAAACAATATGAAGATTAAGAAGATAGTATGTGAAAGTAATAATGAATCATAAGAAAAGATATTGGATATAGTGTTTCAAAAAAAATAATCAAAATCAAAACCTCAAGAAACCAAAGATACATGTTTGAAGTAAGAAAGCAGTAAATACCAACAAACATAATCAAATAGAAAATTCATAACAATCCATAGATTAATAATGACAATCCAAGAAGCTAGAAAAGATTATCAAGTTATTTGTGAGAGAAATAAGTGAAGTTAGGATCTATTTTTCTAAATAGAACAAGAAGATCCAAGTTGAACCATTCATAATCTCATCTAGTTTCCTAAAGAGGAAGAGAAGACCATCCGAAAGGTTATGTAGGAATGTGGAGAAAACAATATGAAGAAGGAGTAGGCTATGATTGAGGTAGAAGTCTATAACAAGTCAAGCTATGGATCTCTGTGGAGCCCAAAAAGCCTCAACCCATGAAGACTCACTAGCTAGAAAATTCCTACAAGACATGTTATGAGTAATAGGTAAAGGCAAGCATCATATGGATGTAGCCAAAGAAAGAAATAAGAAAAGAAGTAGAAGGAAAAGTTGTTACAAAGAATAGATTCATAACAAGATCAAAAGACACTAATAATTATTGCAAAATATAAACAATATGATTGTGAAAGATATATAATGATGAATTATTCAACTGATAAGTTTTGTATTAAGTTTTCTCATAATCAAATGATCCCTATATAATTAGAGTTGTTTAAGTAACATAAAACCAAACTCTAGCATTATTCATGCTTGAAGGTGTACTGCTAATGGGATTAGCATTGGCTATGGAGCTAGATAGACATGTACTCCTACTTGAAGGCACTCCTCTAAGTAATGAATAAAATTCCTTTTATGAATTCCTTATTTTCTACTATTGAGTAATGATGTTTTCATATGATTATGTTTTGTCTCATGATGATGAGTCTAGGATGATTTAATGCAATGTCATTGGCAAAGATATGAACTTGGTTTTAAACCTAAATGGATAAGTATGATTGTCATTTTAATCACAATTAACACAAGAATCTGTTATGAACATGATAGGATATCTTACATCCTAATCTTTACAAATTCCTTCTCACCCCATTCACACCTCACTACTAGATATGATTATGTACCTATTGGTTTTATCTAGCATAATGCAAGATCCCAATAATAATAGTTGTGTAGGTGTTTCACATAGTCTTCATTAACATTCAATCTTCAACAAGTCCATGAACACGTTGTGAGATGGTTATTGATGAGTGGCGAGGTACCCCTACACTCAACCATACGAAACGAGTGTCGCACACGCGATCCGGTCGAACTCCGCAGATGGACTAGTTGT
>MNCI01015001.1:296282-318965 GCA_015680685.1 Gnetum montanum | reverse complement strand
GCGATATCGCGTACGCGATATCGCAGCTGATGCAAACCGCGTCTCATCAGTTATATAAGAGCATTTTGGACAAGAGCCTACTTTGAGAAGGATTAACTTATATAACTCTTTGACATCTAGCTTATGAAGCATATACCAATGTCATCTCATTCAATTATAGTTTAATTTATTATTTGCATAACATTTTTTCTTATTATCTTTATATTTTATGAAATAAAAATTTCACAACCCTAATTATCATGATTCATGCTTCGCACATCTACCTAAGTCATCATCCACACTTATCCTTAATGCTATAATAATCATCATGCTTGTTAACCCTTCTTTTGGATCTTATTTAATCCCAAATATACCCAGAAATTTCCACTATATTATTGAAATTTTAAAATAAAATTAACCACAATGGTCCCATCAATGCTACTATGTTATTGATGGAGCCTCATTGACACATTAACATCAACATTGGGTCAAAATTCTCTATATATCTATGATACTTAAATGATTTTACCACATATTACTCATTTTGTGGATTTTTTGTCATTTTAGACTGCCCAGCCCTTTCAATAGTGATATCCTGAGAACCAAACACCTAATTCAAGCCATTCAAAAAGCTATGAGCTTCTAGAGCTAAGCTCTATGTTATGGGGGTAAGATACTTACAACATGAACACTTAAGAAATTCCTAAATTTTGAATGAATAAGGTAGTAAATACTAGTAATGATTAAAATAATAAAAGTTTAAGAATAATTCAAAACTTGGAACCTTCATGATCATAGATTACAATTACTTATAAACATTAGTGTAAGATTTCTTCAAATTTAAGCAAACTCCAAGGAAGATTAAGGGTAAGGACACTTAGAATGATTAATCATTAATGTGATTGTAGATGGTACCCAAAAGAGTTATGAAGGTGGTTGGTCTATCCCAAAGAAGAAAAATAACCAAGAGATAGATGTGGATAAAAGCATGGATAGCCAGAATTAGAATAGAAAGCCACATATGCTATTGGACTCATCAAGGAAAAGCCCAAAGTAGAATCTCTCACAAATATTTCCACTACAAAGGCAAGATAGTCTAGGCAAGAGAAAGTACCTAGGCCTAGCCTAAGTCTAAACATCATATTGACAAAGGTCTATCTAGAAAAAATTAGAATAAAAGAAATCTAAAGCTCTATACTATAGGAATCAAGCTTCAGATCCTTAATGGATTTTGCTCCCCAAAAGATCTGAAATTAACTACAAGCATCACTACTATGGTCCATCATATCAACAAATAGGAAATGACACTTGGGAAAAAAGTATCTCTTTTGGAATAATAGTCAAAGAGATGCTACTATGAATATTAAATACATTACGATCTCTTCTTCTATGGAGGCCATCACTAATGTCTTAGAGCTTCCCAACATTGGTAGATAGGTTGCAAAAGTATTTACCCAAGTAGACCAAGAACATAAGGAGTGGATGTAGCAGTGCTATGGAGTTGATACAAAAGAGCATAGCAAACTCATCCAAGATAAAAGAATACACTTCAAAGTGACATCTTATCACCTTAATCTAATGGTACAACCTAGAAAAAGTACACCCTTCTCAACTAGGACAAGTGGACCACTTAGCAGTCAATTCCTCATCAACTTTCCCTAACTCATCTTCTTATACATTAAAAGAAAATTCAAAGAGAATAAAAATGGCAAGAAGAAACTTTCCTTCCCATGCTTAATTAGAAAACTTTACAAAAGAGGATGAATCACTTGCTATACCAATGACATATTGCTGAAAGCCATGACACCCTCGTGACAAGAAACAATGAAAGAAAGGCAACCACTAAGGCTTCAAGAATAAATATAATCTCCACTAGTGAGGGAGACACCAACTGCTAGATCAAGAATTCAAGAATTAATAGCATCACATTAAGTAATTGATGGAGGATTAGTGGATTATTATCATAAAATAACTCATTTGAATGAATTTTCTTGAAAAATAAGTTATAATTAATTTTCTTGAAAAACAAGTTATTAGTGGGATACTCTTTTCAATCTCTTATTCATGAGAAGAAGTCAAGCCACCACCCAAGTGAATCCTACCATGGAAGAAGTTTTAGTATGTCTACCATTAGAAAAAATACTAGAGATTTTGTCCAATTCTACAACATTCTCTATGATGTAAGAGGGAGGAGATTGAGCCATGATGATAATCATATGACACAAAGAACATGAGAAAACTATGGAAATGGTGGTAGATAGGATCTTTGAATGTAACAAAAAATGAATAAAACTTGGAAAAACTAGTTGGCATTGGACCATCGATTTTAGATTTCATTAACATCTCAAAGAACATTACATACACCCAATATACACTTATTAAGATAAGAGGAAAATTAATCTTTCTAGAAACAACACTTTAGAAGATTACCTTAGTTAATCAATAATTGGTACCTAAAACTGCATAATTAAGGGCATGCTTGTCTAATCTTTCTCTTCATTAACCAAGACTTACAAGGAATAACACCTTCTAACAACTAAAATTCAAACAATAATAGGTTAAAATGAACTAGTAAAAAGCTACTTGGAAGATTTCCTTGGTGGAAGCATTGCTAAATGGAGCAAATAAGAATCTCACTATAATGCGCAAGGAGAACAAGAAATTGGCCAAAGAGAATAGAAGATAACTTAAGTATGCAAAAAGAACAATTGGAAAACTACCTTAAGTACTAGTAGGAGAAATTAGCAAAAGCCAATGTAAATATACAAATATTTCTAGCAAAAAAAAAAAAGAAATTCCTCTACAGTTAAGATGTATGCCATCTATAAAAAAAGCAACAATTGAGATTGCCACTTGAAAAAATAAAGCCTTAAAATACAAAATGCACAAAAATCATTACAAGGACTAGTAGGCATGGAAAAGAAGATTAGTAAAAATGAGATTTGGTTAGCTAAGATGAAGATGAATCAAGCCCTCCAGGAAATCCAAGGTGATGCATGATAGCCCATTATTGATGGACTCAATGCATATAACAAGGCTAAGATTTGCATGAAGGATCTATAGATTAAAAAAAATAATATAATATATGAATCTTGACAATCTTCACTACACTAATCTTGTAATGTTCATAGTTGCAACAACAAGAACATAGTTGGAGAAAAAAGTGGCTATCTCACACTTATTGTATGAGAATAACTACAAGTTCCACAAGGAGGCACAACAAAAGTTTGGAATAACTAATGTAAATCTAAAGGTCATAATGACAAGATTCAAAGATCATAGGACCATCACTAAGAATCTAGTTAGAAGAATGATCAACTATTATGAGCTATAAAACATAGTTAAATTGTTCAATATTGAATGTAGAAAATTCACTACCTAGTTCATCAATGAACATGAAATGTTTTCAAATTTGTCATATCCATGGAAGATACCTAGAAAAACTAATCTAGGCAAACTAGCCTAGATAATCAATGATCCCAAGATAAAGGAAGAAAAGATGAAAGCATTGATTAATGCATTTTAGTTAAAATTAGTAGTTGAAGGTAATCACAACCATCACTGAGACATGAAGAGCCACCATTGAAGCCACATGAACCACCACCACCTAAAGCATATACCTCACTCCATTTTGCACATATCTGCATTTTTTTTGTTGTAAATGATCATGTGTTCAATTTTCTCAAGAGTAAAATGTGTAACACTTGAATTTTTTAATTTAGCACTTGAATTACTTAGTTAGAGTTAGTCAAGTTAGAGTTACTTAGTTAATTTATTAGTACTTGAATTACTTAGTTAGAGTTAGTCAAGTTAATTCTATAATTTTATAAACATACTTAGTCTCAATTTTCTCAACTATAGGATATGCTTTCAATTATTTATAAGGGTATGATGGGTCTTGATTCTATCAACTACATTGATGGAGCAACGTAAATTTACTAACATTAATACATTACCATTAATACATGGCCAAATTCATTAATGTAGTAGCATTAATGCATGGTCAACTTTGTTAATGCAGTAACATTAATGTAAAAGCAATAAATTCCTACATAAATATGCACATCCACTATATTTATGGTACCATTAGGTCAATAGCATAGTTCAAATCTTACAATTTCTTCCTATCAATGTTAGAATTTAGCACAGAGTGCATGTAATATGAACTAAATGGATTGTATGAAGTCTTATTTGAATGAATATTTAGCTAAACATATTTTCTTAATAGTAATAATATTGAGATTGATTTTTCTTCATTACAGTACTTGGCATACTTCAGTAAGTTTTATTTATAATTTAATTTTAATGGTTTCTTTAATTCATATATGCTTTGTTAATCATTTTATATGCATCTCACTTAATTACACTACATGAGTACAACTAGCTCCAAGCATAAATTCATTGACATTTGGTAATACCAACAATACACCACTTGGTATATTTAGCAATGAGTACTTGGTAATCCAATGGCATTAGCACATGATTAGGATGTGTACAATGAGTTTAGGAATTGAAACTCCATCCATAGGCTAGACTAGATATATTCTTTACACATAGGATAGATAATTTAGAATTTTATACGGTAATCTCTTCATAATATTTTAGTAATGGTCTCTTCAACATTATCTTCATGTACCTCTATCATACTTAACCATATAAATTATCCCACATAAGTGTTCTTGGAAAGATAACAACCCATGATCTATCACCTAGCTATCTAAATACCCATATTAGCTTGGTTTCATGGAATTTGACCAAGTTGCATGTAAATACTTATGATCTATATGGTTGGATTTAGGATCTAATTTATCACTTACCAAGCTTGTAGAAATTTATGAAAGCTTATTCAACACTGAAGTTTTATTACATCAACATAGAGACCTCAAATATAGGTTTAATAGTTTCTTCTTTTATATGTTTGACTATCACCTAGAGGTTCAATGTTCATCTAGCAAAGGAAATTCCTATGAGGACCGATGAATGAACAAACCCATAACCTCTTTTGAGCTATTATGCTAAGACTTAAACTAAGGTCTTATAAGTTAATATACAAATATCTAATATCACCATAACCATATGGCATCAACAAGCTTATCTTATACAAATGATGCCACATAGTTAAGTCAAGAGCTATAGCTATTAATTCTAAATATCATAAATAAGGGATATGAAGGAACATTTGGCCATATTGTTCTTTTACTAAATGATATGAAAATAAAGATAAAATAAACTTAAATTAAGGTAATATCAATAAAACATATGAATCTAATCTTTTTAAATTTATAACTTAATGCTACCTAATGGAATTAAACCTATAGCTTAGGGTTAGCAATCTAAGATTCTTCACCAAAGACTAACCAAATAGATTAAATACATCATAAGTTGTTAGTAGAGTAGGTTAGTAAATAATAAGTAATAAATAATTAAATATTTCATAGGAATTCAAAAGATCAAGCCTAACCAAAGCTTGTCCTATACAAGGCATATCACATAGCTAAGCCAACAACTATTACTAGTAAAAATCATAAATAAGCTATATGGAACAAAAAATTAACCATAGTTACCATGGTAATACAAAAATCTATGAAAAAAATCAGTTAAACAAAAATCAAAATAATACCAACTAATCACAAAATATAGCAAAGATATAATAATTCTTATTACCTTGTGTATCATTTCTTAATTGACCAAGATTCTTCATTTTTAGGATTCTTTCATTCACAATAGATTAACTTGGAACCTTCATTGATATTCAATTTTGGATACTAAGTTATTTTTTCTTTCATAGCTACAACCATTAAAGGAGACGTGGGAATCATTTGAGAACTTAACTAAATATCATTATTGTGCATTGCTTTCAATGATGTCCTAGTAAACCCTTTCTCATGTTACATTAATTATGTCATTTTTCTATTATGTATTAAATTTTTCAGTAGACCCCATTTTGATAGAACAAGACTATGATGATGGTGATGTTGTTGATTATGACTCTAAGGATAATCTAGAATAAAGATGTGAATATGTAGTAGTTGCCTTATAGTTGATGGCCAAGTAGCTAACAATCCTTCTTTCTATCTAAGAGTTATGGTTGGTCATGATATAGTATTATGGTGATATTAAAATGTTAAAATTTACTTTCTAGATGATGCTCATTTATCTAATTCAAGTTCTTCAAAGCAATCCAA
The DNA here is from genome assembly GCA_015680685.1 of Gnetum montanum. NCBI lineage: Eukaryota > Viridiplantae > Streptophyta > Gnetopsida > Gnetales > Gnetaceae > Gnetum > Gnetum montanum. The sequence goes on along the minus strand of MNCI01015001.1, from coordinate 312,801 downwards.
GATAGATGAAGAGAATGAAACAAGACTTGATGGTGTATCAAGAATTCCATATATGTAATTTAAGTCTTTAAATGATACTAATGTCAATTATGATTTTAGAAATGACCTAAAATAAGGATGTAAATAAATAAATGTCATCTTATAGCTAATAGCCAACTACATCAAAATTATTCTTTCTATCTTAGACTTAGGATTAGTCATGATAGAGTGTTAGGATACCAAAATGTTCAGGTTTGCTTTCTGGGTGATGACCATTCATCCAGATCAAGTTCCTCAAAACAATCCAATCTAGATGAAATGGATGAATAATGACTTGAGGATGCATCAAGGATTCCATATATGCAATTAAAATCTTTCAATGGAACTAATATTGATTATGATTTTAAGCATAAACTAGAATAAGGATGTGGATAAGCAGCAACTGTCTTATAATTAATAGTCAACTACTTGACAACACTCCTTTTTATCTTAGACTTAGGATTAGTCATGATAGAGTATTATGGTTGCACCAAAAGGTAAAGATTTGCATTCTAGATTATGTACATTCATCTAGGTTGTGTTCATCACATAAATTCAAGCTAGATGAATAGGATGGCATAACACTTGAGGTTACCATAGTGTAACATGTTACCAAGGACATATGTATATTCCTAAACATATATCCCTAAATCATAAGATGTTAGCCTACTAATACATGTCTTGGCTTGGTAATCCTAGGTTACAAGTTTTATTCTACCTAATAGCACTAAGCTATAAACTTCTATAAATCTTGTGGTGTACCTATGTTTTAATTATTTTAGGTTCCAACACCCCCATGATACTTTAAATAATTATAGAGGAATATAATGATTTCTCAAGTATCACTTGAACTTAAAACCTCTTACCTAATAAGAAAATAATCTAACCACACAAATCACCTATCATGCATACCAATATATTTTGTTGATGATTTGCATGTATCTCTCAAGCATCATGTGTCTTAATATAATCAATGCAATTTAAATTTATAAATCAATGTCACATAGTGGAATTGAACCTATGACCCAAGGTTACTAAGCTAAGACTCTTACCACTAAGCTTTAATTATAGCTTAATGTTTCTATTCTAACCTCTTTCAAGTTGTTATGTTCATGCTCAAATTAATTTCTTAAAACTTTAGAAATAATATCTTATTATTACTTCGAGTGATGGTTCTATAATAGTTGTTTCTTATATCAATTCCTAAATATCATAGTACAACATGTTGCCAATGACCTACATACATCACTGACCATATAGTTAACATGATAATTTACATAATTATTGAAGAATATAATGATGTCTTAAGTATGACTTGAACATAAAGCCTTCTACCTAACAAAACAATAATCTAATGAATTGAACCACCTATCACACATACCAATATATTTCATTGATAATTTACATGTATCTCCAAAGCAACATGTGTCTCAATATAATCATTAAAATTTAGATTTTTATATTTACTAAGCTATATGACTAGTTTTAGAACTGGTTTTATGAATTTTTTTAAAATTTATAAATTAATGCTACCTAGTGAAATTAAACTTATGAACTAGCATTACCAAGTTAATATTTTTAGTACTAAGCTTTATTATAGCTTAACATTCCTACAGTAATATCTTTTTGAGTCACTATGCCTATGATCAAACTAATGTCTTAACACTTCAAAAGCAAGGATCTTATCATCACTTCAAGTGATGCTATCTTAATGTTATTTCTTACACTAATTCCTGAATACCATAATGTAACATGTTATCAAACACCTACATACACTCCTAATCATGTAGCCAACATGATATTTTAAATAATTATAGAGGAATATAATGATGCCTCAAGCATAACTTAAACTTAAAGCCTCATACCTAACAAGACAATTATTGAGCTCTTCTTTAATAGTAAAAAGCTAATAGAATGATATAAAAAGTTTTTATGGAAGATAATAATGCCTTTCAAGTTGGAATGTTGATAATTGTATTAGTGCTTTTAGTGAAATTGAAATTTTGCTCACATGCATTAAGACTTCTTGGATCTCTCAATCTAGATTTTGAATATCTTTTACATAATTTTCCTAAATTTATAAGTCAATGCTATCTAATGGAATTAAACCTATTACCTAGGCTTACTTAGCTAAGACTCTTAGTAGTAAGTTATAATTATATCTTAATGTTACAAGCCTAACCTCTTTTAAGTAGCCATGCCTATGCTTAGACTAAGGTATTATCGATTTAGAAATAAGCACCTTTTTATTACTATAAGTAATTATCCTTGAATAGCTGTTAGTTATACTAATTCCTAAATTTCATAATACAACATGTTAGAAAGGATCTAAAAGAATGATAATGATACTTGTTTCATTTATAAAATATATGAAAAATTAACATAATAATTACCAACATGGATTCATATCCATTCATCATTTACCACTCAAGAAACATATTTTGTTAGTGAATAATAACTAATAAATATCAAACACATCATAAGAGGTAAAGAGATCAAACCTCACAAAATCCTATCTAATACAAGAAATACCACATATTTAAACTAAGATCTATCATACCAAAACTTATCAATGATATATGATGAGAAGTAGAGTAGTCTCTATTTCAACCATACAAATTACAAGCATTACACATGATCTGATTGTAATTCATAAATTTTACTAGTATGGTATTTGAATGTTTAATCTTGATTGAATGTCATCATCCTCTTAGTTATACTCATGTAAGCCTTAGTTTGTATGATTAAGTATAATTGAGACATATGTTCTTGATGTTATAGTGGCCATATTAAAATATCAAAATTAAATTTATTTAATCAAAGTGTAGAAATTAAATTCTATTCTAGCCTATACAATGAACATCCATTCCCAACTTATCATACACATCCTATACTTACACTATCATTACTATTTTACCAAGTGCTTCGTCGTTGGACATACCAAGTGGCATACTACTAGGATTACCAAATGTTAATATATTTATCATCAAAGTTGTTTTCACTCATTAGAATATTTGACATTCATGAGAAACATAAAGTATTATCCTCATCATGAAGAAAAGGAAACATTAAGCTAAGTGCATGACAGTATAAATGGCTTTAAATGTAAAGTTGCATCCTAATAATTAACTATTCATCATACCACCACAACTAACTAAAAAATCTTTATTGAGTTAAAAAATGAAACAAATTGTATTACAAAACTATAGGGGCAACTTTACTAACTAATTGACTTTAGTGTCATATTATAAAATTTATTCTCATAATTTACAACATCACAAAATATTGAACATACATCAAAAAGATTAGAAAATTATAGATCCTCATAAATGCTTCAAGTAGGAGATCTTCATGTTCTCCTAGATGGTGAAAAATCCTCCTGCTATGGTGGCTTGTACGATGGATATGTTGTTGAACTTTTGGTATGTCAAAACCTTAAGGAAAATGGAGAACATATAATGTTGTGGAATGTGATGATTTAGCAGGGCAAGAGTGAGAACTCAAGAAGTGAGATCTATAAAGAAATGTTAAAGCAGAGATTACATGAGCAAGATAATAGCATGGACATGCATGGATAAAAATGAAGGCTACAAATTAAATGAAGATTCTCCAAGGATTTGAAAGAGCCAAATCAATGAGAGTAAGGCTCAGAAACCATAACTCAAATGCTGAGAAGATGTCTCCAAGGAATAGAAGATATCTTGGATGAAATAAAGTCTTTCACAAGAAGATGTCTTTTAAAAACATGAGACATCTTCATAGAGATGTCCCACATTAGAAAGAGACATTTCTCCATATTTGAGGTAGATCTCAAGTAGATGTTCCAACTTCAAAAAAGACATCTACACTAGCCATTAGTTAGTCGATGCACAAATTACAAGGTGTTTTTGAAAACTCCAAGGCTAAAAGAAGACATCAAATTCTTATGAAATATGCAAGCATTTTTAACATCAAAGCAATCATTGTCTATTCTATTCTATTGTACTTGTGTACTTCATTTTTCATATCATTTGCTTAATTTGTAGAATTATGCTTTGAAGTACAACAACCTATAATTTAAGTTATATACTTTCCTTGTGTTTTTGTTTCTCTCTTATAGCCCTGTGAGGTTGATGTGATTCTTGCAAGAAGGCATTGTAATTAAGCTTGTTGAGATCCTCTAGGATTGAGTGTTTTCCAGTGTGAAAGCACTCCAAAGAAAAGCTTAATTTTTTAAAGTTTGTTGGATCCTTGAAACCACATTCTAAGCTTGTTGGGACATTGTAGGGTTGAGTGGTTTCATAGCAAAAAAACACTCTGGTGCAAAGCTATGAGCTTGTACAAGGTATGATACCCTTGAAACTACATATTAGAGAAACAAAGTTTGGAGGTGTGCAAGGAATCTACCCTCCAAGTGTGGACTATCAAAGCAGGGGAACCACATAAAATTTAGCTGTGGTTTTTGTGGTTGTTCAATTTTTATTAGGGAACATAGTCAACCCCCACTTCTAAGTTCTCAATCCTCATATGTAGCTTTATTCTTCATGCAAAAATAATTGAGGATGACCTAGTACTTCTCTACATCCATCCATGAATCATCATTGAACCAAGTCAACTTGACTAGGTTGGTAGTTATAGAAATTTTCCATAGATACAATAAATTAAAAAACATTTTATTAGGTTGAACAAAATAGGAAAAAAATAATCGATGCTTCTTGTCAAACACTCTAACTTTCTTTTTTAACTCTTACCATTTAGCCAATTTCTATACTAGGCCCTCTACAACATCACAATGCTTGATGTATTGGTATTGAAGGATCTCTATCTCTACCTATGCTACATGGACCTTTCTTTTGATCTCATCATGCAACTTGTTCTTATGATCAAACAAAGAAAATGTTGCTTTAGCTTGTTTTTCCACTTAAGTTCTCAAGCAACTAACTATTAACATCATAAGATTAGTATATCTGAGGCTAAAAAGCTCCATGTAGTACATAAATTCTTCTATTTTTAGATCTTTTATTTTAATTTCTACCTATTATTTTTTTTAATTTCATCAAGGATGTTCTTCTAGGAAACATTAACATATTATTATAAAGCAACATTGATGTGAACCTTTACTACCCCAACCTCCTTTTTGTTAACCTCCTTCTAAATTCCCACCTATTCGTTATAGTTCCTTTTAAACATATCCAAGTTTCAATTTCACTTGTAAATCTTCTTTAAAAATACATGAATCTCTATCATGAATAGATTCCTATTTTTCCATGCTACCATCTTCGTATGAATATTTTTCTTGACAAATTGCTTACAAAGGTAACTTATCTAATTTTATGACTCTTCTTTCTTCCTGGCTATTTGTGTTAGCCTCTAGTTCTCTACTATCAAACCCTTAGTTTCTTCTTTCAGAACGAGGGTTTTGTTTCTATATCCATAGGTTTTTACTTTAGTCTTAGATGCATTGCATGTGACCTTCTCCCTTTCAATTTTCTACTAATCCTTTTTATCTGTCAAAAGACCAATCTCCTTAATTCTAAACTAGTCATGTGATTTTAGAACAATGAACTTAGTGGAACCTTGCAATTGGGTACACAATCAAGTGATCTCATCTTGTAGCCTTTGTGCTTTGGCTTTTGAAATTTAGAGTTTAATCTCTATAATCACCATATTTTCCATAGTCAAAATCACCTAACTACACTATTGTGATATCTTTAGGGATCTTAAAAATGTCTTGGATTGTCTATCTTATCTGTAGTAACTACTTCAAGGCATAATCATACTCTTTATTACTCATTGATCCCTAGCATATTCTCTAATGCATGTAGATTATTGAATGTCCTATGCACTGGTGAAATTAGAAATTGATGCTCCAAGAATGTTCAAGGAAATACATACATGATTAGTAACATCTTTGGTAGCTTCCTCTTAGTATTTGTGGGGCATGATTAAGAATTTGACTCCATCACTAAATAAAAGATAACTTGGAATGCAACATTCCTAGATATTTTAGTGGTCTCATCATCCTTATGGACTACATTAAAATTTTTTATAAAAACAAGTCCTTGTAGACTTTAAGATCATCCCTTGTGATACTTAATAGTTGTTGAAAGTATCTAATTCTTCATCTCACAACTTGTGGTATTTCATATAGGTGGATCATGGTTAGCTAATAAACCTCAAGCTCTACTACAGAAACATGGGTACTTGATCCCACATCACATGTTTTTGCTATAGGTAAGCTTTATGGTGCTTTGGTGTTAGGAGGTAGTTCCATTTAATCCTTTTTTTCTAGCATAGGTTTGACCATTTTAATGTATGACATATTTGAGATCCTTCTTACCACATCATTAGTATATTCAAATATTCTAGCTTACTTGCAAAGCTTTATAATGAGGCAATGAAATGAAAGTATTAGCTTGCTTGATTTTTTCTTGTTGAATTATTGTGCAATATAGAAGTGATACATGCATATCTTAAAATATACCTTTTAAGCCAACAAAAGGACTTTAAACTTCTTGTTTCTATCTCTATAGGAAATTTACAATCATAAATTTTTTATGTTGTATTAAGTATAAATCACAACTATCTTTCTCCCAATGTTGGGCAATCACAATGCCACAACAATGGCCTTTACAGCATATGATACTAAGACCTCTTAAATTTTTATTATGAAGTACACCTATCTATAGTGCTAAAATTGGTATATCTTCCTAAGGTATCATTCTCCATTAGTTGAGAATGCTGGTAAAAATAGAAAATCTTGTAATTACTCAAATACCTTCTATGGTGTGAACTCAAGGAATAGACCAAAGTTAAGTTTAACAATCACACTTATCATAAGGGATTTGCTACCAATGGTGTCCACACATGCATTGGAAAGTGCAATCTATCTTTCTACTTTTGGAAGAGGTAATACCACCATGTTTTCTTATGTTGATTACTATGCAGGTTGATGTACTTCTTACTCTTCTTCTCCATTACTCTTTGGCTATTATAGTTAGGTTCTACCACACCCCCTACCTCTTCATTATTCTCCTCATAATCTTTTCTCTCTAGGTTATGAAGGATCACCAACTTCAAAAATTCACTTAGATGCCATTTGTAATCACCAAGGATTAATTATTAATATTTTAACATTTTTTTATTATGAGCTTAGCCCTTTTGATTTTTTGATTCTAAGATGATTATAAAATATAGTTTTTAGGCTCTAAGGTTAAATTATTAATTAAATTTTATTATTTTCATTATTAATTACCTTACCATATTCAAAAATAGCTGTGCAATTTTTTAAAAAAAATTCACTTCTAGGATCCTTCTCAACAAAGAGGTTAGTTCTATGAGCTCAAAGATTTTTGACCTATGGAAATTGAACTTTTGGATCATAAATTATATGCTCTAAAAATAGCAAAAACTATCTCCTTGTTTCTATGAAATGTGAAAAATGTACAAAGGGATTGTGGATGTATATACTAGTTTTAAGGACAATGTCATAGATGTGATATCATAGGACCTATAATGTCATAGCTATGATATTATGAACTTTAAAAAGAAGATTCATGGATCAGGTTCACTCCAATAATTAAATCACCTTCAATGCACTAAATCTAGATATTATGCAAAGATAAAAAATTTTGCTAGAAAACAAGAAAATATATCTATTTTTAATTAATTTATTAGAAGATTACAATAGGGTTTACACAATCCACAACATCAAAACTTGTTACACTCAACTAATATTATAGAGCATGAGGCTCTACAACCACACAATGGTTGTTCTCAATGCAAGATACAACCAATAGAAATCTCTCCCACAACCTAGGACTAAGATCTTAACTCATAAATGAGATACAAGAGAATAGAACACATAGACCAACATACCACAAATTGATCTTGGAGATACAATCATCATTTGTACTCACTCAATGTGCTCATCCACAATCTCTTACTCAACTCTCCACTCTCAAGAGCTTTTTCTCTTACTCTTGTCTATCAACAATGATGAATACATTGATATTTATGTGAAATCGAAAGATAATAAGTCTACAAATCTTTCCTCAACTTATCTTGAGGTTTTCTGGATGTTTTCCAATTATTTTCACCTTCTCTTAGGCTATTTCCATCATTTTCCATCACATTCTAGCTATTTTCCAAATTGGAATGGACATTTTTGAAAGTTTCTCCATCTCTCTAGGTCATCCCTGGCTTCACTAGGATGTCTCTTGCAAAACTCCAACTCTCGATTGGGATGTTTGCTATTTTTATAGGATGTTCCAACTAGTCCTAGGATGTCCCAAATTCTAGTGGGATGACTCAGCTGGGATGTTATCTGTATAGTTGGTACATCTCATCTAGGATGTTCCATATTCTAGTGAAAAGTTCCACTTGTAATGACCAAACAAAAAAATGTGTTTTTTGATGGCTAGAATCTCCAAATGCCTTCCAAAAAGTTCCCATATATCCTGGAGCCTCCTAAACTCATCAAAATGATCCCAAAAACCCCCAAAACATCTAGGAATCATTATCAACAAAAATCAACATAAAAATACACACTAGTCCAAGTCCTCTTCAAACCTAAAACCTACCAAAACAACTTATAGAATAAGTATAAGGGAATTTGAAGAGGTGTTCCTACTCCACCTCTTCCATCCTTCAAAAAGTGAGCTCATGTGAACAAGGAAGTAGTAGTAAAAGTGATCCCCCGATCAAGAAGTTTGGTCTCATGGACCCATACAGCATCATCAGTGGATTGATCCTCTTAATGGATTATATATTCATGCCTATTGAATCTCAGAGTGCTAGAAGCTTCCCTCCACCTGAGTACAATTACCTTCCTCTACACCAAAGACTTGGACTAATTAATAGCCCCCTTCAACTCATTTATGGTACACTGGATAGCCTTCTCATTAGTTGGTCCATGGTAGTGCATAATATATAAAACATTAAACACAAAAGATATCTCAACATTATTTGGTAAATTAGTTTCAAAAGCATTATCATTGATCTTAGCCTTGATTTTCAAAGGCCCCATCTCCTTGTCTTTCAATTTGAATAATTTCACACATCTTAACCACTTATTCTTCAAGTGCACCCAAACCAAGTCACCAATAGTAAAATTAGGTTTTTGCTTACCCTCATTCTTCTTGAGGACTCTCTCTTTAGCCTTCTTCTCAAGATTTGATTTTACTTGTGCATGGAGATCCCTCATCTCTTGCACAAAATTAGCACTAAGTTGAGCTTCATCATCAAATTTCTTCAAAGTATCCACCAACTTTGGACAAAACTCATAATTCACCTCAAATGGGCTTTTTCCAATAGCAACTTGAAAAGCCTTATCATATGAAAATTCAGCATTTTTCTTCTTAGTATTAGATAATCTGTTACTCGTTCTTCCTCCATCATTAAAATCACAATGTATATTACCTTCATGCTATCTATCCATTTCATAGCTAAGTTAATCAATTTCATCACTATCAATGTCCAAATTAACATCAATAAAGATCTTCTCATAGTGACCACTACTATAGCCATAATCATTAGGAAAATTACCATTATTAGTCTTAATCTTACCAAAAATGACATCCAAAGTTAAATTTCTTCCATCATGCACAACATAACTCAAAACTTTATCACAATCACTACAATGATCATGATTCTCATCATTACACTAAAACAAATCACTACCAAGTTGAAGTGAAAAACTAGAATCCAATAAACTAGGTTCCACATAAGAGACATTACTACCATCAGTAAGGTAAAGCTGAGACTCATTTACCTCTTCATGGCTTCTCTTATCCATCTTTAATTGAACTTGATCTTTAACATGTGGCTATCTACTCTCATCAAAGCTTAAAGTTTTAAGATTTCACATAGGAGTCTCCGACTCCAATGGTTTCTCCTATTTTAAGGAATCATCAATGGCTTCTACAATCCACTTTGGAGGAACCAACTTAAAAGATAAATCCTCCCCAATGGCTTGAACATTAGATTCATCATTCATGCAATCATTCTTTCACATACCGTGGCTAGAAGACTCATCTCTCTCCATGAGATAGCCTTAACTTGGTAAAGAATCTTCTTTTCCTACAATGTATAGAACAATTATATAAAGAATGAGTACCATACCCTCTAATATGCTATTGATCATTCTCAAGAAATTATTTTGATCCTTACCAATCCTTTGGTCTTATTCTTTTACCTCCCATAACTTATGAGGTAAAAACTCTTCTTGGTTAGCAACATATACCATCCTAGACTATGAAGATCTCTTAGTCTTTTTGATGAACCTCTTGGTTTCCTCTTCCAAAACTTTTTAGTATTAAGCACTCTCTTGCTCAATACAAAATTTTAAGAAATCTTTTTCTCATTGATCTCTACTTCATCATACCTTTTATCTTCTTTCTTAAATACCTTTGGAAATTTCTCCTTCAAGCCTAGCACACTTGTAGGAAGCTCAACCTGCATATCATCATGGTTAGTAGTAACTGTTGTCATATCAATAAAACCAAAACTAGTTTTATCATGTTCCTTATTATATTCCCTCTCTCCTAGAAGGATTAAGGAAGCATCACATGAGCTTTGTTACCTCACTTGTTCAACTATCATAGGAATCAAATTATGAATTCCATTAGGTCTAGCATAACTCCATATATTTCTTGCTCCATCAAACTAAGCACCATTGTTAAAATTCCAAGGTCTACCAAGAATTACATCAATATGATCTATTAGAAGCACATTCTATTTCACAACATCATGAAAACTTCCAATTTTAAATTTCAAAGTACATTGTTCCCTTACCTCTTAGGAAAAATATTTAGATAATCAATGCTTCTTATAGCATCTCAAATGAGAATTAGTTACCAAACCTAATCTAGCAACTGTCCTAGAAGAAATAACACTTTCTTGGGCTTCCCCATCAATCAAAACATGAATCTATTTTATAGTAAGCAAAAAACTAGCCCCAATTCAAAACAACAATTTACTATCAGGATGATATCTAATATTGACATTCCTCATGAATGCACAATAATTTAATTTAGAAACATCCTCTATTTTTGGCTCATCAGGATTACCTCTCTAAAGAGCTTATCTTGATGTCTCCTCCACCTTTATGGTTTGAACATCTTTGCCATTGGCTATCTTGTGAAGCAGACATTCCCATTACTTGTATCCTCATTCTCCACATTTGAAGCACTTTAGTTTGGATGAGCTACTACCTTGACTCTTGTCTCCCTTGAATTGGTCTTTCTTAGCATTGCCCTTCTCATCACCTCATTCAATCTTCTTATCTTGGATGTCCTCATCTACAGATTTAGACTTGGATCCCCCCATAGATCTAGATCCCTTCTCCTTCCCCTTAGAAGTATGTTTACTTCTATTTCCAAATCCACCTAATTTCTTCTCATCCTTGAGCGCCAAATCATAAGCCTCATCAAGGGTTTATGGCTTGTAAAAGGAAAACTCTTGCTGGTACATCATTTTAAGATCTCCTAAAAATATTGAAGCATGTTCATACTCCTTCCAATTTACCTTAGCTTAATGGAATAGATCACAAATTTTGATGTAGAATTCCTTGACATCCTTGTCATCTTGCCTTAGTAATTTTAACTTCATCATGGTTTATTATCTCTAATGAGACTATTCAAATTTCCATTTCCACTCCTATCTCATCATATCCCAATCTTTGATAGGTTGACCATCTCATCTTTCATAATCTTGGTACTCTTTTTACCACCAAGGAGAAGATATACCTTCTAATTTGGATTCAGAAATAGGTACCCTTAATATATTCCAAGTGAAAATGCTTCTTAAGTGCCTTCAACCAACTGCAAAAGCATTGGTGTCATCTACATCATTGAAAGTCTAAAATTCTATGTATGGAACTCTTCAAGAATTTTTGAACACTCTAGCAGGTCTTGCTTCATCTTTGTCATCAAGCTTTCTTCAAGAAGCATTGAATGTCATTAGAGTCCTTGGTGTTCTCATATGAGGAATAGGATTCCTTTCCATTGGAATCCTTGGCTAATGACTTCCTACACTTCCATAGCCAGATTGACCTTCCTCTTCATCCAATCCATCTCCACCTATCCAATCCATCTTCACCTAATTGTGAAACTTCTTGAATGTACATGCTCTTCACCTTTGTGGGTTTGGATATGACTAGGACTGGTATGTCTATCCATCATCTAGAGGGCAAATGTCATGCTCTCCATGTCCCAATTTAGACTTGTACCTGTTTCTTCTTGGGTATCATTTTAAATTCACAAAAATCCTCAACAAAAATCCAAGAAAAAACTTAGGCTCTAGTACCAATAAGGCTGGAGTAGGTTCACTCCAATAATTAAATTACCTTCAATACACTAAATCCATATATTATGCAAAGATAAAACTTTTTTCTACAAAATAAGAAAAACTAACTATCTTCAATTAATTTATTAGAAGATTACAATAGGGTTCACACAACCCACAACATTCAAAACCTATTACATTTAACTGATATTGTAGAGCATGAGGCTCTACAACCACACAATGGTTGTTCTCAATGCAAGATACAATCAATAGAAATCTCTCTCATAACCTAAGACTGAGATCTCAACTTACAAGTGAGATACAAGAGAATAGAACACATAGACCAATACACCACAAGCTAATCTTGATCAATATGCTCACCCACTCTTAAAATCTTTTTCTCTCACTCTTATCTCTCAACAATGATGAATACATCAATATTTATGTAAAACTAGAATATAAGAACCATAGAAACCATTCCTCAACTCATCTTGAGGTTTTTCATATGTTTCCCAATTCTTCTCATCTTCTCCCCGATGGTTTTCATCTTTTTCCATCTCTTTCTAACTATTTTTTCAAAATGGGATGGGCATTTTTTGAAGTTTTCCCATTTATCTAGGTTGTCTCTAGCTTTGCTAGGACATCTTATGTGAAAACCTAGCTCTTAGTTGAAATTTTTTTTATTTTTCTGAGACATCCCAATTGGTCCCACAATGTTCCAAATTCTAGTGGAACATCTTAGTTGGGATGTCTCAACTAGGACATCCCAATTTCTAGTGGGATGCCCCTCCTACAAGGGGTAAATACAAAAGTCCCTATTTTGATGTATGGAACCTCAAAATGCCTCCCAACAAGTTCCCACAGATCCTAAAACCCTTTGAACTCATAAAAACAAGCACAAAATACCCCAAAACATGCCAAAACATCCATGAATTATCATCAACATAATAAGACATAAAAAAATAGAACACACTCATCCAAGTATTCTTCAAATGCAAAACCTACCAAAACAACTTATAGGACAAGTATAAGAAAATCAAAATAGGTGTTCCTACACCAATTCATACTTATTTTTACTTTGATATATCATTATTTTTGTGTGTTCCATGTTTTGCTAAAGTAGATGAATGATCTCAAATACGAATAGATTTGAAATGATGAAACTTTCATTGTATTATGGTTGTATGAGGTGAAACTTACAAGAATTAAGAAAAATTCATAATACTTCAATAAAATGTAGCAAACATCTTAAGGAAAGTAAAGGTCATAATAATGCATGAAGATAAATTAGCTACTCATGATGTTCAAGAATATGTCATGTTGTTTCATAGACATTCTTTTCAAGAGTTATACAAGTGGATCCTTCTCAAAGCAAGCTCCTATTCTTAATACCCTGGTATAACAACTCCTACAAGTGTCCATGGGTACTGAATTGTTTCTTTTTTTTGACACACATGTATGTAGCTACCAATGTTAGAATCCTATACTATGTTACATAAAATCATCATTCATAATTGAAAGATAATATTGAGGTAAAATAAAGTTAGAAGGAATTGCAAAAATAAAATGTGATATGACTTGCCATGGTTACAATGGATCCTATGTATTAAGCATGATTAAAATAATCAATCATACCTATTCATTAGAATTTTAATCATAGTCCATACCTCTTGTAATGACATCACATTGCATCATTCTTGATCCACCATTAAGAGACCAACCACCATGTTGAAAACAACACCACTCAATAAAGAAATATTAGAAAACAAAACATTCAAGCCATTAGTAATAATTAGTCAATCAATAATAATTGTATTATGAACCTTGACCATTAGTTAGAGGAGAATCTTCAAGCATGGATCACATGTCCTTCTAGTGATATCCCAAGAATGATTTCATTAAAAATTAATTAATTATTTAAATTTTTTATCTTTTTCATAAGATTACCTTCATCATTGATCACATGTCTTTTAGCAATATAATATAGAAACAAGTGTCTACAAATAATATTTCTCAATAACAATAAAAAACATAAGTGATAATGAATTGACAAGGAACAAGTGGGACTCAAGGTGGAGACCAAGAAATCAACAGATCTCCTTGAGGTTACATCCTTATTTAAATTTCTTGATCCTTAATACTTCAAGGTAGATGGTTATGGATTAATGTTTAGTCTCAAACATGATGAGGATCATATTATCCCCATTGTAAGGACCTCTTAGTAAAAAAAAATGAAGAGATGAATGTCATGATTTCACTATCTTGCATAATTACTCCTTCATTAATTTGATAGTGTAAAACATAATTCCAATAATGAAGTTGATTTCTTGTATAAAATAGGTAATTTTATTACTAAAACTATGCAAAATAATCCAAATAAATTCTAAAATTATAAAGGAAAGTGAAAAACTATAAGAAATGAAAAACATATGAAGAAGTTAAAAATATCACATAATTGAAAAATATTTTAGAAATTTAGAATATTTTAAGAAATTATAAAATTAAAAATTAAAAATTAAAAGATAAGAATACTCTTAGCTCCAATCAAAGGATTTCCTCCATGACTAAGTAAAAGAAAATGTAGATGACAGATTTGGTAACAGTAATTGTGAAATTGTTTTAGGTGTTGATTTGAAAAGATTATCAAAATGATTTGAGTTATTATATGTTCATAAAGATAAGCTTATCTGGGTTGGATGAGTGATAAATTTTTAGTACACCAAACCTATAGATCACAATGATTATGTATGATTCTTTCCAAAGCATTTGGAATTTAGTATGTTAAGATTCATAATTTGGATTGTAATAAAGGACCTTATCACCTAATTAAATATCTAGGTATCTAATCTTAAGGTCATGCCTCTATTTTTTGTAGAATTTATGTGCTTTGTTATGCATAAGTGCTACCTTTCTATTCTTACTTAGAACATTCAAGTTCATTAATCTTTCATGTTGTGGTAACCTAAGATCTAAGACTAAATCACATGTATTATTAAATACATAGAGTTTGGCTTGTATAGGCAGTTTAAGTAAGTTTTCATACACTAGTTCATAGGAAGAATAATTGATAAGAAATTTCATTAAGTTTGGTACTTCAATCCTTCCTCTATTCACTAACTCTACATGTTAGTATATAGGTTATCTCATAATTTGTGACTTCAGCTTGTCTATTAGTTTGGGCACAGTACAATATTATTAGTTTATGTTTTATTCCTAACCATTGCATCAACCTTTTAAATCATAGTTCTATGAAATATTTACCATTATCAGATATTAATGCTCATGTCACCTCAAACCTATT
Source organism: Gnetum montanum (assembly GCA_015680685.1). NCBI lineage: Eukaryota > Viridiplantae > Streptophyta > Gnetopsida > Gnetales > Gnetaceae > Gnetum > Gnetum montanum. Next base: position 297,218 of record MNCI01015001.1, on the reverse strand, counting down.
AATCACATGTTGCTCAAAGAACTTAGCAGATGTTATTGCACTATAATCAATTACTATATCTACTTCAACCCACTTTGTTTAATAGTTTATAGTAATATTTATGTAAGATTCTTCATTCAAAGAATTCTTAATAGGAATTATGCAGTCAATTTCCCATAGATAAAAAGTCTCAAGTGTCTATATCCACTAATGTAGTCCGTCAAATATAGTTGATATTCCACCATCAAGTTGGTAGTACTTGCAAGCCTTTGCAAAATGATATGTAGTATGGATGAGTATTGGCAAGAAATATTTAGCTATGAAAATCTTTGTGGTTATTCTCCTTCCTACATAGTGACCTCCACAAGGTCCTTCATATGTATGTTGGAGAACTTGTAGTTTGTTCTCCTCTAGAACACACCATCATACCAAGCCATCAACAGAAATTTTGTTGAGGTTTTCCTCTATTTTCATAAAGTTTTTAACTTAGTATAAAAATTACTAAACCTTGCATTTATTCCATGTAGTAAGAACCCTTTTCCTATTCAAATATGCAAGATGATCTATAAACCAAAGAGTGGTTGCTAATGAGGAGATCAAAGTAGCCTTTGCAAATAAAGGATTGTTCGGAAATTGATCAAATAAAGGTTTTTTATCAACCTTATTGTCTCATATGATTTTTGATAACAATTTTAGACCCTTTTTTGTATATTATTGTAATGTTAAATTCTTCAAGATCAACAATTACTAAATTATTTGGGGTTTCATCATTATCTTATTCATAAGAAATCTAATTACATTATGATCGATATGCTCAAAATAGGATNAAAATCTTTGTGGTTATTCTCCTTCCTACATAGTGACCTCCACAAGGTCCTTCATATGTATGTTGGAGAACTTGTAGTTTGTTCTCCTCTAGAACACACCATCATACCAAGCCATCAACAGAAATTTTGT
>MNCI01015001.1:234067-288652 GCA_015680685.1 Gnetum montanum | reverse complement strand
GGGAAGCGATATCGCATACGTGATATCGCAGGAGAAGACGCGATATCGCGTACGCGATATCGCGGCCTAGTGTAAGTCGCGTCTCATCAATATCCAAGTAGATATACCTAAGCTTTTCAAGAGCATATACCATTGACATCAATTATTCTCTATTATGATGTAATTTAATTACACATTAGCAATTCTTCTACTCACATACTAGATGTAATATGAACATTTTTTATCATCCATTTGCATAATCATGACTTTCGATGCATAATTAGATACATATTTCATGATGTGAAATAGCCTAGACTAATTAAGTACTTGAAAAATTAGAGTTTCTACAATGACATTTTTCTTAGAAAAGCTTAAATATCTTATCACAATCCTCTATCTAGTCAAGTAGTATATCCTTTTTGTAACTTCTACCGATGACTTTACAATTTTGAAAAAAAATTAATGATGTATCGATAGTATCATATATATCCAAGGAATGACCATACATATTTCACTGTTTGAGATCTTTGTGTGATACACTAGATCATCTTGATCTTTTCTAAATCAGCTTCAATGTCTTTTTCTAAAATCCTACATCTAAGAACAATGTCTTTGTAAATCATGAGATGATATTTCTACTAATTAAGTTTTAAATTTTTTTGCATTAACCTCTTCATTATTTTTTCTAGTTGTTCTAGCACTTGTTCAATGTCTAACTTGTAAGTGAAAAATTCATCCATGAATACTTCAACCTCACTACCAATATACTTTTGAAAGGTGCTCAAGATCAAGTGTTGAAATGTAGTAGGAGAATTGCACAATTCAAATGACATCTTCTATAAATACAAGTCCTTCAAAGACTTGTAAAGATTATTTTAGATTAGTCCTCAAGTGTAGTTTAGATTTGGTTATAGCTAGTCTAATCATCCAAAAATTTGTAATATTTCTATCTTATTATAGTATTCAACACTTGAACAATAAATCTCAGTGGTAATGATCCTTAAATGTTTTCATATTCAACAACCTAAACTTAACGCAAATCCTTCACTAACCTTCCTTTTTAGGCACAACAATAAGTGGGCTTACCAACTCACTATATTCCACAAGATAAATCAATCTAGCTTTCAAGATTTTTTCAATCTCACATTTCATAGCCTATTTTAGCTTTGAATTTAACTTATGTTATTGTTAACAATTGGGCTTAATGATAAGATCTGTGTAGATTCTATTTTGGAATATGCATGGATATCTCCCCATTATCTTATCATATAAACAAGCAAATATCATTGATCTTTTTTTTCCATAACTTCTAACAACTTCTATTTGTGCTCTTTTGTCACATATTCATTGATGATTATCAATTTACCATTTTTAAGAAAAACATATTCTAGTAACGATTATGTTTTTAGCTAATTGGTTTAGGCACAAGTTCCTATGAAATTTCCAAATTTTCCCAATCATTGTCTTCCTCATGCATATGCCCTACTTGGAGGATTTGTTACCCTACCTTTTTAATTTGATTTATCTTCTCTACATATGAGCTACTAAGTGCTTCTTCCTATTCCTTGAAAATTATAAATTTATAGCTTTTACTTTTTGTTAGCCAATTAGTGCCTTCCTACATAACAGTTGTTTCATATAGGTATCTTTGCATACACTTCTTTTCTTCACAATAACTACATTGTGTAATGCTTCTCTATCTAACTATTCAAGATTTCTACATGTAGTTTAACCTTGTATCATTATACATGGGACTCTCATTTTTTCAGTTTTTCCATGGTTATTTTCCTTGAAAATTTTCAAGGATATATCTCTAACTCCAAGCTTAGCATCAACGATGCTTAGTCAAGTTCTTTACTTAATGATCAAAAACTCTACTTTACAATTATCTACATGGATTACCAAGAAATTCACTAGGTAGTATCACCCATTAATGGTGGTCATAATGTCCTCCAATTATCCCAAAGAAATAGTGATATACTAGTCTACAAGTAACAATATAATGTTTCACTTTAAGTGGTGATATCTTCCATGATTTGTAATTTTCTTGAAAGATCAAATTAACTTAAGAACCTAAGACTAATAGAGCCCTGCATGGTGCATTTCTTGTAATTTGTAAGTAAATGAAAGGACTTATATGATCTATTCTCTTCCTAGGAATGTTAACTACTTTAATCCAGTTGGAACCAATATATGCTAACATAACAATATTACAAATTAGATTAAAGGACTTATACAATATATTCTCCTCCTAGGAATGTTAACTACTTTAATCTAGTTGGCTCTTGTGAGGTATCGAACGATGTTGGTATTGTTGTGGATTCACAACCATTGATGCTTACATAGGTTTAGGTGGACTGAAATGTCTAATGAAAGGATTCTTATAAGACTTACATTTTGAACTATTTAAACTATCATACACTTGCATGTTCATAGCTCTAGTACCATTTTTTTGATGTGGCTGCAAAGGTATCTCATCTTACATTTTTGAAGATAACACTAGAAAAAGAGAAGTGTGGGATTACTGAGAATGTACATAGGGTGGATGCAAAGAATAGGTGTGTAAATTAACTATTTATGTAGAAGACCTATGGTATTGAGGTGCATAGCAATAGTAACAAGACCAATTTTGAGAATGTACATCCCTTTTCTCAAGAGAGAGATAACTTTTTTATTCTCTTTTACAATTTCTCTATTTTTCAACTCTCCTTTCTCTTTTACTACCTGATCAATTAATCTTTAGATTCAATGAAACCTCATTTATAAAAGTCTCTCTTAGGCATAGACCCCAAGAGTCTTTTTTTTGTAACCCATGTATGATGTGCCTCAACTATTCTCTTTGAGAAAAGCCATGGCCTAAGAACCTATGCAATAATGAATAATAAATAATCTCTTTGATTATATTATCCCTCATACTAAGATACAAAAAAAGGTCACTATCTATGGCCTGGAAGCCTGTTGTGACCACCCAACCTCTCTTCTAGTACTACTACATATGTGTCATCATTTGGGATAAATTATTTCAAATAACCCTTGGGATACATTATTTCAAATAACCTATCTACCTACTCAAAGTTGCATCAAAGCATTCATCATTATCATGTTTCCACCCTTGAATTTGTTTTCTTAAATTGGAAATCCTAGAATACATATGATATTTTTCATTGAACATCTCTAGAATTATACTTTATCTATGAGTAGATTCTGGTTTCAAGGATCAATACTAATTCTCTGCTTCTTTGATGAGTATCCTAGGGGAAAACATTATCTTTTTATAGTCATTATTGATATTTTTCAAGCCATAGGCATAATGGAAGGCTTCCAAATGATGTTTCAAATCAACATTGTAGCTTTTCTCAAATTTAGAAATGTTGTTCATGTCAAGTCGATTCATGTGGTCATCCTCTAATGCCTAGTTGGAATGTACATAGCCTTCTTTATATTGATCATGCTTCTTTTTTCTAGAAAAGAGTCATTATAATAATCACATTCATCATGGTCCTTATCATGATGATGATCTTTTCTATGTTGTCTAATATGTTTTCATTCATTATTATGTCCTTTGCCACATTTACCGTTTCTACTTTTATTTCTTTCATGATCTCTCTTCATACACCCTTGACTATCTATAGTTTCTCCTTCCTCCTTGGCCACACTCATCCTCATCAAATATTGATGATAAGGATGATGAATGAATAACTTAAAGTTTCATGCTATCTTTCTCTCTTGTCATGACAACTTTTGTTATCCATTGGTAACCTACTAGAAGACCTTGCCTATTCTCTTCTTTTTTACATTACTTGTCAAAGCTAAAAGTAGCCATGGATTTATCATGTCATCTACATTAAAGAAAGAAGGATTTTGATGATTAAAGTTGTGTAAGTCATAATCTATATAACTAAGGCATATAATCTTGATGTTGTATTGGTCATATTCAAATATTAAAATTAAATATATTTAATCTAAGTGCAAAAATTAAAGTCTATTCTAGCCTATGTGATGAGCTTCCATTCCCAACTTATTGTACATATCTTCAACTTATGCTATTATTTCTAGATTACCAAGTGCCCTACTACTAGGCATACCAAGTGATACACTATTAGGATTACCAAGCGTTAATGTATTTAAGCTCAAAGTTGGTCATACTCATTTCATGTACCTAGCATGCATGGGAAACATAAATTATTATTCTAAGCATGAAAAAAAAAGTAAACATTAAGCTAAGTGCATAAAATTATAAATGGCTTTAAATGTAAATTCTAAGCTAAGTTAAAGTGTTGTAATGAAAATGAAGAAATCTTAATCATATTGTCATTCCTAAGTCATGTTCAAGTATAGATTACTTGAATAAGACTCTATCAATGAATTTACATTCACTCTATAGGCACTTGTTGATTATTTTCTAACTTCTACAATTTCAAACTATAAGAGTGTTTCTATACTAATGACCAAATGGTGCATTCAATACAATGAATGAATAGTATGTGTAGACTTTACCTGCCCTAGATGCATCACATTTGAAATATTGTATGAAAACATATGATATCGTAGCTACAATATCACTATAATATCATAGGTGTGATGTCATAATCTACTTATTAACTATTCATTAACCCATATGGAGGAAATCCTTTTGGTCTATCCTTCAACCTTAATATAAATCTTATGCATAAGCTTTCTCGATAGTAAACTTGTATTTGAAATATTATTTGTTAGTTTGCTATGCATATTTTATTACATGCTTCTTAACAATCACTTTAAATACTCATAAATTTTACCATCAATGAGAGAGGAAAATCCTAATATGATGACATAGTTAGGATAAGAAAAAATAAATTTTATTACCTAATCAAAATGACTTCATAGTTACCTTACGATAGTAACCTTAAAGTAAGAACACATTTTCTGATTGCAAGTAAGGAACTATGTAAATCTCAAGTAAGTTTATAGTCCATGATTAGGACATCACCCAACCCATGTAACCTCCTCAAACTATGTTTTTTTATGTATGTTCTTTATGCCTTAGGTATGTTTGTGTTTATGTATTATTCTACATGTCCAAGAGGCAAGAGAAAGTAATTGGAAGTGCATTCCACTTGTGAAACTTTTAAGAAGAGTTTCAGTCTTTGATAGTTCTCTTAGTTAAGACATTTCTAGGCTAGCCAAGATGTCTCCAGGTAGACCAAGATGTCTCATGTAGAAAGAAGACATCTCTTGAGATTAGTGACAACTCAAGAGAGACATCTCTAGTTGATCCAAGATGCCTTTATTAAGATGTCTCCTATGACTCCAATATGTCTCCTTTAAGTTATCTCTTGCAAGAAATCTCCTCTAAGACATCTTCTTTGAGATTTGGTTGTTTTGCCAAAGATGTCTCTTACTTCTCGAAGACATATCGTATGGATTCCAATAGACTTCAATTTGAATTCTAAATGGAAAATAAAATGAAGGGACATCTGGAAGATACTATAAAAAGGGATTCAAGCCTTTCATTTTAAATAAGAGAGAGAGGAGTAAACTGAAAGAGAGTTTTGGAAGAGAGTTGAGAAGAGAGGGTCAAGCTCCAATTGAGCTTCCATTAAGTTTCCATATTATAAGGATTTCAGCCATTGTGAGTTGTGTGTTGTATGAGGAGTTGTGAGTGTGATTCTCTTGAGCCTTTGTCTATTCTTGGGTTAGCTACTTTCAGCTTGTAATTTTTCTATCATTATCCTACAAGAATAAAGCATTGTTTTCCTTTCTTATTTTAATTCCTCTTGTAACTTTGTAGATTGGATTTGCACTTTTCATATTAAAGCATTGGTCCTTACCAGATTGGTATCAAAGCATAGGATTTGAAGACAATTGCCTCAAGAAAAGGAATCTGCTACAATAATTCACAAGACTTCACTCTTCTTCAAGTTTATTTTGGTGTGTAATTTTATTCATGTTAATTTCCATACTCAATTACGGTTCAATAAGCCTTCTTTTGGCCAATTAGTATGATCAATAACATTGAGTTTTCAGAAATTTCATTGTTTAAGATATCCATTAACCTTCTTTAGTTAGGGTTTGTGGGAATTATTTGGGTACTCCACCTTGAGTTGTGAGTACTCTTAGTCCTTTTGTAATCTCTTGTAATTATTTGTTTAATTTATCATTAAGGTTTACTTGATCTTAGTATCGAATAAGAAATTAGTCTAGGGCTTAGCCAAAGACATGGAAGGATTTAGGGATGAACTCTAGGCTCTTGTGAACATAATGAAAAAGCTTTAAAAAAAAGAAGGATTAACCTCCAGCATTAAGAGCACCTAGGCAAGATTTCAACTCTAAATTTTCTTCATCAAGGCAACCATCCATGCCTAAACTTGAAAATAACATTACTTTTGGGAATGAAGACATTGAAAAAGATTAGGACTATGAAGGAAATCCTCATTCTCCAATTGTTGGTTCAAGGTCACATAGGTCTAGATTTTCAAGAGGAAGGAATAATGGATCTACTTCTAGATCTCAAAGGAATCCAAAGGAAGAAATAGAGATTACTCTTACAAAGGCTTTTAAGCATGCTTCTAGAATACCTCATGTGGAAGTGAAGACCTTCAATTAGATGAAAGATGTTGAATCTTTTCTTTCTTGATTCAATATTTTAAATAATTACTTTGAACTAGAAGATGTGGCAAATCATCAAAAGGTACCATATGTTGAAACCAAGCTTGATGGTATGGAAAAAATTTGGTCAGAGAAAGAAAGTCATGATTACCTTGTAAGTGAAACACGTTAAGGAAAAATTCATGTTGCAAATGAAAGTTCATTATGCAAATTTTTGTTGTAATTTAGAAGATATTTGAAGACATAAATAATTGTCTTGTTTTCCTACCAAAAATACTATTCTACAGCCTTATATTAGCAAAATTTTAAGTTAGTTTCAATGTAAAAGAATGAGATTGGCATCCCACACACTAGAAATCCCATTTACCCTAGCTTATGAAGGCTAAAAATGTCTCACATACCATGACTTCCATGTATTCTAGCTTGTGGAGGTCAAACATGATCCACAAGATACAAACTTCATGTATGCCAACTTGTGGAGGCTAAAAATATTTCACAAGCTACAAAAATTGACCTTTCAATTTCATACGCTACATATTTTCACTTCACATGATATGGAAACATGTAAGATAGCTTGTAGGATTTGGCTTTTAATTTCATATGCTGCATATTCTAACTTCACAAGTGACGACAACATGTGATGCAACATGTGAGGTTTGGATTTTAATTTTACATGCTATACATCTTAGTCTCACATGTTGTGGCAACGTGTGAGATAGAATCTGAGATTTGGGCTTTAATTTCATATGCTAAACATCTCAATCTCACATGCTATCGTAATGTATGGGATAGTGTGTAGCACTTGGGTTTTAAGCACACCTACTGCACTTTCACCCAGGAAGATCTTATAACTCTCCAAAATTGTAATAGATGATAGCATAGTAGATCTAAAGCCTATTTATACAAAATCTAGCATCATTTCAAAGATCTTATGATAATATTCTCTTGAAAAAAGAAATTTTGTAGCACACTTGCAGCCAGAAGATTAAGTAGCAGTAACATAACAACAATTTTTGTGGTCCTTCATAACCTTTACAGTGCAAATCAAGTGGATAGAAAGGTGTAGTTATGTGTAGAACATAAACTACCTCTTGCATCAAATTTCAAAGTCATTTCTGCATTTTTAGGTTTTTAAAATCCATCAATCTATATCATCTAAAATTATTCTATTTACACTATTTTTACATTATTTAATACAAAGTTTGCAATTGTTTTGGCCTTATTTTATTTTCACTTTTTATGCATATTTTCCCATTCTCAGTAACATATTTCTTAAGTCCTTAGATGATTGGCTAGACCCTTAAGATGCTCCAAATCATTTTCAAGGCTCATGGATTCATGAGTTATACTATTTCATATAGAATCTTTTGATTTCTAGCACCAAAATTTTCCATCGTTATAGTTTTTAATGCTAGAATGAGGACCTCTACCTAACTTCTTAGCCCAAAACTCATTTGTAGGTTTTCATCCAATTTCTACCTTGACTCATTAGTGTGTTTAGAACACCAAAATTTGTTTTGGCTTTTCCTAAAGTCCCAGTGTATAGCATTGTAGCCAATTTTATTTGTGAAAAATTTTATCCCTTTATTTTGTAGTTGCAGCATGTAGCACTGCTCCTATTCCCTACACTTTGCACCCAAAAAATTTAAATTTTTGTAGTGGTAGTGCACAACACTGTCACAACCCCCTATACTACCTTTATAGTTTCAGTGCACACTACTATCTCTATTTTTACCATTTATACTTTACAATTTTTTTGGCCTTTTCCCTTTCATATTCTAGAAAAACTTAGAAAAAAATTTTAAAAATTACATTTACAGTTACAGTATTTTTAAATCCTGTCCATTCCATACACTACAACTTGACAAGCTATAGCTTCATAGGTTACAACATTTCTACATGTTATAGCTTCACAAGCTATAGGCTACAACCTTCACATGCTATAGCTTCACAAGATATAGCCTCATGCAATATAACTTCACAAACTACAATTCCACATGGTGTGAGCTTCACATGCTACGAAGTCTCAGACAGTATAGCTTCATATGTTGTGATGTTCCACATGCTATGAAGTCTCACATGTTGTAGTTTCATATGCTATGAAGTTTTACACATTAAAGCTTCACACATTATGAAGTCTCATAGGCTACAACTTCATATGTTGTGAAGTTTCATATGCTACAAGCTATAGCTTGTGTAAAACATCAAAAATCATAGAAGCTTGCATCACCTTATCCAATTAATTGATCTACTATGTTTTATGCCTTTTTCCTCTACCATGCTACTGCACCACAACATCATTTCCATGGCCATGAACCAAAAATCTACTCGTGTGTATGATCCTAAGGACCTAAATGTAGTAGAGCATGGGGAGTTCCTCAAGAGGTTAGGACTTAGTCTAGTGCATGTAAACATTGACGAACAATACTATAACTTTATATGTGCAAAACTCCAAGTGGATGTGTGCAAAATTCCAAGTGGATATGTGCATCCCATACAAAGAGTTTGACTCTAAGTGTCACTATGAATTGACCTAGAAGGATGGAAAGCAATACATCTCTTCACCATACGATCACATTGGATTATATAAATTTTACATGCACTTGATGGCATTATTGGTAACTATGGATGAGGATGGTAAAATTAGTGACACGGCTATTTTAGGGTATCATCCAGAGGATCAAAATGAGTTTGGAGCTAAGTACCAATCAGATACATTCATAGGGGACCTTTTCCAATGGTCTATCCTAGAGGTAACCATGATGAATTATTTCTCTATCATTTTAGTAGTAAACCAAACTCTTCCTATGACTTCTACAAATCCAAGTTTCCAACCCACTTCCTTGTTCACTTTACTATTTACCTTGATATTCTTCACGCTTAGCCCCAACCTTCTACAATCTTAGTTGGTTCTTCTTCTAGGATGAAAATTTCACATGTATTACATAATTCATTTGTTTCCAATAATGCCTTTGTTTCTCATGTCCCAATGAAAACATCACTTTCCATGTTTAACCCTACTACAATGGTAGTTACACAACCATTTCAATCTATATTGTTTTCCATTCCACAACCACTAGCCATCCAATAATAATAAGTGTAGGCCTTAGGAGCTCCACAAGGCTTAGATAAAGCCTTTCAACTAATCCAAGTTCTTACTGAGAAACTAAAAAAACTAGAGGCTAGTACAACACAAATAATAAAGGTTATGAACTTCTACTAGGATGACTCCATTAGTCCTACTATTTCACAAATCATGTTACTGATGGGCATGCCTATTCCATACTTCATCAAATATAAAAGTGAAGGAGATCCTAACATACATCTTGTCATATTCCAATCTGAGTGATTCCTATTGAATCATGACCTCATATAATACTACATATTTTCCCTATGTCCTTGAAAGGAAAGGCCCTATACTAGTACCAAAACCTTACCTAGATATTCTATATCCTCCCTTGAAGTCTTGATAAACTAGTTCATCAACTACTTCAAATACAACTTAAAGCCTAATATAACCTTAGATCAACTGATGAAATTGAGTTACATGCCACTTGAACTTATCCAAACATTTATTCAAAGATGAAATGTAATACTCAATGAGATTCCTAATCCCATCTCTGAAATCCACCTCTTAGCCATCTTCAAGAGAGCACTTAATGACTTCATCATGTCAAATCTTTACTATTTAGAACCTTGATCATTAGGCCAATCCTTTCCATAAATCAAGAACATAGAAGAGGCCATGGAGGCTAGCAATAATCTAGCCTATGTGGCTTACAAGAACTGACACTCTAGGAGGGATAAAGATAAGACTAAACAAGCACATACAATCATGGCTATAGTATCCAAGGATAATATACAAACATAAAGAGAAAAATCACCATAACTCAGCACATCTTTTGATCCATCTCAACCATCTACCTTCTATGTTCCTAACCATACAAGACTAAACTTTAAGCACAAGGATAGGTTTAAATATACAAAGTTGCCAATGAAGCTCTCTAAGCATCTAGAATATTTGCTTAAAGAAAACTGTATTCAAAATTTTCAACTATCCAAAAAAGCTTGTAATTAGCCTGATTTCCTTTTTGAGATAGATAAGAACCCAAAAATAGCAATCAAAGATGATCCAAAGCTAACAAAGCACTTCAAAATAGATAGGTTTTGCCATTATCACCAACTATCAAGCCATTACACTGATTTCTGCATAGTCCTTAAAGATGATTGACTATGGAGAGTTGGTATTAAATAAGCCTAACTCTCTAAACATTAACAATAACTCCTAAACTATCACCTTGTTTACAACAATCAAATGGTCTAGTCCTCCTAGGGAACTATTTATTATTAGGGCCCAACTAGGTAGCACTCAATCTCAAAACCCAAAGCCTAAAGAGCCCTTCTTCATAATGGTACCACCACCTTCAATCCCTAAAGAAACTTTCATTATACATGTTCCTACTTTAGTGGTGTCAACAGTACAAACCAAACAACATGTTATCAATCCTTCTAAGACTAGGAAACCATTCGTTTATTTCGATCTCTTTGCCTTCAACAAGAAAACCTATGATAAACCATAATCAAGACTTACCTATTGTAGTGAATAACTTAATGGTTTATAAGAAGTCACCACCATGGCAATGAAAACAACCTATCATCAAACCAACAACTATGTCTACTAAAGGTTGTCAATGATAAAATACTTGGAAGCATGTTGACCCACCAAAACCTACCCCAATATTAACTATGCCCATGAGCAATGGGTCCAAGCAACATACATTAAAACATGAGCCAAAAAGTCTAGGAAGAATGGAGAAAATTAAGGCTACCAAAGCTAAAAGGTTACATGCCAAGGAAAATAATTTTCTTATAATAATGGAACAAGCTAAATGGTCCATCAAATAAAAGAACATGGCGTTGAACCTATACAACCTAGTTATGACTTCTCCTACTCATAGATATGTGCTAGCCCAAATGTTGACTTCTATTCCTATGAGCAATGACATGATTGCTGATAAAGAATCCACTCACTTGGTTATTAGGAAAACCTCACTCATTGAGGACAAGGATCATCTCATGCTCACCTTTCATGATAGTGAAGTGAATATTGACTCACAAAATATAGAAGTGCTATCTACTCTTCTTCTCATTACCATACATATTGGCAAGTATAAGATTCATCATATTCATGTAGATGCAGAGGCCATAACTAATGTGGTACCATTTACCATTGTTGAAAAAAAGGCTTAACCAAAAACATTCAACAAGCCTTTACCTCTACACTCAAGTCATTCAATAGATCAAGAGTGATGGTTTGAGGTTCTATCTCCTTGGATTTTATGGTTGGAGAATAATTTTCTACATTTGTCAACTTCCTAGTAGTCGAGGAAACTTGGTTTTAATGTGATCCTAGGAAGTCCATGGTTGGCTAAGCTTTGAGTAGTCTCATCTCCTATACATCAACAGATTCACTTATCTTATCAGGGTAGTGAAATCATAATTCATGGGGACCACATGTTTCTACCAACAATGAATAATGTCAACATTGAATGAGGTTTAGAGATGGAATTTCAAGATGAAACTTCTTATGCTTAAGCTAGGGCCACTAAAAGCAACAACAACAACAACAACAAAGCTAAAATCTCCAAACATACAACATTAAACAATCAATGAGAACACTTGTCAATTACCATATCAAATGAGAAGAATGATGAACATAGGATCATACAAAAGAAACCCCTTGATCTATCAAAAATCAAGTAATAAATACATTGTATACATCTTATCATTTCTTCTATTAATAATCATTTATTTACTTTCATAGCTTTATACCATGTTTCAATGTTTTTTTTTTAATTTTTGTATTGTCTTTCAAGGTTATCTAACATTTACTAGAAAATTAACACAGCCCACCAAGGCCTAAGATTTGCAACACATGGTCTACCAAGGCAAAAACTCATAACACATGGTCCTTCAAGCTTTAAAACTGGCAACACATGGCCCATCATGGCCTAAAATTTACAACACATGACCTTCCAAGGCCTAAAACTAGCAACACAATGACGTGCTCAAACCTAAAACTAGTAAATCCATGGCCTAACACAACCTAAAACTGGTGGATGTAATAGCTTCTTCTTTTCCCCCTTGTACAAAATTGTGGTAAGCTTACCTAATAGCAACATTTACAAGTTTTACTTACATGCTTGTATCTTGTTTTACAATTTTCTTAACATCATGTGTTATTTACTAGTTTCACTGTATAGCCTTGTTACACTTAACATTTATGTTTACATAAACATGTAAAACATAGAAAAATATAAGAACATGAAATCAACTAAAATCTATGGTTAAAGAGCATTTTAGAACATGAAACTAAAACATTACATCATGAGGTCAAATGTGATTAGGTAGCCCACAATAGTAGCCATAGTCACACTATATGACAATAACAAGGAATAAATGTCCATAACCATGGTTGCACTATGTAACATATAACAAAAAAAATAATACATGGTCTCTGGGGTCTTGATGCTCACAAAAAACTACAACAACATAACAAAAAAAGTGAAATGTAGCTAGTCCATCAGTAGTCAAGGCTAGGCCATAGGAGGAGAAGGATCATTATCACCAACATGGTTACCAATATCATCAAAACATGAATTGATCTTTGAATCAGGGTAAATATATTCAACTAATGGAATTTTCATGAAAGCATGATTCTAATTCTTAGGTTCACACCAAATACTTAATAACTATTTTATTCATTCATAAACAACTACTTGAGAAAGAAATTATGTTTCAACATCTCTAATGATGAAACAACAACATGCTTAAATCAAGTCATTCAATTGAAAGCTACATCATTACTTGGGTGCTTGATGGAATATACTTTTAGAATGGTCCTTAATAAGGAGATTAAATTATCAAAAACATTAATGTAAATTTTAACCTAAAATGTCAACACAAAATTTAAAACTAAACACATTTATAGCATAATAACATAGCCAATCAATGAATTAGAGCAGTAGGGAGTTTTTACAGTATCATCGTCAAGGAGAGAATGAAACTAAAATTAATATCATATTATAATGATAAAAATTAGTCAATTGAAAAGTAAACTATGACATAAATCTAAGTAGGCCTTAAATGACTTCCTGTATGCAAAATCACATTAGAAGATAATTAATGTAAAGGAAAAGAAGCTCAACTTCATTTTCTTCTTTGATATAGTAAAAGATCAAAGACCGGGTGATGCAGTGTGATGCAGTGCTCTGAATCCACTAGAAGTACATCCACTGCAAATCCTCCATGGCTGATTGATGTTAAAGATTATGCCTACCACCACATCAACAAATCCAACACCAAATGCTCTACCTCCTCCTCTTCCTTCTCCTCCTCATCTGGCTTCCTCTCCCTCCATGTTGAAGTGTGGTAGAGATCTAAAGGTAGAAATAATTATCTTGTTTTCCTACCAAAAATACTATCCTATAGCCTTATATTAGCAACATTTTAAGCTCATTTCAATGTAAAAGAATGAGATTGGTAGCCCACATGCTACAAACCCCATTTACCCCATCTTGTGGAGGCTGAAAATGCCTCACATGCTATGAATTCCATGTATTCTAGCTTGTGGAGGCCAAAAATGCTCCATAAGCTACAAACATCATGTATTCTAGCTTATGGAGGCTAAAAATTTTACAAGCTACAAAAATTAACCTTTTAATTTCATACACTACACATTTTAACTTCACAAACTTTGTCCTTATGTAAGGAAACATATGGAATTTGGATTTTAATTTCATATGTTGCATATTGCAACTTCACACACTATGGTAGCATGTGAGGGAGCATGTGAGATTTGGGTTTTAATTTTGCATGTTATACATCTCAATCCCACACGTTGTGGCAACGTGTGAGGTAATGTGTGAGATTTGGGCTTTAATTTTATATGCTACACATCTTAGTCTAACATGCTATGGAAACATGTGGGGCAGCATGTGGCACTTGGGTTTTAAGCCCGCACATTGCACTTTGGCCCAAGAAGACCTTGTAATACACAAAAACTATAATAGATGCCAACACAACAAATCTAAACCTATTTATACCAGATCTAGCATCATTTCTAGGATCTTTTGGCATTCATCTCATAGCAAAAAAACATTTTGTAGCACACTTGTAGTCAAAAGATCAAGTAGCACCAACCGATCAAAAATTTTTATGGTGCTTCACAACCTTTGCAATGCATATCAAGTAGATAGAAAGGTGCAATTACATGCAGAATGTAGCCTACCTCCTACATCAAATTTCAAAGTCATTTTTGTATTTTTAGGTTTTAAAATACACTAATCTATATCCTATAAACTTTTTTTACACTATTTTTACATTATTTAATACAAATTTTACAATTGTTTTGGCCTTATTTTCTTTACACCTTTTATGCACATTTCCTCAATCTTAGTAATAAATTTCCTAAGTCCTTAGATGATTGGATAGACTATTTAAGTTATTTTGGATTCTTTTTGAAGCTTTTAGATTTACAATTTAAACTATTTTAAATCAAATATTTTGATTTTCTAGCACCAAAATTTTTCATTGTTACAGTAAGTAATGGAACTTCTATCAAGGATTGGTCCTTCATGTAGTTCATGCTCAAACAAAAATTTAAAAAGAGCCAGCATAGACAAGAAGCAATTCAAAAATTAAAGTATATAAGGAAAGGTAATAAGAGTATTAAAGACTTTTACATGGATTTTTGCAAAGCCTTCCGACTTACAAAAGTTCATTGGGATTATCCAATTTTGAAGAAGGATTAAAGAAAGAATACCAACAAGAGACAACATTCTATGAGCCCCAAACACTGGATGAGGCTTTTGAATTAGCTCTTAAGACTAAGAAGAAACTACAAGGCTACAACAAAGGTCCCAAATCTTCTAAAGGTAAGCACTCCAAAGCTTACAAATACAAGAAAGAAGCCGAGGAAAAGGGAAATGTCAAAGAAGACATAAATGAGGATCAAGAGAAGTTTAAGCAAAGCCAAGATTCTGAGAAAGACTACTCCAAGAATGGAAGGGGTTAAGAAAATGACTATGCATCCCAACTTCATTGCTTTAATTATGGTAAAAAGAGGCATAAGTAATTGGAGTGCAAAAATCCAAAGACCTCCAAAGATAAGGAGCTTCAAACCCTAGAAAAGAAAGAATCCACTAATGAAGGTAATCCTCATGCACTAGTGATTAAATATATTACTAAAATTAATTAATTATATGAAAAATTTGAATGCCAATGAGGATCCTACAAGAAATTTGCTCTTTAGGATTAGAGCAAGGTATCTAGATAGTGATAAATGGATACATATTTTAATTGACAGTGGTGCTCAAGAAAATGTAATCTCTTCAAAGTCTATTTATAAGCTTGGGTTCAATAAATTTCTACATCCTATGCCTTATAGAGTCCATTGGCCTTCCAATGATCATTTTCAGAAGATAAAAGAGAGATGTATTTTGTCTTTCAAAATTGGATCCTTTAGAGACAAGGTACATTGTGATATCCTCTCAATTAATTATACTAATGTTATTTTGGAAAGACCTTGAAACTTTGACAACAAGGATTTTTTTAGTAGTGTAAGAAATATTTGGTCTATTCCAAGAGAATATGGGATACATGAAATCATCCCTATGACTTGGCAATAGTCTAAGTATAATGTTCCTATTATTGCTTCATTGGTGTTGATTAGTTAGGAAGAGTACCTACAAGAACATGAAGAGGATAAACATGGTTTTTTCATCATGTCAACACTTGCAACAAGTCAAGAGGAGCATAAAAATGGACTTCTCCCAATAGCACAACCTTTGGCATTTGAATTTTCTAATGTCTTCAAGGGAAATTTGGAAGGGCTTCCACTAATGAGATCCATACAACATCAAATAGACTTCATACTAGGAGGTATAATTCAAAATGAAAGAGCCTACTATATGGCTCCTCTTAGAATTAAGCAAGCAAGTGTATTGCTCTCTAATGATTTTACTAAGAAATCCATCTCTCCGTATGCTATTCCAACTATGTTAGTTCTAAAGAAAGATACTAATGAATTAAGGATGTGCATTGATTTTGGGGCTATTAATAGGATTAATATCAAGTATAGATTTCCTACTTCTAGGATAGGTGACATTCTTGATATGATTACCAATGCTGAGATTTTTTCTAAAATTAATTTAAAAAGAAATTATCATCAAATGAGGATTAAATTAGGAAATGAATGGAAAATAGCATTTAAGATACTGAATGGCTTGTATGAGTGGTTAGTTATACCTTTTGGACTAACCAATGCTCCAACCACATTTACAAGGCTCATGCATGAAGTTCTAAAAGATTTTATTTGGAAAATGTTACATTGTTTTCTTTTATGATATTTTTTTGTATAGTTCTAAAGAAGAGGACAATGTACAACATTTGAGGTTGATGTGATTCAAATTACAAGATGAAAAATTGGTGATCAATGCCAACAAATTCCACTTTATGAAGAGTGAAATTATGTACTTTGGTGATTTTTTCTCCAAGAACCAAGTCAAGATGAAACCAAGCAATATCAAGGCAATCAAATAATGGCCTTCACCTAGGGATGTGGGTGAGGTGAGGTCCTTTCTTTGTTCAACTAGCTTCTATAGAAGATTTATTAATACTATTAGTTCTATTATATGGCCTATGCTCTCTTGTTTGAAGAAAAATTCAATCTTTGTATGGAATAATTAGAAAGAAAAATTTGTTCAATCATTAAAAGAGAAAATTTGTAGTACTCCAATTTTGGCAATTTTGGACTTCTCAAAACTTTTTGAAGTAGAGGTAAATGCAAGTAGGCTTGCTATTGGAGGTGTGCTATCTTAAGAGGATAAGCCAATTGCATTTTTTTTCAAAAAATTAAATGAATCTAGAAAAAATTATAGTGTGTATGAAAAGGAATTATATGCTATATTTAAATCCATTAAACATTGGATACTTTGCTTACTCAAATTAAAGATTCTTCTATATACTGATCATAGTGCACTTCAATTTTTGAACAATCCAAATAAATTGACTGCTAAATATATGAAATGAGTAGAATAATTGCAAGAGTTTCATTTTATTTTGAAATAAAAAAGTGGGAAAAGTAATGGAGTAGCAAATGCTCATTCAAGAATTCATGTTGTCAATCACTCATGTACTCAAGTATAAGAACTTTAAACCTTGATTTCCTTGTACTCTCATCATGTTGATTTTAGAGAGGTTTGAAGGGATCTTCATGCTTCATTACTTGGTAGGATGGATAGGTGGAGAGAATATCATCTACAATAGGGCATCCTCTTCAAAAATGGTAAAAATATATGTATCAAAATGTGATCTTAGGTTACAAATTTTGGAAGAAAAGCATAATTGTAGTATGCCTAGACACATGGGCAAGATAACGACTTATGAACTTATGGGGAAGAGCTACTATTGGCCAAGTATGAAAAATGACATAAATAAATTTGTTAAATAGTATCTTATTTACCAAAATGTCAAAGGAGATAAAAGTGTTACTTGGCATTACTTATCTTTATCCATTCCTAATGCATCATGGGAAAGTATCTATATGAATTTTATTTGTGAGATTTCTAAGACACAAGCTAGTCATGACTCCATTTTAGTTGTTGTTGATAAATTCCCTAAAATGGCCCATTTTATTCCTTTTAAAATAACCAATGATGCATCCCATGTTTCTCACTTATATTTTGAAAATGTTGCAAGATTACATGATCTCCCATTGAACATTATAAGTGATAGGGATGTTAAATTTACAAGTCATTTTTGCATGTCATTATGAAAATTGTTGGGTACCAAATTTTCTATTTCTAGTACCTATCATTCATAGACTGATGATCAAACTGAAGATGTAAACAAATCATTGCTCAAAATTTTAAGGTATCTTCATGTAAATCAACCCAATAGGTGAAAAAATCTTTTCTCACATGCTAAGTTTAGTTATAATACTTCTTGTCACTCTAGCATTGGGAAAAGTCCATTTGAAGTAAACTATGGTTATGCTTCTAGGATGGTATATGATTTGAAAAAATTTGATGATTGACCCCATGTTAGCTCTTACCTTGTGAAAACCATGCAAGGCTTACATAAAAAAGTCAAGAAAAAACTTGAAGGCAAAGCCAAAGAATTTGCAATTACAAAGAACTTAGAAAAGAGGAAGGTAGTCTTCATTGTTTAAGATTATGTGTGGATTAATTTAGGAAAGGAGAGGTTAAGGAACAAAACTTCTCTCAGATCAAATCTAAGAATATTTTTCCATTTTGGATCAGGGCCAAAGTGAATTACAATGCATATGAACTTAATATTCCTAAAGATTTTTCATTTTCTTATGCATTTAATGTTTCAAATTTGAGCCATTACCATGGTAAGGTGTTTATCTTTGACCTGGAGGATAGTCTAGAAATCCTTAAAGATGAATTTGATAATCCAAGGCCATCTAAGTTACTAAGAAAACCTATTGCATTGTAAGCAAGAAAAGTTAGGAGCACAAGGAACTAAAAGATACATGAATATCTGATACATTGGAATGATGAGGGACTTGACAATGTAGTTTGGGTTCATAAAAAGAATTTTTTTTTGTAGAGGCTTAACGCTAACCCACGTGTACAGTCAACTTGAAATAAGTTTCAAATTAAGGGTGAAGGACATCACCCATCCCATGTAACCTTCTTAAATTGTTCTTTTTATGTGTGTTCTTTGTACGTTAGATGTGCTTGTGTTTTTGTGTTATTTTTCATGTCCAAGAAGTAATAGAAGGTAATTGGAAGTGCATTCTACTTATTGGACTTTCTTGAAGAGTTTCAATCTTTGGTGGTTCTTCTATCAAGATGTCTCTAGGCCAGCTAAGACGTCTCCAAGTAGACTAAGATGTCTCATGTAGAAAGAAGACATTTCCTAAGATTGATGACAACTTGGAAGAGATATCTCCAACTAACCCAAGACATCTCCTTCAATATGTCTCCTAAGATTACTAATAACTTGGGAGAGACATCTCCAACTAACCCAAGACATCTCCCCTAACTCTAAGACATCTACTCTAAGATATGGTTATTTTAGGAAAGATGTCTCCTACTTCTCCAACATGTCTTGTATGGATCCCAATGAACTTCAATTCAAATTCTAAATGGAAGAGAAGACAAAGGGATACTTTGAAGAGACTATAAAAAGGAATCCAAGCCTGTCATTTGAAAGAAGATCGAGAGGAGTAAATTGTAAAAGAGTTTTGGAAGACTATTGAGAAGAGAGGATTGAGCTCCAATTGAGATTCCATTAAGTTTCCATGATATAATCCTATCAACCACTGTGATTGGTGTGTTGTGTGAGGTGGTATGAGTGTGATTCTCTTAAGCCCTTGCCTATCCTTAGGCAAGTTACTTTTAGCTTGTAATTTTTCTATCATGATCTTACAAGAGTAAAGAACTTTTTTCCTTTCTTTTTTTAATTCCTCTTGCACGTTTGTAGATTAGATTTGTACTTTTTGTTATTGAAGAATTGGTCCTCACTAGTCCACCATGTCATTATCATTAGCATATCTTTCCTTTTCATTTATTCATAATTGCATAGAAAATTTTTTATTAGTATGATTTCACTGAATGTGTTGGACCCCATTGATACTAAAAGGATAATAGCAACCTCAAAGACTTGCCAACTAACTTAGGTAGATTTCAATATTTTTTAATATTTTATGTTTTATATCTCTAGTTTTTTATTGTCTAAATAATAGTATTTCTTTTCAATATGATTGTCCCTCACATTGTCATTATATCCCATTCAAAAAACCCTAAATCTATGAAATCATTACTACAAATTGCATTAACATAAGATCATCAAATAAAAATGTTTCTTCTACTAATGTATTTGAGGAAATGAAATGATTTCCCAATATCATGTGACTCATTTTTTAAAGATATGAACTATGAATTCTACATATATCATGATAAAGTTGTTGTTAAATACTATAGCTTTAACTCATTTGTCATTGTGAAAATCTCTTGTCATTTCTTATTATTTTTAGTATAACATAGATAGCAAGAGTGTGACCCCTTACTGTAGGACCCTTGGTACTTTGTTACATGTACTTATAAGATTAGTGTCAGTTGAGGAACATGAAGTCATATAACTAGTTAGATTATTTTAATAATGTTTTATGAGTATTGTGATATACATGATATGATGATATTATGACTAGGCACACTATCCTTGCTAGATTCCTTAACTTAGTTCCTAGATTTTAGCTACCTAACTAGGCAATATACCAAAATAGTCTAAGCGAGCATAGAGAGTTGGCCATATAGATTGAAGAGCTACTTGAGAAGGTTTTGATTGCTAAAATTATAAGTCCATGTGATATACCAACAATGTTAGCACCTAAGAAGGACTTGAGAGAGCTTCGGATGTGTATAAATGCAAGGGTCATTAATAAAATCATGATTAGATATAGATTTCCTATGCCTTGAATGGATGATATTATAGATAATCTTACTGGTGCTAAATGTTTTAGCAAAATTGATCTTAACAAATCTTGAGAAAAATTATCATCAAATCTGCATTCAATAAGGAGACAAATGAAAGATAGTCATCGTGATCCTTGATGAATCCTACGAATGGAAAGTCACATTTTTTGGTTCATCAAATGCATTGAGCACATTGATTAGGTTGATGAACAAGGTATTGAAGCCTTATATTGGTAAGTTTATCATTGTACTTCTTAATGTTCTTCTTGTAGCATGTGTTACCTACTAATGCTCTTTATGCATTAGGTAATGCATAAAAGTGGCCACCATGCTCACTAATGTGTTTTTATGAGTTGGTTAATGCATCAAGATGGTCTCCATATCTGGTAACATGTTTTTTACACATTGACATTGGGTCTCTTATGGTAATAGATTCTGTGGCCTATAAATTCATTCTTGATGGAAGAACAAAGGCACCATGAATCATAGTAGGATTATAGTTTTAGACCCTTTCATAGATGCATGAAGATTACATACACCATCATTTCAAAGTGCCCATGTGAAAAAAGAGTCAAAATGCCAAATTTAATTTTAGGCATTAATGGCTGGAGGTTAGTTCCATTTGCTCAAGAATTATGCATTTTTAGTTATTTATGCATGTGAATTTCTTATGTCATTTTCTTCTACATTCTGTACTTTGATTACTTGTTCCATCTAGTTTTCTACATAATTTTTTTCTGACATTTGGTATCAAAGAATTAGATCTCTATCTTGATGCAATTTTTAATGATGGTGCAATCTAGAAATAGCATTTTTAAAAATATTTCTGCGCTTTGTAGTTTGAGGAAGATCACTCGCTTTTGGTTTCTACCTAGTGAAAGAGATTTCACTCTCACATTTTTTATTTTTTTATTTTTTTTTTTTTTTTTGCATTCTTATGCATCATAGAACTAGAAAATAGAAACCATTACTACTATAGCAATGAGGATATGTTCTTTGGTTGTTTTGGAAAACTAGTATGGTTGTGCTATCTACAATTTTTCTTTGTGTGACAATTTATTGTCTACATCATTAGCCTATACTAGCTTGTTGTTATGTAAATGTTTTCAAAGGTTGACCACAATTTGGTTTAACTTGAGTGACCTTAAGGCTAACAGATGTTTATTCCCTCTATGCATAGCTAGATTTTGTGAATTATGTATGTGCTTTTTCCATTCCGGCTTGCATATCCAACATTCGTCATTGTTATTATGATTTCTGGTGTTTTTTTTTTTATGTTGTCCAATGAATTAGTGTCATTCTAGAGGGTTTTATTTTGGTGCTTTGGCCTCCACCTAGGCACCTTGGTCTAGAATAATTGAATGAATTATGTTTATACCATATTGAATTTGGTAATTTATCAATTTTATGGATATTTTTGTATATGTATGCATCATTTTCTGCATATGAATTATAACAAGTGATCTATATAATTTTTTATAATTAGAGAGTAGCCACAGCATCTTTAATTATGCAAAATTATGTACTAAGAGCTTTTGGATCACATATGGTACACAACATTAAAAATTGAATCATATGTAATATGATAAAATTTATCCCACATGATTTTTTAGTGTATTTAATATGATTAATTAGGATGATATGTTAACTTTTTTTTTTAATTTACCCACAGGGATTAAGAAAACAAATATAATTTAATAGTTTCATCATAAGGATATATGAATCTATTTGAATTAAAATTTAGCCCATAAGCAATTTTATGTCATTTGATTCATATTTTTCATTATTTACATTGGTGAACATGTCTTATGGTATTTTACCCTCAAATTTAGTAACATAAGCATGTTTGATTATGCAGTTATACAACCTGTAAGCTACTTTGATTTTAAATGTGACATTCTTGAATTAAAGGGTGATAATTATAAGGTGTGGTAGGAGAGAATTCTTCTTTACTTAGGTTGGATGGACATTGATTATGCTATCTATAAGGATGAACCACCTATTGTTATAGTAATTAGTTGTTTGAATGATATTCATAATTATGAAAAATGGGAGCAATCTAATCGCTTCTATGTCATGTTCATAGAAACCAAGATCTCAACTAGTATGCATGGTTCACTAGAATAGTATGACAATGTGCATGCTTTGTTAAAGGCCATTTATGAATAATTTCAGTTATCAGACAAAACATTGGCCAACGCCTTAATAATGAAGTTCTCATCCATGAAGCTCACTAAAATTTGTGGTGTGCATGAGCACATCATGCAAATGAGGGACATAGTGGCTCAACTTAAAACACTTGAGGTGATATTTCAGAATCTTTCCTTGTGCACTACATCTTAAACATGCTCCCACTACAGTATAGATCCTTTAATATTTCTTATAACACACATCAAGACAAATGGTCAATCAATGAACTAATGACCATGTGTGTGCAAGAAGATGGAAGACTTGCTATGGAAGTAAATGAAAGTGTGCATCTAGCTACACAAGGCAAGAATAAAGGATAAGCCAAAGGCAAGTGAAAGGTCAAATTTCCTACACAAGCTAATATTAAGAAGGAATCTAGATGTTTTTTCTGCAAAAATAAAGGGCACATAAAGAGGGATTATTCTAAATATGAGAAATGGCTTGAAAAGAAAGGTACTCAAGTCTCACTTGTTTTTTTCAAATCTAATATGGTTGATGTTGGCCATGACACATGGTGGATTGATTATGGTTCTAATATCCATGTTACCAATTCCTTGTAGGGGGTGAAAAACCTAAGGAAGCTAGTGGGAAGTGAGTCATGCATCTATTCAAGCAACAAGATGCACTCACATGTGGAGGAAGTTGGAACATGCATTTTAGTTTTAAGTAGTGGTTTTGTTTTAGAATTGGAAAAGATATTTTATATTCCAAGTTTTTCAAGGAATTTAATTTTTATTTCAAGGCTTGTATCATTGGGATTTTCTTTTAATTTTTTAGACACTATATTCAGTTTATATTATAGATCTGAACTAATTGGAAATGGTACATTGACAAATGGTCTTTTCAAAATTAATTTACAAAAATGAAACTTCTTATACTTATATGCATGTTCATGCTAGCATTAAGAGATGTGTTATGATTGACGAATCCTCTATGTTGTGGCATTGTAGATTAGGACATATCTCTATTAAGAGAATAAAGAGATTAGTAAATGATGGAGTCCTTAGTACTCTAGATTTTACTGACTTTGACACTTGTGTGGACTGCATAAAGGGAAAGCAGACCAATATGTCAAAGAAAGGTGCCAAGAGGAGTTCAAATAGATTAGAGATCATACATATAGATATTTGTAGTCCAAATATGGATGCATATGGTCAAAATTATTTCATTACCTTTATTGATGATTATTCATGATATATGTACCTCTACCTACTTCATAACAAGAACAAATCTCTATATGCCTTTAATGTGTTTAAGGCTGAAGTAGAGAAACAATGTGGTAAGCAAATAAAGATAGTGAGATCTAATAGAGGTGGTGAGTACTATGGTAGATATACTGATGATGGACAAGCACCTGGTCCATTTGCTAAGTTTCTTTAAGAGCATGGGATTGTTGCCTAGTATAGTATGCCTAGTTCGCCAGACCAGAATGGTGTGGCAAAATGAAGAAACTGAACATTATTGGACATGGTGTAGAGTATGCTTAGTGGCTCCAAGCTTCCTAAGTCCTTGTGGACTAAAGCTCTCAAGACAATGGTGTATATATTAAATTGAGCTCCAACCAAGGCTATCATAAAGACATCATCTAAATTATGGAAAGGTTGGAAACCAAGTTTGCAACATATATGCATTTGGGAATGCCCATTTAAAGTAAAAGTCTATAAGCCACAAGAAAAGAAGCTAGAATCAAGGACCATAAGTGGGTATTTCTTTGGATATTCTAAATGGTCTAAGGAATATAGATTTTATTGCCCATCACATACTACTAGGTTTGTGAAATCAAGGAATGCTAAATTTCTTGAGAATAACTTGATTAGTAGGAGCAGTAAATCTTCAAACATTGTTCTTGAGATAGATCATATATGCTCAATCCACTATTTCAAATGATAGATTGATTGTTGTGCACAATATATCTAGAGCACAAATTTTCTCTAAACAACAACCAATCATTGAAGTTCCACAAACTATTGATCAAGAAGTAGTAGATCCAATTGAAAAATAGATACTAGAACCTATTGAACAGCCTGTTGAACATCATGATCCTCAAGAGAATGATGAACCAACATTAAGAAGATCTACTAGAGTAAGCCGAGTAGCGATTCCTAGTGACTATATGATGTATCTACATGAGTTTGACTATAACATAGGAGCTGAAAATGATCCTGAAATGTTTTCACAAGCCATGAGTTATGAGGAATCTAACTTGTGGTATGATGCCATGAAAGATGAAATGAACTCTATGTCATCTAATGGAGTTTGAGATCTTGTCAAATTGCCTGATGGTGTAAAAGCCATTAGATGCAAATGGGTCTTCAAGACTAAGAAAGACTCATTGGGTAACATTGAAAGATATAAGGCTAGACTTGTTGCTAAAAGATTCACTCAGAGATAGGGAATAGATTACAAGGAGACCTTTTCTCTTGTATCTAAGAAGGACTCCCTTCATGTTATCATGGTATTGGTTGCCCATTTATATCTTAAATTAGATCGAATGGATGTGAAAATACAATTCCTTAATGGTAATGTAGAGGAAGATGTTTATATGAAACAACTTGAAGGATTTTTCTCTAGTGATGGTGAGCAATTGGTATGCAAGCTCAAGAAATCCATATATGGATTGAAACAAGCCTCCCATTAATGGTACCTAAAATTCCATGATATAATTACTTCATTTGGTTTTGAAGAAAACATCATGGATCAATGTATATACCAAAATGTTAGTGGGAGCAAAACCTATTTCCTTGTTCTATATGTGGATAACATCCTTCTTGTAACCAATAATAGTGGATTTCTATACAAGGTGAAATAGTTTCTCTCTAAGAATTTTGACATGAAGGATATGGGTAAGGCATCTTATGTCATTGGCATACAAATCCATAGGGACAGATCTAGATGTATTCTAGGATTGTTACAAGAAACCTATATTAATAAAATTTTAGAGAGGTTTTGGATGAAAGATTATTCACCAAGTATATCATCCATTGTGAAGGGTGACAGGTTCAATTTAAACTATTGCCCTAGGAATAATTTAGAGAAAAGTCAATTGAGCAACATTCTGTATGCTTCAACTATTGGAAGCCTTATGTATGCTCAGGTCTGCACCAGACTTGACATTGTGGGAATGTTTGGTAGATATCAGAGTAATCCAGGTATTGACCACTAGAGGGCTACAAAGAAAGTGATGAGGTACCTTCAAGGTACAAAAGACTACATGCTTATGTATAAATGAACTAACTCCTTGGAGATGACTGGCTACTCTAACTCAAACTTTGATGGCTATGTTGATTCACAAAAATCAACATATGGTTATGTTTTTATGGTAGCTAGAGGAGCTATATCCTAGAGGAGTGGAAAGCAAACTTTGGTTGCTACTTCCACCATGGAGGCAGAGTTTATTTCTTTTTTTGAGGCTACTTCACATGGTGTATGGCTAAAGAGTTTCATATTAGGGATTAAAATTTTGGATTCTATATCTAGGCCATTAAGAATGTTTTGTGACAATTCAGCTACTGTCTTTATGGCAAAGAATAATAAGAGTGGTAGTCAAAGTAAACACATCGACATCAAGTACTTAGCCATAAGGGAACATAGTAAGGAAAAGAAAGTAGTCATTGTGCATATAAGCACTAAATTAATGATAGTCAATCCTTTGACAAAAGAAATGCCACCAAAGTCATTTAAGGATCATGTAGTTCGAATGGGACTTGGTTCCATAATGTAATTTTTTGTATGTAAAACTTACAATATTAATGAAACTCTTATTTAGTTGTGTTATTTTCTCATATGGTTTGTGCATATAGTTATTAAAGAGAATACACATATGGCATGACCTAGAATGAACATTGGGTTTATTCATAAAGTTACATTACCATATAAGGAATTACATTTGAGAGATGATGCATTGTAATACATGGAAGATAATACTCACATTAAGAGGAACTATCACCATGATTCATGCATTTATTTCTTAAAATCTAAACTTGATTAAATATGGAGACCAAGTGGGAGATTGTTGCATGCATTACCCACTAATGCGCTTTATGCATTAGTTAATGCATGAAAGTGGCCACCATGCCCACTAACACATTTTTATGAGTTGGTTAACACATCAAGGTGGTCTTCATATCCAGTAATGCATTTTCTACATGTTGGCATTAGGTCTCTTATGGTAATTGATTCCGTGGCCTATAAATTCATTCTTGATGGGAGAACAAAGGAACCACGAATCACAACATGATTGTAGTTCCAGTCCCTTTCATAGACACTTGAAGACTACATACACCATTGTTGCAAAGCACCTATGTGAAAGAAGAATCAGAATACTAAATTTAATCTGAGGTTTCAATGGCTGGAGGTTAGCTCCATTTGCTTAAGAATTGTGCATTTCTAGTTATTTATGCATGTGAATTTCTTGTGCCATTTGCTTCCGCATTCTGTACTTTGATTACTTGTGCCATCTAGTTTTCTGCACAATTTTTTTCTTACACTTCTTGTTTATAGTCGTAGTAAGAAAAAACATCTATAGCAGTTGTGATTAGTTATTGAAAGGTTTTCTAAGGATACACTGCTTACAAACCTACAAAAATGTAGCTTTTGTAAACAAGCTAGTATATCTTGGGTTCGTAATTTTTCAAAATGGATTGAAAAAATCTAGAGAGTTCAAAAGCCTTGTAAACTGGTTAAGATCCACACATGTTATGGAGATGTGTTTGTTATATGGGCTAACAAGTTTTATTGTAAATTTATTAAAAATTTTAGTGGAGCAACAACAGACATATTGAAAAGTATCAAGGGCAAGAACAAGTAATATATGGGGATAGTAATAATAGAAAAGAGTTTCTATAATCTAAAGAAATGCATGAAAAATATACTATTGTTAATCATTCTATATTTTTCAAAGGTATTAATAGTGGAGTGTGATACAAGTGATGTAGTAATAAGAGTTCCCAATCATGAAGGAAGGCTAGTTCTTCAAGAAGAAATTAAATGATAGTCATAGAAACTCTTCAAGCTCTAAAAAAAATTATGCTATTTTCCAAGCATTGAAGTAGTGGAGACATTGTTCGCTACTGTCAAAATTTGTTCTATACACTTATCTAAGATGGTTCATTTTATAGTCTACAAGAAAATATATGGATTGAAGAAGGTGGCCAAATTATTTATTTAGTAAATTGTCTATTTACATGGAATTCCAAGAAGTAATGATCCAAATTTTAAATTTATAAACTCACTTTGGAAGAGTATATCGGCACAAGTGGATTGTAAGTTAAAGTTCAGTTTTGTATATCATGCGCAAATTAATAAACAAACAAATGTAGTGAGTTGAAGCCTCAAAAACCTATTACGATGCCTATGCAATGAAGAATCAAATCAATGGGAGCACAAGTTAACACAAGCAATGTTTGCATATAAATACTCTATGCATCGCAACATTGAAGAGACATCATTCTACATTCTATATAGTGGCCACCTTAGTGTTTTTGAAGTAGTATATTGAGGAGCTTATGAATTTTTTTGTGACTTGGTGAATTTTCAATGGTAACTATGCCCAAGAATCCATGATACAAATGAATATTACAAGTACCATGCAAATTTTAAACAAAAGCATGCATCTTTCAGCAAAGGAGATTAAGTTCTAGTAAGACCATGGTATGATCAATAAAATAATAACTTCAAAAAATTACTACCACAAAAGAGAAGGATGATCACAATCAAAAAGAAAATATCAGACAACGTTTACAAATTACAAGAAGGCCTACAAGAGATTAAGTTATCTTCAATTGAAATTAAGTTATCTTCAATTTTTAACATTGTAAATCTAAACCAATGAAGGCCTACAAGAGATGAAAATTCAATAGTGGAAAAGGAGTTATGGAACCTAAGAACTAGAACATTAAAGGTAGAGTCCATGAAGATCATAGATTATGCTCAAGAGGAGCTCATGACAATATAATGTCAATATTTTCTTATGAGGATATCAACTTGAGGATAAGTTGAATTCAAAAAGCAAGGCTTGATGTGGACATCTAATGGATGGAAATGACTAACAAAAGAGATTTTTGTGAATCAAAAGCAAATTGCTAGATAATATTAAAAGATTAGTGATGAGTAGTGAGTATGTCCAATGTCAAACCATATCAATCTATAAGTGTCATGGTGAAGCATGTCATAATCTTTAGATGGGACTAGCATGGTACCTAGATAGTTAAACACAAGTTCACAAGTTGTTAACTTCCCACCTATACTTGTAGTAGCCCTTAGTATATATGGTTAAGTATAGTTGAGGTATATGATGATTGAGGTTATTTAGCCATGAACTACACTAATCAATAAGAAAAAATTAATTTCTCAATATAATTAATAATGAAATTAAATTCGAGACTAGCCTATAGTTATCAATGTTTATTCTAAACTTCTTGTACACATCTTGAACTCATGTACTCACTGCTAGGATTACCAAGTATTATGCTACTAGGTGAACCAAGCAATAGCATTACTAGGATTGCCAAGTGAATATATATTTACACTCAAAACTAGTCATGCTTATTCTAGCAAATTCTAAGAGAAAAGGTATAGTAAATATTAAGCTAATTACATGGAAAATAAATTGCATTAATAGTAAATTCTATTCTAAGTTAGAGTGCTACAATGAATGGGAATTAGTCTTAATCTTATTATCATTAATGAATTGTGTCCAAGTCTAATCCACTAAGACATTGTACAACTAACTTAGATCCACACTATGAGCACTCATTGATTATTACAAGAATTGAAAAATAAAACTAACAAAGTCGAGTCACTGAATAAGAAAATGGTATCATAAACATAGATGGTAACCCATATTTATTAGCATTTATTGCAATTGCAACATTGTATTTGTGACATAGCATCCAAAAATGTGATATAGAAAACATAACGTAGTAGATGCAATGTCATAGATTCAACATCTTAGCCAACTAATACAATTTTCATTAAGATTTTTTACATTCAACAAATGATACTTCCTCATGCCCTAACGATTAATTAAAAATTCATCCTTAAATTTTATAAAATAGATAAATTTTCATTACAAAAATTATAGGGTGATCAAGCCTAAAATAACTGCCATTTCAAAACATGTGTTGTATTACAAAATTTATTTGAGTGGTTATTATAAAACTTTAACAAATGATTTGATGGACATCAAAAATTAAAAAATTATATAAGTCTTAGAAAATATACCAATGTTGAGCATTCATTTTGTTCCTAGTTGATGAAGTCTTGCTCAGTCAACTACATTAATGCATGCCCATTGATGCATCCTTTGATGCATTGATACATATGCCTCAAAACTGATTCACTCAAAGCCTATATAAATAAGCATACTATCTACATTCATAGCACCTTTGGTCATTTTTTTAGTGAAACTCTAGTAGTTTTCTTTTTTAGAACTTAGCCAAAATTCTCTCTAAGTGCCCATGGTGTAGATTGAGTTGATTGTATGAAGTCTCATTTGAGTGCATATTGTACCCATCCACTTCTACATAATGGCAATAAAATCAAGATTAATTACTTTCATTAAAATACTTAGATTGGCACTTATTTTATTTTCAAGCATTTTACTTTAAATGCATTTTACTTTTCTACACTTGAAATTAATATTTCATTCCATAACAACGAGAGTACAACTACTTCAAACATGTTATACTAACACTTGGTAATCCCAATGGTGGATACTTGGTACCCCTAGTAGTAGATACTTGGTAACCTAGGTACACTAGCATAGGTTCAGGATAGGTATGGAAAGTAGGAATGGATGCTCTACACTTAGGATAGTTTAGGAAACTCTTAATATTATAATTAGTTAGAAATTTATCTTTTAATCATTTTGTTATTTTAATATTTTAATAATAAAAATATATACATCTTATGCCTCAATCATACTTAACCATACAATTGGAGCAAATATAAGTATTGATTGGGATGACAATGACCATCCACATCATACTTAATTATCTAATTTACTAATCATCTAAGATCTCATGAAATTTAATTGAACCGTACATACACACTTGTGATTTGTATGGTTAGGCAAGAACACTCGCTGCTCATCATTGGCATCATTGATGGGAATAAATTTTGTTGTATAATAAGTGTTTTAGATAATTAAACCATACAAGATCATTGTAGGAACATAATGAATCACCATTAGGAAAAATAATAATATTTTATTCAAGGTATATTACAAGAATGACATAAAAGATCTCTTCTTCTCACAGGGTTGATTTCCCACCAGCTAATGATTCTATAAAGCAACATGATAGAATAAAAAAAATGTAGATGAAGTACCCCAATAACTTAAGGTTGTCTACACCCATCTAGATCCTTATTATCTATTCTTCACTTTCATCCTTTACAAAGACAAGAAACTATGATGAAGAGACTTGGATGATAACATTGTATTTCCACCTGATCATGCCATTCCATTATTGTTTATGATAGCATTGATAAAGTAGGGGCTCAAAGAAACAAATCTAGAGTACTAAGTAACAAATCACCTCTTCAAAGATCATCAATCTATTTAGGCCCAACTTCAAAAAGACAAACTCATGGACGCTTTCCATCAAGTCTCTATCGGCAAAAGGGTTCCAATTACACTAACATCACAATTAGAAAAGGAGGACATTGAATATCCATTAGGACATTCTCAATGCCAATGTCCTCCTCTCTTTGGTAAAGATAACACAACTTACCAATGGCTATGTTCAATCTTGGTGAGAAAACAAGGTAAGGAGATAGCTAAGCCCAGAACTAAGGAAGCCTCTAGGCCAAGGTCTCCTAGTCACCAAGAAAAAGAACAACCAAGGGACCAAAGAATAAGAGCAAGTTGGCATAACCTTTCTAGCTCTTTATCTTCACCATTCTCTTCATCGTCTAGCTCTAACAAAAAGGGACATGATTGAGACCAAAGGAGAAATGATCAAAGACAATGTGAATATCATAGAAGTCCCTATCATAGAGATGGACAATAAGAACATAGATAACAATTAGAAGAAGAGGGTTATTATCAAGAAAGAAGATTTAGCAAGCCATATCATAAGAGACATGGCCATGATAGGGGCCATGATAAGCAATATTACTATGATGAACCACTACTTTCTACAAGGAGGATGATAAACATCTATGATAAAGTTTACATCCCCACTAGGCATCAAAGAGATAGCTAGATCAAATGGCTTTACATGAATAATATTTCTAAATTTGAGGGAGGCTACAATGTTGATTGGCAATACCATCTACAAGTCTTCCATGATGTTTATGTCTTGAAAATTATAGAAAAAAATTGGTAGAAGCTTAAGTTATTTTCCAAGATACTCATAAAAGAAGCAGAAAGTTGGTATAGGTTCTTAGAACTAGAATTTATTCAAAAATGAAGTATGATACTAGATTTTTTCAATAATAAGTATCAAATATACTCCAAGGTGACCAATTTGAAAAAGTAGATTCAAGGATAGAAACAAGGTAATCATGAATCCATTGATGTAACCTTGGATAGGTACTATTTGTTTCTACACTAGTGCCTAGGCCATGGTTTCTATCAAAGGAAGAAAATTCATCATATCATAGATAGAATCATAAATAAAACTAGAGAGACTCTTAGGATCTACACCTAAGGAAGACTATCAAAAATGAGGGCCTATTGAATCTAGAGGCTCATTAATTAAGTAGCAAAAGAAGAAGAAAACTTAAAGAAGAGAGAAAGTACATAGGAATACAATAGAGATCCCTCTATTTGCAAAAAATAGGTATGTCTCTATGACCCAAAGTAGGAAGCACCATTGAATAAGATTGTGCAAAGAAAACCCTTACCAATGACTAAAACATATTACTAAAATATTAGCCAAGGTGGATAGATGTATGACTCTCTAGATGAGAAATTCCAAATGACACACAAAATCATGAATGATAAAATAGAATAGGGGAGCAAGGACAAGGACTAGAGAAGGAAGAAGGATATAGTAAAGGAATATCATCATTATAAAGATAATGGTGTAGCAATAGATTAGGTTGCAGATTCAAACACAGATAATGAAGAATGTGACATTTACCAATATGACCATCTCAAGAGATCTTTCCTACTTCTATCACACTTACAAGAATTTGGGGTCTATGCCTTAAATCCAAAGCTTGTTATGAGAAAACCACCCAAAAGGTTACCTTATCCTCAAGGCAACTTTTAGTAATAGTTCCACCAACAAGAAAACCACCCAAAAGGTTACCTTATCCTCAAGCCAACTTTTGGTAATAGTTCCACCAACAAGACAAACACCCAAAAGGTTACCTTATCCTCAAGGAAACTTTTGGTAATAGTTCCACCAACAAAAGTACTATCCAATTGGGGTGCCATATTAACCTTATGATTACTATCATCAATGGCTAAATCCATAGTTGTAGGAGATGCCATCACCAAAGTAGTAGTATCCTCATTGTCAACCTGATCCATATGGCTATTATGTTCAACAACCTCTATCACCAAATGGATCCACAAGTCATAATTCTTCTCATCATTACTATCCTCCTAAATAGCATCAACTTGCCACTTCACATGTTGAATCTCCTTCTACATATACTCTTCATTATCCTCAATAGTACCATGTACACCATAACTCCACACCTTACCACCTGCATTACCTATGCAAAGTGAAATATCTTCACAACTCCAACATAATGCCACAAAAGCAACCTACAAGTTGATAACAAATCAAGGGGTTCTAAGTGTAAGCCTCACAAAATGTCCTTTTTTAGGCCTAAGAGTCCACCTAAATTATCATAGACATCTATTGTTGCAAAATCCTCTCAAACTACCCAAAGAATTTCAATTGAGCCTCTTTCAAAACAAAAATCAAAAAATGTTTAAACTATCATGCTAACTCATGCAATTATAGATTGGATAAAAGTAGGACATCTTCCCAAGAAAAGAATTAACCTTGGAAGTCTTCTAATCTATTTTTGAATTCTAGGAAACAATCCATACAAGGATTTGTTTAACTTAGGTTTTCGTGTGAATTAAATTTTTCAAGAAATATACAAGGCATGGAACCTACCTCCAATAAAGAAATGTAATATTAGGTTAAAGCTTGTAGCGCAATCCATTACTATTTCACTGGCATTGGTAGAGGACATTATGACTACGATTAATGAATGGTCATATTTGATAGATTTCCTTGTGATCCATATGAATATTTGTAAGCGAGACTTTCCAATAATTATGAGGAGGTCTTGGCTAAGTTCAATTGATGCCAAGTTGGAAATCAGAGACCTCTCCTTAGAAATCTTCAAGAAAAATGAATTTTTGGCAAAATAGAGAAGAAGAAAGTTCCATGCATCATTTACAATTGCACAAGGTGTAACTGCATGCATAAATATGGGTAATTAAAAGCATGTCTATTATAACATGCAAGATGTGTACCAAAACTACTAGCATTCAAAGTTGCTTGTACATAGTAGCCACAAAAGAGAAAGGCACCTAGTGACTGACTACAAAAAACCACTCTAGTTGTATAATGTACATGGAACTAGTAGGGATCCTCACAAGTGCATATATAAATATGATGAATAAGATGAAGCAAATTAGGAGATAACTCTTCGAATCTTAGCATAAAGTTGAATTAGGGATAGAATGAAAATATTTGGAAGTCCCTAATGCATTTGAATAGGAGCCCTTAGAGTTAAAATCCTTAATAACATCTTTAGAGTATGTATTCTTAGACAATGAGAAGTTGGTAATCATAAATGCATAACTCACTAAAGAATAGAATAAAAAGTTACTAAAAGTAATCAAGAAATGGCCAATAGTATTTATCTAGTTACATGATGAAATAACAAGAATAGATTCATGCATGTGCTAGCATCAAATCTACATAGACTCTGGCAGCCACAAAGGAGGTTAAATTTAAAGTTGAAATAGATTATTAAAAAAGAAGTTAAGAAACTTCTCAAGGTTGGGCTCCTTTATCTAGTTGTAGACAACAAGTGGAAAAGCCTACTCTATAATGTACCAATGAAACAAGGGCAATTGGGGATCAGTATAGATTTCATACTACTAAGCATGGCCACTTTCAAAGACCATTTTTCATTATTATTTGTGGACCAAGTATTGGATGCTATTGTAGGGCATAGCTACTATAGTTTTCTATATGGATATAGTGGCTATAATTAGATCCAAATTGTTTCAAAAGACCATGCTAAAATAACATTCACAAGTCCTTAGGGAACTTTTGCATGTAAAAAGATGCCCTTTGGTATGTGTAATGCCCCTACAAACTTCCAACATCTAGTCCTCAGCGTCTTTTAGTAGAGAATTGGATATGGTATGGAAGCCTTTATGGGTGACTTCTCCACCTATGATGCTAATTTTAAACAAGCTTTAGACCACCTTGACTAGGTTTAAAATTATGTATGGAAACAAACCTATGACTTAACTAGTAAAAGAGCCATGTGATGGTCTAAGAGGACATTATCCTAGGGTACCAAAGTTCAGAAAAATTAATTAAGTTGAACCCTAAAGAAGATAGTCTCAAATAGTCAATGATCTGAGGTTATTCCTTGGACATATTAAAAACTTCTTAAAAATCACCAAGCCACTTATTAAGATTACTAAGAAGAATGCAACATTTGAATGGACTAAGAAGTACAAACAAGCATTCTATTACTTGAAGAAAAATCTCATAGAAACACTAATTTTATGAGTACTTGATTGATCCAAACCTTTCTGTATTATAACAAATGCATCCAACTATTCATTGGAAGTAGTGCTTATACAAATGGATGATCAAAAATGTCCATACTACATCCATTGTACAAGGAGAAGCATTTTGAGTGCACAACTTAATTATATCACTATAGAAAAGAAACTTATGATAGTGGTGTATGCTTTTGAGATATTCAGGCACTTTGTGCTTGGATGCCCTATTTTTGTACATACTAATTGAAACACATTAAGGAAAATTTATGTTTCAAACAAGAAAACCTAGTAACCAAATTTTCACCATGTAATTTGATCAAACTCAAGAGAAAATACAAATGCCTTTATTTCCCTTTAAAAATATTAGCTTGTGGTCTTATTTTAGTTAAATTCTAGACTATTTGTTAATATGTAAAATGAAATTCATGGCCCATAAATTGTGAATTTCATTATGTTGGCATATTAGAGGCAAAATGAAAAAAATGTTGCCAATTGCAACACAAAAAGTCAAAAATGCTAGTGGCCCATATGCTATAGTTTTGGGGCATAAAAATAGTCCAAGGACACTACCAACTGTGATGAAAAAAGTCAAAAACACTAGTGGCCCATATGCTATAGTTTTAGGCCATGAAAATAGTTCTAAAAAACATCATGTAATGGTCTAGAAGGTGTATGAAAATGTAACCAATGCAAGAGCAATGAATTTGAAGCCTGTTTAAGCCAAATTTGACACCATTTTTAGAATATTTTGGTAATTTTTTTTTGGCTATCCCTTGGCAGAGAAAACTTTTTGCAAGAACTTCTACTAGGCCTTTTTTTCAACATAAAGAAGAGAGATCTTGGTAGACTTTACTTAGCCTTTTGTAGCTTTTTCAGTGTAGACTTCTGAGGATGAATAAACCTTATAATAGCATTTATTGTAGTGCAGATAGATTGGAAAAGACAAGTGCAAATTTAGTGACAAAACATACCCTACCCCTTGCACCAAATTTTAAAATATTTTCTGTATTCTTAGGCTTCTTAAAGATTATATTTGTACCTTTCTAAACCTCTATTTTTATAATTTTTTATATCATTTAATATAAATTTTTTAGTTTTTATTTTGGTCACATCATTTTCCTCTCTCTTTATTCTCAATCTAGTGCTCAAACACTGTTTCACACATTACAGTTCATTTTTATTTATATTTCCTAGTAATAGATTTTTTAAGTTCTTAGGTAATTAGTGAAACCACATAAGGTTCCCTTGATCCTTCTGAGGCCTATGGATCTTGGGGTTAACACTATTTCGAATGGGTTATTTCGATTTTCCACCATCAATTCTTTCCATCATTATAGCTTTTTGGCTCTAGAAGGAGAGCCTCCACCTAATTTCTTTGTTCAAAACCTATATATAAAAATATTCTCTACTTGTTTCTACCTTTGTACCATGTATTTGATAGAGTAAAAATTATTTTGGATTTTTCGCAACCCCAGCATTTTACAATATAACTAGTTTTCATTGTTATAGTTGCAAAATTTAAAAAAATTAAAAATTATTGTTTTCACAATTACAATGCATAGTACTTCCTCTTTTCCCTGCATTTATAGTTTAAAAATTTATTTTTACAGTTGCAATGCACACTGCTTTCCGTGTTTCCTACATTTATAGTTTTACAATTTTTCTTTAGTTCTTTAAATTTGTAGCTTAAAAAGTTTTTCTACATACATTGAAGCCTTCTCCCATTTTTCTCAGTGTTGCTTAAATATGTTGGAAAAAATTTAAAAAATCATTGTTACAATTATACTTTATTTTATTTTCCATATTTTTTCACTTACGTTTTATCCTAATTTGCCTTATATCTTGCATCTCTCATGCGCTATAGCTCTCATACACTATAGCTCTCATACACCACAAGCTATAGCTCCCATACTCTACAAGCTATAAATCTCATACCCTAGAAGTTATAGCTCTCATACACTACAACTCTTATATTCTACAAGCTTATATACTATAAGCTACATCTTTTTTAAAATGTTAAAGCCTTTGTCATGTTTGATCAATCACTTGACCCCATATAGTTTTTGCATTTTGCATCAACCATTCTACCACATAACATCATTACCATGGCCATGAACTAGGAATACGGCTTCTTTTATGACCCTAAGAACCTAGTCATAATGGAGTGTAGATAGTCCCTTAGGCTTTTGGAACATAATGCCACACATTCTAATATTACTGAGAAATATTACAACTTCATCTGTGTAAAAATTAAGCCAGTCTACCTATCCTATGCAAGGAGTTAGACTCTAAGCATTAGTTTGAATTTGTTCATAAGAACAGAAAGGAATATGTCCCTCTTTCATACAAAAAAAATTAAGCTTTCAAAAATCTATATCAATCTATTATTCTAATTAGTGGATGCTAATGAGGAAGTTTTGTTAAGTGATGAAGCCAGCTTGCAACAAGACCAAGAGGATCAAGATGGGTTCAGAAGTTACTATGATAATAATGCTCATGAGGAAAATCCCTTATAACAATCCATCCTTGACTTATTTATAACTAACTCCTTATATTTCACACTGGTATTAAGTCAAGTAATGCCTACAACCTCCTTGAGTCATGTCTCTCAACAAGCTTCCCAATCCATCACCTTGTTCACAACAATGTTTTTCATAACCTAGCCTTATTTTGTGAGATCATCACTGGTGGTCTATTCCATCTCACCTCCTTTTCTCATCTT
This sequence comes from Gnetum montanum, assembly GCA_015680685.1. Taxonomy (NCBI): domain Eukaryota; kingdom Viridiplantae; phylum Streptophyta; class Gnetopsida; order Gnetales; family Gnetaceae; genus Gnetum; species Gnetum montanum. Next base: position 249,942 of record MNCI01015001.1, on the reverse strand, counting down.
AGATAGTCCTTCTTCAAGACCTCAAGTCCCACAAGCCTCCCACAATCCTTTCATTCCCTTCATTTTGCAAATCCTAGTTTAAACATCATTTTTCTTATTTAACCCCTCCTACAACAATAGTCACAATACCTTTCCAATCCATGTTATTTCCCATTACATGATCTCAAGCCCCTCAACATTCTATCCACCCAACCATACAACCAACATAGCGTGCAGGAATGACTCAAGGCCTAGATCAAGCCTTTCAACTAATCCAAATCCTTACTGAAAAGCTAGAAAAGCTCAAATCCAACACTATCCATACAATAAAGGTTATAGATTTTTACCAAGATGATCATATCAATTCCATTGTTCCATAGATAACTCTTCCTATAGGCATCTTAATCCCTCATTTTACCAAATATAATGGTAAAGGTAATCCCAATGCTCCTCTTATTACCTTCCATTCAGAATGCCTCTTGGTACAAGCTTGGCCACACATCGTGTTCCACATATTTTCTATGTCTTTATTGGAAAAATCTCTTGACTGGTACCAAATCTTTCCAAGGGGTTCTATCTTTTCTCTTGACAACTTGATAGCCTAGTTTGTCAACTATTTCAAATACAAACTAAAGCCCAATATAACCTTAGCCCAACTCATGAAAGTGAAATAAGGGCCACTTGAACAAGTGCAAAGGTTTATTTATAGGTGGAATGAAACACTTAATGAGATTCCAAAGTCCATCTCTAAAATCCACTTATCAACCATTTTCAAAGAGTGGTCAATGATTTTATCAAGTAGAAATTGTATTACTTAGAATCTTGATCATTCAGCCAAACATTTTCATAAATCAAGAACATTGAAGAGGTAGCTAAAGCTAGTAACAATCCTACCTACATCACTTATAAGAACCAACAAATGAAGAGGGATAAGAACAAGGGAAAATAAACCCATGGAGCCATGGCCATAGTGCCCAAAGAATAAAAAATCACACATGGGCCAAAGACAACACAACCTAAAGCCACTACCACTACTACTCAACCATCAACTTTTGGTGCTTCCACCTCCAATCCATAAAAGCCCAACTTTGAATAAAAGGATAAATCTAAGTACATGAAATTACCCATGAAACCATTAAGGCTTCTCAACTATTTGCTTAGAAGTAACTATATTCAACATAAAAAATTATCCAAGAATGCTCTCAAGAGGCATGATCATCTTTGCGAAATCACTAGAGACCCTACTACAACCACAAAAGACAATCCTCCTATGCCCAAGTACTTCAAGTTGGATAGCTTTTGCTACTATCATCATCTTCCTGGTCATGATACTAATTTCTACTTGGCCTTGAAAGATGACCTTCATAAGATGATAGATAGTGAAGACCTATTCCTAGATGCATCTAACCCAATTAGGCCGCAAAACCAACCCATGCAGATAGACAAGGATCCTCTCAATGCTAGCAATGACTAATTCACTATAGTCACCTTCAATGTTTAAAATAAGCCTAAATCTACCAAGGAACTATTTGTGATTTGGGTGCCTCCTTGTAATGAAAGGGCTTCAACTTCTACATTTTTAAGAATCCCATTTATTATAAGGATGTTACCACCTATTCCTACCAAAGTACCTTTTATCATTAGAGTTCCCCCTCCCATCATCAATAAACTTGTAGCCCAAGTTGACCAATGTCCTCCCATAGTGGTCAATGCTTTAATCTCTTCTTAGTCAAACAATAAGAAATCACACCTCAAACATAAAAAAAATTAGCCCCTAATCCTAAGCCTAAAGACACCCATTAACAAAAAGTATGGAAGGGAGTAGGCCCACTAAAGCCTATCCCATTTTCATCTATACCTATGAACTCCAATGTCCAAACTACTAAACTAGCCATCCTAGCAAAGACAACCAAAAATAAGAGAAAGGGAAGAGGTCAAAATATCACACGTTAAACCATGAAGTTAAAATTCTATGTAGAATTAAGGAAGTCAAGGCTAATAAAATAGAGAAATTATCAAACAATGATATAGAATTCCTCACTCTCATGGAGCAAGTCAAGCTTTCATTAAAATAAAATAACACTTCTTTGAACTAGTATAACTTAGTTATGAGTCGTCATTTGGGTGACCAAGATATCGCGTAGGCGATATCGTGGCCTATCTCCTCATCTATAAATAAAAGGTAGACAGATTAGGAAGGAAGTTGGGAGTTTTAGAGTTATTTTTAGTTTAAGTGTTTTCATTTCTTTCTCTCAACCCTTTTCCTCTCCGTGTATGCCCACAGTGTGGTGACTGTAATTGTACAGCATCCTTTATTTGAGTGTGATGTACTTGGACATGCACATGACCGGAAATAAAGATCGAGATTACTTCATCATTGCAACATCCACTAAGTTTAATCATTTAATTAATTTTTATTTACTGCTTTCCTAGTTAATCTCTCTCACCCTTAAACTCATGTTTAAACATAGAATGAGTATGACTTGATTATGAGCATTTAAGTATAACTGCTTGGTAATCCAGTAGCGTACCTAGGATCCATGCTTGGTAATCCCAATGGTAGTCATGCATGAAGTCCAAGATGTGTATGGATAATCAAGGAATGGATGCTCATCGCACTTAGGCTACTTTAGATTCTCTCATCCTCTCTCTCCTTATTAGTAAATATTACTTTCCACTACCTTCAGGAGTAGCATTAGATTAGAAACACATCATACACCTCACTTTGGACTAAACCATATGTGACAAAGATAATACTAGTCGAGGTGGGAAGACAGTGAATTGCGACCTAAGGCTAACTATCTAGATGCCACAACTAGTCCATCTGCAAAGTTCGACCGGATCTTGCGTGTAACACTCGTATTCGTATGGTTGAGTGTAGGGGTACCTCACCACTCATCATTGGTGTCGTTGCCAGGGACAGTGCTAGTTATCTGGATTAGTTATACCATACAAGGTCGTTGTACAAGGAATTAATGATATATCTTTTAGAAAGAAATAATTATTAAAAGTCACACGTAATTTCACACACAACTTCACAACCATGCCTCTCCTACAAGATCACGATAATGCCACATTTAGTGAGGAAGTTCATTGGAGAACCAACGAACTATATGACAATGAAGATTGGAGTACACAACCTAAAGTGGGGGTTTCTTATAAACATGAACGAAAGCAATGTCATCCCAACGCATGAAATCATAACTTATGTGATGACGATGAACCCCCACTGGTCACTACAAGCTTAACGCAAATACAAGAGGCTATTTGAATCTCATGTAGGCATCGTAAAGAGAGACATCTACCCAGGCTCAATTTAAACAACTTCCCTAATTTTTTAGGAGGCTATGACTTAGATCCGCATCAACATTTACAAGCCTTCTACGATGCCTACACATGGAACAACATTGATAACGGTCGGCAAAAACTTAAGCTCTTTCCCATTACATCGTTGGCCAACCAAAAGTATGGTATAGATTGTTAAAACCAAATTGAATATGACGTTGGTCAACAATGGTACAAGTCTTTAATGAAAAATATCAAACCTACGCAAGAGTGTTAGCCTTGAGGAAACAAATCCAAGGATGGAAACAAGCACAACATGAACCCTTGGACATGGCCTTAGAAAGATATTATGCATTGTTAAACAACTGTCTGGACCATGGGTTTTCCGAGGAAAGGCTAATGTATCATATTATTGATGGGCTTCGTGATGCAACAAGAGAAACCCTTGGGATGTATGCCCAAGGTCAACTATATGAACTATGAACCCATCAAACCCAAGAGCTTATTAATCGATTAGCAAAAGAAGAAGGAGCATTAGCTAGATGGGAGAGTGTTGAAAAACATCAACGCGACCAAAATCTCAACTTAACAAAGGTCCATGATCATCAAAAGGGGAAATCAACCTATCACAAGGGGGAAGAACCCTCTTTACCAGTACAACAATCATTAGATGAAGTCAAGGCAAAGATCAATAAGATGTTGGAATGGACGTATAAAAAGTGTGGAGAATTTATCGATATTATTGGAGATAGAGTTTTGACAACCCAAGAAGTAGGACAAAACATTAGACAATTGGAAGGAAGGGATAAGGAAAATAAGAGCTTAATTACCAATCATACATATAAATGCAACATATTCCTATACAATCACCCCAAGGGCCAGTGCCCAATCTTGTTACATTTATATGAGCACTGGGAAAACACGGTACACCCAGAGTTCATACAAAGGTACTATGTTCGATCACAGTGGCAACAACCCCAGTCGTGGGGGAGACCACCCTTAGACTGGAGACACCCTTTATATCATCCAAATCCAAATGCTTATCTTATTCAACATCCTATTTCTCCAACTGGGCCAATGCACTTTATCTCACCACAGTACCATTCTCCTCAATACTATAAGCCCACACCTTAAACACAACCACCACCTTGTGCACCTTATACTCCTCCTAATTTTCAACATTCTCATCCTTTCACTCCTTATATATCGCCACCAACTGTTCCTAAGGTGCCTGCACCACAACAACAATCCACAAACATTACTTGTGCTACTACTTCTAATAGCAATGAGAGACCTCAGCAACATCGAAGGCGTCCCTTCTTTAAACATGACCGTAAGAAGGGACAACACAATTTTGAGGCCACTGCATCCTCCAACTCAGCACAAGTCCCACACTATGGTGCACCCTTATCTTCGAACCCAATGCCTCATGTAACTCAATCAAGGCCACCAACTCACACTCCAACAACAATACGGCCCAATGAACATAGGAATGAAGAGTGATAACCCAATCCTTGCATACCATCTAACGGTCTCAAATATCATAGTGGGTCAACTCGTTATCTGGGAACTACATCGTATAAATTGCCCCACTATGCTTACTATAACCAAGTGTGTGAACCCCGATGGGGTAAGTATGATCGAGCCCCAATATTTCCAACATGCAAGAATCCTCATCTTCCATTTATTAATCCTTGTCATCCTCAACCATTTAGTTATGGGGGATATCCCCCATTCCAATAACAAGCAAGATTAATAACCACTTTTTATTTTCTTTAATTTTACAACTTTTTTTTTTAGTTTTTCATTTTTCAATTTCTTGCTTTATCTTTTTGTATTTTTTTTCTTTTAACATTTTTACAAGTAATCTCATCTATGAAAAAAACACTCATGTGGATCGTTGGTTGAGGTGTGTTCTATGTTGTCAAGTCACGAGTGGTCAATTATTTAGATAGTGAGCCCATTACAGCCACTCATCCATTCTACAAATAAGAGGTTCTATTCAAGGGTACAGTGATATTCTTGACATTCTTAAAACTTAAAATTAATTCTGTGTTCATTGTACCTAGAATGAAGAAGGATGGACCAAGAGGGAATGATTAGGGTGTGACATCAAGGGGACTTGTGGATTCTCTTTGGTGACGTCTGTGGGAGTTATCATGCAACGTGGTTGTACTAAGATCCTTGTAGATCTATCAAAAAATGGGAGTAAGAGTAATCAAAAAGGCACTCAAAAATCCAAAGTTGTTCTAGGGGGTCCCACTAGAAAGACATGCACCCATGCCTGAAGGTTGACGGCTTCTCTGGATTCAGTAATCAAAAACAAAAACAAAAAAAATGCCAAGTGATTGTACGCCTTGTTGTTGTGGTACTCTCATAGTTGCTCATCGTGGGATGAAACAATGCGATGTCACTAATTAGAGGAATGGACTTCATCCTAATCTTGGAATGACGAGTTAATGACACGTTAATCATGCTTTCCATGCAAGATTCATTGTGCCCTGGGTCAGTTACCTCATGTCTCAATCTCTACAATCCCATTATCTAGTGCGTCTCATCTCATTGTTCATGTAATTGTAGCTCATGTCATGTGCAACATAGAATTCTTACCTCATTGTGGTGATATTTACATGTGTGTGTTTTGTAGAATTAGTGCGGATTACAGTTAACCCTTCTAGTGCCCACAGACACTTTAAGTGTGGTTACACAAGGGCATTATAGGTTGGAACCTACTTTGGGGAGGACCCACTTGTGTAATTTTTTGTAATCTTCACTTCTGACACAGCTCACACCTACCATCTCTTACCCTTAGCTTATTTTTCATAACATTATTTCCCTATTATTATTACCCCTCTGAATTTCAACATTCCTATGTATGATCACATAGCCTTTTTCTCTACCACCCAAGGTTTTATTGATGATTTTCACACCTTCATAATTATTCGTGCCTTCAAGACCATCTGATTACCTTAGAACCCCTTCATAATAACCCACTGTCCTAATTTACATCGTTGATTTCAAAAAAATATTTTAAAAAATTCAGTATTTTTGTTGTGCCTCATATTACTAGGGTCGTGATATCGCGTACGCGATATCGCAGTCGACGTGATATCCCGTAAGCGATGTATCGTACGCGATATTGCATCACATCCACCTATAAATAGGTGACCCCCACCCCCCCAACACTTAACATCATTTCTCATCATTCACGCGAGGGAGTTTTTCAAATTTTTCTCTAAAACTTGCAAGTGTGACACCTTTTCTTCTCAACCTCTATCTCACTCGCTGGTACTCTGATTTGAATTCCTTCTAAACCTTCTTGAACCCAGAGTGTTCAGCTTAGTTGTGGGGGAGGGACGCCTACCAAATAGTGCCTAACTTTTTTAGAATTTATCATTGCCCAAAGGACATTATTAAGGGCAATTAGTTGTAAATTAAGAATAAAAAAATTGCCAAAAAATCATTTAATCCTTTAGGTACACTGAGAGATTAAAATTGGAAACCACCTAAGTAAAATGGACTCATTATTACAATCTTTCGGGCAAGATCACATGAAGATAAACAAACTAATTAATTAAGGCAAGTAGTAAGGTATAACTTAATTTCAAAAACAACCTTACTAACGCTTGGCCCGTGTGATTGCAGATGGCCCTGAAACGTGCACAAAAGGAAGGTCCTACTCAAGATGGAAGCAAACGACCCATGAGAGGTGGAAGACAAGATCCTACTGAACAACATGTAGAACAGGAGGAGTAATCATTTAGTATTCATCAAGAGGACCCTCCTACCATACAGTCTGAGTAGGAAGAAGGAGGAACTGCTGTAGCGCTTGAATAGGGACAACATCTCACGTTGCCCCAAGATTGTGTTCAGGCCATCCATGAAAATTCCACATTTGCTACGGTGATTGTGGAATTGAACTTTGAATCTTTTGCAAATTTCACTCTTGAGGCCATTAGGGATCACCTCAAAGGGTCTCCCTTATGGCCTACCCTCTCTAAAAGTAGTGGTTGGTACCTAGGGTAGACGTACTAGTTTTGGCACAATAGAGAGAAAGGCACCACTGTCAATATTTGTGGTGTGACAGTTGATTTCTCCACATAGGCCATTTTGGAAGTGTTAAACCTTCTAAATATAGGGCCAAAATTTGCTCAATTATCCACCTATTTAGACCCTGATGTGCGATGGGATTGGTTGGAAAAGGCTTATGGCAGAGACAAGACATTTGGTGAGTTGATGATGGAAGAGAGGATCTACTTTAAAATTGGAACATATCACCCCTTCCCCACGAAGGGCTTAAAAAGAATATCAATGTATGCGGCAAGAGGATGTGCGGTGCTGATGGGAAAGGTTAATGCTAACCTACCCCATCTATATTTAACAAAGATCCTGAGGTGGTTCGAGGAACGAAAGACAGGAAAGATGGCATTGTCTTTCCCTTGTCTTATCAGAAAGCTTTGCTGATGTGCTGGTATCAGAGGATACACCAATGATGTCCTCCGAAAAGCCCAAAATGCTTCCTATGCTAAGTTACTAAAGCCACCAGCCGCGAGGAAAATTTCTGGTGAGACGCTGGGACCAAAAGAAGAAGAAGAACAGATGGCTAGACCAACTGCAACTCAACTTGCAAGACCTAGCCAACCTCCAAGCGCAGGACCCAACCAACAATAGGAAGCAAGGCCCAACATAGGCTAGGATCAACCGCTGCCACAAGACTATAGACCGTCGATGAGCCATCTCAGGGCCATCGCTGAGATGGTCAGTTGGGGAAGTCATGATGATGCAAATCTCTTCCACATCATTGATGATGCCATTTAGTCCACTATTTCTTTGGATTGCACAAGGGATGAAGTATCTATTCATATAGGAGGAGGGGGAAGTGTTTGGTCACAATAGATCTTGGGAAACGTGACATCTTTCCAAGTGTAATTAGAAACTAGTGAAGGGGCCACTGTGGTGGTTATGCAACACCAGGGTGCAGCGGGAGCCGTAGATGTGATCGCAGACCACATCAAGGAATCATTCAATGTACTTTTTGTGCCACCAAAAAATCTCACAAGAGCACAAGATGCTAAAATTTTGGCTGGAACCTCAATGACTCCGGCAAAACATGAGGATGTGCTTGATCGATTGCTCTAAACAAGGCAAGTAATGACGTCCCTGTTTGACATCCCTCAGGATGTTAAGGAAATTCAATCAAACCTCATTTTCACAAAGGGGAAGCTAGTCTTAATAGAGGTGAGGGCCTAGCATGCTGAAGCAGAAGTGCAAAAATTACAAGAGTAGCTCATGGCCCTACAAGCAACACAGTAGGATCCTTTGCAATTTGTTCTCACAGAACAATTAGATAATTTCAGAACTAAGCAACTAACAAAGCTAATAGCAAAGAATAAAAAGGTGGTTGACGAAAAAGAGAAGGTTGTTTGGGATGCCTCTGCAGCACAAGTGCAAACTCATGCACATATTAAGACACTCAACACCTTACAGGAAGAAAATAAACAGCTCGTTTCCAACAACCTTCGATTGACCACTGTGGAAAAGCAAAAGAATATTCTCGAGGAACACTTTCATCAATTGCGAGAACAATTCATCCAGGTCAACCAAGACATAAGTCATTTAGCTAGGGAGAATAGAACCCTCTTCATGGAGGAGGTACGCGCAAGTTTCCAAAAGACAGCTATTGAAATAAGCACATGGCAAAATAAGGCTAAACGACATGAAAAGCTAAAGGAGCACTTCCAAGATTAGGTGGGGATGTACAAACAGATCCTTGAGAAGGAGATCCATATGGCCAAGGCCCATATCAATGCTATCAGTGCTCAACACACTGACTGGTGGGCCATATTGGACACATATGCTTTTGCCCACTAAGCGGAAGTTAAGAACTGGGACCTACAGATTCAGGATTTGACAGAATACATGGAGTTGGCAAAACTACGGTATGCCAACCTTGCCATGTTAACAATAGGGTGCCCAAGGATAGAGCTCGAGCAGCAGGTAGTAACCACCTATGTTAAGTACGAAGTAGAATTTGCAGAACATAAAAAGTTGTTGGAAAAATTGGAGGTAACAAATTCTGAACTTGAGGTGGTGAAAGCAAGCTACCAAGACCAAAAGGGTGTCACAACATATTTGGCTTGATGGCTTGTGAATTTCCAAGAATACAAAGATAAAGCCAGAGCCTACGAAGAGGAACATCAAGTGTTTGCGGCTTGGTATGTCAAGGCCAATCAAATGTTTCTGCAACTACCCTATCCGTGGGAGGTTATGAATCCATCAAACATTGGAACATTAGCATGGACAACACAAGATCCCTGGACTAAAGAGAAGAAGCTCCAGGCTCTACTCCAATGCCACCAAGTCTCAAAACCTGGAGAACAAGACAAAGGGAAAGCACCAATGGAGGAGCCACTGCCACCAAGAACTACATGAGTTCCACAATTTTGTAGTTGTAGCACATTCTTTGTGTTGTGTCTTTGTTTTATTTTCTTCTCACACTATGGCATAATCCCATTTTCACAATCCAATAATCCCATACCTATCCACTGTGTAATCGGTGTAACTCGAGGACGAGTTTTCATTCAGTCATGGGGGTATGATGAGTCATCATTTGGGTGACCGCAATATTGCATACGCAATATTGCAGCCTATATCCTCATCTATAAATAAGAGGTAGACAGATTAGGAAGGAAGTTGGGAGTTTTAGAGTCAGTTTTAGTTTAAGTGTTTTCATTTCTTTCTCTCAACCCTTTTCCTCTTCATGTATGCCTGCAGTGTGGTGATTGTAATTGTACAACATCCTTTATTCGAGTGTGACGTACTTGGACACGCAAATGACCGAAAANAGTGGTAGTCATGCATGAAGTCCAAGATGTGTATGGATAATCAAGGAATGGATGCTCATCGCACTTAGGCTAGTTTAGATTCTCTCACCCTCTCTCTCCTAGATTAGTGAATATTACTTTCCACTGCCTTCAGGAGTATCATTAGATTAGAAACACATCATACACCTCACTCTAGACTAAACCATACGTGATAAAGCTAATACTAGTCCAGGTGGGAAGACAGTGAACTGCAACCTAAGGCTAACTATCTTGATGCCACAACTAGTTCATCTGTGGAGTTTGACCAGATCACGCGTGTAATGCTCGTACTCGTATGGTTGAGTGTAGGGGTACCTCACCACTCATCACTTAGTTATGACCTCTCCTACCCACCATGAAGCCTTGTTTAAGATGTTAACTTCCATTCCCACAAGTGAGGACTTCCCAACCAATAAAGAGTCTATCCATGCTGCTGATACTTAGATCACACTCACCTAAGGAATAAATGAAGCCAATCATCTTGACATTTCATGATAGTGAGGTGAAGACTAACCCATAGAGTGGTAAGGGGTTGTGAGCCTCTTTATTCATAACCATTAGAGTTGGCTAGTACAAAATGCACTAGGTACATGTTGATGATGGAGCAACCACAAACGTAATCCCCCTATCCATTATAGAACACTTAGGCTTTGTTAAGAATATCTAGGACACCTCCACTTTTGCACTTAAATCATTTAATGATTCATGTGTAGTGGTGAAATAATCAATCTCATTAGACTTCGCAGTCAAGGAATAATTTCCCACATCTATGGATTTCCTAGTTGTTGAAAAAACACCAAACTTGTACTTAATTCTATGAAGATCATGGTTGGCCAAGTTGTAGATAGTTTCTTTCCTAATACATCAAGAAATTCATCTATCCTATGAGGGAGGTGAAATCATTATTCATAGAGATAGCACAGTCCCTTTGTCTATCAAGAATATTGACATAGAACAAGTAGCTCAGGTGGACTTCCAAGAGGAAACTCCTATGGTAAAAAAAGAAACTAGTAACCATAATGAAACCAACAAAGCTAAAGCCAATAACACTAGGGCCATGAACAAACATTAAAAAGAACTTACGCTTCGTATTATGAGCAAAGGAAATAGGGAATATAAAATCATGCAGCATGAGACTTATAAATTTTCTAATCTATCAAAGATTAGGAAGCAACTAAATAATTAATTTGTTACACCTTTTCTTCCTTGTACATATGATGTGGTTGTTCTCTTGATAGCATTATTTACAATTTTTACTTGCATGTTTGCATTCATTTTATAATTTTTTACTTTATTACATCATGTTTGCCAATTTGCTATGTAGCCTTATCTTACATTTTTGCATTAATTCATAGCTTACGTTCATTTTTATGTTTACATAAAATTACAAAAAAATATAAAAATAAAAAACTTAAAACTTAAAAAAATATTAAAAATAAAAAATTAAGATTGTATCCAATAGCATTATTAGGTCAAAACTGAGATGTGACATGTAGCATAACCAAAATCATAATAGTAGCCATAGTTGCACTATGCAATAGATAACAAAAAAAAATATAAATAAAAAATACACATAGTATCTAAGGCTATAATAGGCAAATAAAAATAGCAACAAAAATGTAGCTAAAAACAAAAAAATATGACAAGTCCATCAATAGCCAAATCATAGGAGGAGGAGAAGGCTTATTACTAACATGATCATCATCATCACCTAGGATCTACAAGCAATAAAACATGCAAACAATACCAACCATGACCATAAAATAATAAAATTAGCCATAACAAAAATAAAACATAAAACTTAAAATAAAAATCTCACAAACCTCAGAAGGTTCAAGAGCCAGGAGCAAATTTGGAGAGACTAGCCCCCAACCTGCAAAGAATCTCTTCTTCACTCATGTTGGCCCAATCAATATCTCCTTAAGTCCACTCTTGATAGAATTTTCCCTTCTCTACATCATTCCACTCAAGAGGAGCATGGGAATAGGTAGTCCTGGAAGTCTCCCAATTGTAGTTATGACCTGAGGATTGGGGGAATTAATAATAACTATGAACTCTTTAAACCTAGCAAAAATATCTTTTGCATGTATGCCCAACATGAACAACTCATGTTTCTACTACACCATAGCTACTTTATGCCAAGATTTCATATAATTTTCCTTCTCCACTTTGAACAATTTCTTGTGAGCTTTCTGGTTCTTCCCCCACTCCAACACCTAGCCACATTAATCCTACCACTCCTTTGTCCTGTGGACAATCATATCTAGCCTTATCTTTTTTTCTACCTTGCTCTTGGCTAGAGAAACCTTTTCCTCATTCATTTCAATAGTGAGACCATTCAATATTCTTTATGTGCAAGGAATCCATGTTCATCACATGATCCTCTATGAACTCCTTAGGATCTCTGAGCCTTCTAACTTCATCTAGAAGCTACTTGTTTTACTTCTTCAACATCATGACCTTATTTTTGCACATGATGTAGCACATTGTATAGTCCCCTTGTATAATCTCTGTGAAACATTCTCCACACTTAGTGATAGTGTAGGAAACTCATTGAATCCAAAGTCTCATGAAGGATTCAATTTTATCTTGGAAACTATCGTACAAAAAACATCAAAAGCATTATAAAAACATTTAAAACTAATTAAACACATAAGACCATAGAGTTATGAAAACATATAAACATAAAAAACATAAAAAAATTAAAATGCAAAACAAAAATATTTTCACTTTTCTTACCAACATTAGGAGCTAACTCCTACAACTTATCAACCATAGCATCCATCATGTCCCTCATGAATTCCATCTTGTCTAATGCCTCCATCTAAGGTTTGGAGTGAAATTTGGATGTTTTCAGAGGAGGTTCATTCTCTANATATAAACAATCCCAAAGCTCACTAAGAAGGTCATGAGACAAGTCCATTGAAGGGTTGTCTTCTGAAACAAAATCATCTAAGATGGAATCCAAGACATCTTGTGCTTCATTTTCCATTCTTTCCTCTTCTTCTATATACCATTGCTCCTCTTCTACAATAGCCTAGGTAGCCAACTCCTATTTCTTTCTTGCAACAAAATCAAAGGTCAAAAAAATTAAATAAATTAATAAAAATTTATATACACAAAGTATAACCAAAAATAAAAATATTAACTAAAATCAATAAATAAATACATACCATCAATAGCATGAGTAGCCTTGTTAAGGTTGATCACTAGCTTTCTAGGTGCTTACTGGTTAGGAGTCATAGCATTTTCTTCAACTCATGGCCTTTTTATCTTCTTTCTAGTAGCACCATCTTATTTTACACATGATCTTTTTTCCCTGTTTTCCTTGTTATGCATTGCATGGGGTAGCTCCCCCATGCTATTAGGGAAATAACCATATAAACCACTAATATTCACAGTGGTAACAGATATCAACTCTCCCACTTCCTCCACAGGTGGACCTTGCACATGCATTAAATCAATAATATGCTTAGCCCAAGGCTTGGAAAGTTGGGAAGAATTACATGCTACCCACTTTCCATCTTTCTTAATCACTAGAAACTCCATCAACCTTCTAAGATATGTACTAAAAAATTTAAAATGCACATGATATATAGAATCAAGGTTTCTATGGAGTTTTTGTATTTCACCTCTTAAACTAGAAACCAAAAAAGTAGCCCAGTCAAACCTAGTGTCATCAGTCAAAACCTTTTTCATAGTCCAATCTTGTTGAAATCCTATGATTTTCTTTTATGACAATAACATGGAAGAGACTCTAGAGTGGAAAAGAAGGTATAACTTGATCACCTCCTCAATGTCACACTTATCAAAAGACAACATAGCACCAGAGATGATACTATAATGCTATAAAAGTACATCAAGAACTCTCTAGTACTATGTCTAAACCATGCATGAGCATGCTCATTCATGGTCATGTCAAGCATTAAATTATTCTTGGTAGCCACTCCTATACAGCATAGAATGCCCACCAACTTCACAACAATCAAAATTGGTTTCAATGGAGCCCTACACATAGCCAAAATATATATAGTCATTAAACCTTAAAACATTCAAAAACTAAAAAAAACAAATAAAATCAAGCAAAAATAACCTCAATAATGCCAACATTGGCATGAGAACAAAAAAAAATCAACTTTATTAACACAATTATCATTGCAGTACAAATCAAAATTAAGCTCTTACACATCTCATCATGACATAACAAAAATAAAATAAAATTTGATATTTTGATGAGCATGTGACATAGAAAAACTTAAATTTGATATTTTGAGAACTATTTTACAAGAAAACAAGACAATAGATACTTTCGAGAACCAAGTTTGACATTTTGTCAAATAGTTCACATACAAAGAGTCAAACAAGCATTTCTACAAATAGTTGACATAAAATCAAGTTTCTACAAAAGCATATGGCCAATATTGATAGCACTAGAGCCTTGTAAGTGGAAAATTCCTAAAAAAAGGGGCTAAAAAAACTCATACAGTCCAAAACACTGAAGATGTGGGAAGAATGAGATAAAAAAACACAAGTTTTCTTAGATCTAGGAGACCATACACTACCATTTCTTCCCATTAAAAAATTCAAAATTGCCTTATACATTGTCACATTAGTCTAAGGAGTGCCACACACTACTCCTACAAAGCCTAGGTACTTACACATTAACAACAGGATTGGGAAAAATCCATATTGCACAATACAAGCCCCAAGCACCCAAACATTGTCAACACTGACAAGGAAAAATTCAAAACTTCACATCCCAACCATAAATTGATCAATGCAAGTCCCCAAGATAAGGAAAATGTAAAAACTATTTTTAAAAACTATTTTTGACCACAGATGTAGTTAACATGGCTAGAATAACCTAGGTTCATCAACAATACTACACATACAAGTGCTAAAAAATCTATTTTTTTCCAAAAATATCAAAAAAATTTCAAAAAAAAATCCAAACCTAGTCCAAAACCATTTTACATTACATCTACCCTTCCTAGAGATCCAAGATGTAGATCATATGTGGTCAAAACTCTACCAACACTACCAATTTCTCCATAGAAAAGCCCAAAACCTAGGAAAATAAACTCATGGCTAGAACACTATATACTAGGTCAAGAAAAACCTTAAATGTTTACAACAAAAAAATCGAAAAAAATTAATTCCACCTCTAGGATGACCTAAAAGCCTTAAACAATAATTCTATGTTCAGGAAACAATGATAGAGTAATCTATAAGCTCTAACCTCACATTACTTTTCTTCATTAGAAGTAGGTTACTTGCCTTATACATTTGGTGTGAGATGAGGTTCATGCATGAATTTAATCCAAATAGAGCCTTATAAGATGGATTTTTAACAATCTACAAGTGGATTAGAGAACTTACCTAATCTATTTTCTTTCATGGTAGAGCACCCACTTTTATTCAATCAGTTACAACATGTGTGAGCATGACAGTCCTTATGTTTTTTTTAGAAGTGACAATGTTTATTGGCTCTTGCATAGAATTAGGAGGTGTTATTATGGTGAGAAAGGAAGTTCCATCAAATGGGTCTTGCACTAGTTTTGATGGGCTAGTAGGTCTACTAGTTTCATACACAGGCATGGAAACTATCTTGAAAAAATGACACTTTTGAGGCTTTTACTTAGAGCTACTAGCCATATCATCCACTCGTATTTTAATAGTGATGAGACGCGACATGCACTGGGCCGCGATATCGCATACACGATATCGCGTCATCTCCTGCGATATCGC
>MNCI01015001.1:182491-204422 GCA_015680685.1 Gnetum montanum | reverse complement strand
GCTTGGTAACCCAATGGCATATTTGGGGTCTGCGCTTGGTAATCCCAGTGGCGTACCTAGGCCTATGCTTGGTAGTCCCAATGGCAGTCGTGCACGAAGTCCAAGATGTGTACGGTTGATCAAGGAATCGGTTGCTCGTCGCACTTAGGCTAGATTAGATTTTCTTACCCTTTTCCTCTTAGTTTAGTTTAGTTAAACATTATTTTCCATTGCCTTCAGGCGTAGTGTTAGAATTAGAACACATCATACACCTCATCTAGACTAAACCATACATGACATATGAAAAACTAGTCTAGATGGGAAGACAGTGAACTGCAACCTAAGGCTAACTATCTAGATGCCACAACTAGTCCATCTGTGGAGTTCGACCGGATCGCGCGTGCGATGCTCGTTTCGTATGGTTGAGTGTAGGGGTACCTCGCCACTCATCAGATGTCAAAGTGGATAAATGAAAAAGCTACAACTTTCATAGAAACTATAGAGGAAAAGGTAATACAAAATGAATTAGACAATCACAATAAATAGAGGAAGAAGAACCAAGAAATAGCTAAGAACACTTATTAGCAAACAGGGAAAATAGCTGTAGAAGAAGAGGCTATAGACTCAACCACAGATAAAGATGATGGATGTGACATTTGCATATATGACCACCTAAAGGGCCATTTCCTAGTCATGTCATATCTACATGAGTATTGGGATTTTGCATTAAATCCAAAATTCATATAAAAGCACATGCCTAGGAAATTTCCTTTTCTACATGGTAATTATAGACAATCCCACAACCAATTGTATTATCCTAGGAGAACTTATTACTAGCCTCAACATTGTCATCAACTATAGTGGCAAAAACCCCAGTCATGTGGGAGGCCACCACCAAACCAACCCTACCCTTACTACTACTAGAAATGGTATGGATATTATGGTCAACAATCTGTTTCTCTAACTAGTTCTATGTCCCCTACTTCAGATCGCTACTACCACTCTCTCGAATATCATCGACCTGTGACATCTCTTGAAGGATCACCACCTCACACCTCTCATCCTTCATCATATCCTCAATATTCTCATACTTTCCTCCATCATATGTCACCACCACCAACACAGGAAGGTTCAGCACCATGACATCAACAAGAGAATGCCAATAAATCTCCACCACAATCTCAAAAATGCCCTTTCTTTACGACGATTCTCATAGATAAGCACAATACTTGTGGACCTACTAACTCATCCAAACTAGCACAATGCCAATCAAGTGCAACACCATTCCTTTTCACAACCAATGTTTTCTAATCCTATGCAAAGGCCAACATCCATCATTACTCCAACATCTAATAAAAATGATGAATCTAGCACTGTGGAGAGGCAAAAGAAGAATCCATGCATAACTAATCATGATAAAGGGTGTGGTTAACCATAAAGTTCAAGAGCAAGTGTGTGAGCAGAAACCAATTTATGTAGTAGCCACTAAACTAGAAGACACCTAGTGACTTGAAAATGAGAATATAAAACTGTTTCAAAGATGCATGGAAGCAATTGATCTACTTATTAGTTCTAGACTTAATAAAATAAACCAAACAGAGGACTTTGACACAAATATCTTACACTTTGATTATACATCAAAAAAGGATATTAAACATGGAGACCTAGAAATTAAAATAGAAAATCAAGAAGAAGAAGCAAATATATTTGGATCCTCAAAAATGGAAATAACTTCAAGTCTTGATGAAGATACATCTCTAAATGATCCAAACAAGATTATCACCAATGTTAGATGTGCTACCTCATGATTAATTAAATCAGTAACAGTGATAAATAGAAAACTAGTGGTGTATAACCAAGGGATTGTGCAATCCATCTCCCAAATATATGACCATACGATTAGCTGTGAGGGAGATGCTCCATCCTGATTCAAGAACTAATAAGTGCTTTTACATTTTTATTTTTACAATTTCTTATCATTTTCCTCTTTCTTTCAAAATTTTCTACTTCTTAATATGTTTTCCATTTCTTAATATTTTTCTTTTCTTTATATTTTTGTCTTTTCTTAAGTCATTTCCTTTATGTTTTATGAATGTCTTGTATATTTCCATTAATAATATTGCCAAGTCATGATGCAAAAGTCAACACCATGTGTTGGATTTTTGTGCTATACTATTAAGATGATTGGGTAAGTAATTGTGTAAAGTAGTGAGACCACCTCATCCATCCCTCCAGTTCTCTAAATAAAAGCTCTTTTTCATGGAAATAATTTGGTTCTTCATGCATGAAACTAAAATTCATCAATGATCATTGTACCTTGAAGAAAGAGGAAATGACCAAGTGGGAATGGCAAAGGGTGGGTGTGAGCTCGAGGGGACTTGTTGGGTTTTCTTCTTATCTTCCATCATGTGATTTATGACTCCTCTTGGAGTGTATCATCACTCCTCCATCAACTAATAAAAAGGAAGCTTTGTCTTTGCATGGTGTGATTCCCATTTCAAAAAAAAAAAAACACAATAAAATAAAAAGAAAACAAAAAAAGAAAAAAATAAAATACAAAAAAAAAGGAAGAAAAAAAACAATAATGAAAATTCAAAGCACACCCCTTAGACACAATAATGGGCTACAAGCACTGGTTATAGGGCTGGAAAGACATGTTACCCATGCCTGATGGTGCCCTTCTAACTAAGGCCCTTCCTTCCTTATTCTCTTTTTGGGGTGATAATTGTTCTTTGAGGTGGTTGTGGACTCATGGTGGTAGGCAAGGAACACATCAATGCGAGGTTACTATTCATGGTATGGACTTCTTCTAAACTTGGACAAATAGGCATGTTGATTATTTTAATCACATTTATCACAAGAACCTATCGTGAACATGGTCAAGTACCTTACATCCCAATCTCTGCAATCCCTTATCATCCCATTATTCACCTCACTATTGCATATGATTATGAGCCTTTTGGTTTTGTGTAGTACAATACAACATCCCAACCACAGTAGTTGTGTGTTGTGTGGAACAAAGGCATGGTCTATATTTAACTTCTTGGATGCCCACAGATATCTATAGAAGTGGTTATGCAAGGGCATTATGGTAGGAGCCTACTTTGGGAAGGACCCACTTACATAACTTTTGTTGATCATGTTTTTGATTTAACCTTCACATTTTCTAGAATATCAATGATAGCTTCTTTGAATTTATACATAATTTTGGGACTACTTCTCATCACTTTCAATTACTTTTTTACTTTTTCTTACTTTTCTATTAAAATATCCTTCAAGTTCAATATTTCTTGGCCATCTTCTGAATCAGACCTTTGGTTTCAATTGTTTGAATAGTTGTGTGCTTCTAGAATTACACTTATTAGTCATGGGGGCTAAGGATGTCCTCTTTGAAATTTTCAAATTTTTATAACATCCTATTTTCAAACATCATGGTAACTAATAGTAATTGATCAAAATAATGTGAACAGCTTGATGATTTTACTTACCTCATAGCCTTGGGCATAGTATGCTATCATCACCTTATGCTTAAATAAAAACTAAGGGATCCAAAAAGGGTTAATTATTAAGGAAAATTTACCAAAACTAATGTTCATCCTTTAGTGACTACACATGATGCTAAAAGAAATGCCTAAGGAAGAAGGTCTTTTGCTAGGCATGGAAACGAAGCCAAGAGAGGGACAATGGAAGATATGCCTATGGACAAATCGTAGCACATACAAGATAGCAACTCAAGCATCACATGTTTATGCCTAAGGAAGAAGCTCTTTTGCCAAGCATGGAAACAAAGCCAAAAGAGGGACAACAGAGGATATGCCCATGGACAAATCATAGCACATACAAGATAGCAACTTAAGCATCACATGTTTACTAGATCCATGGGATGATCAAAAGAGATTTCAGTCCATCCTTCGAGAATGTTGCACATAACCAGAGAAGCATCAACATAACAATCTAGGTTGGAAGTCTACCATCGCTAGTAACAACAAGAAGAATCATCTTCAACGAATTTTTAAAAACCTCTACAAATTTTGTAATCTTCAAAGTCTGTCCAATCTTTTTGTCATTCTATCATTTTGTATACATCCACTTGAATAAAATTTTATAATGCAGCAATCAAAGTCAATCAGTAGTTAGTGTCAATCAATAATTCCATGCCTTTCCAATTTTGTAGAGAAAGCTCGGTCTTATCCCATTAACTCGAGGATGAGTTTTTACTCAGTCATGGGGTACGATGAATCATTATTTGGCTAGAATATCTAATAAAAAGTAAACTTTTTGGTTGGATCTGATATCTTAGCCTTGATAACAAGGTCCCATTAACTAGGCCACATCGATTGGGCCCCGTCAATGTAGTCTATTGCATCGACATGGCCCCGTCAACACAATGTCTATTTCTACCTATAAATATGTGCTCATAGCTATGTTTATGAAATTCTTTTGTTAATAGAGTAGCCAAACTCTTGCAATTTTATTCTGTAATCTTAGAGAACGGTGAGTGAGTGCCTGTAGTGTGGATCTAACTTAGTTTTACGACATCTTATTCAAGTGGCAATGTACCTGGACACATTCCATGAATGACAATAAGATCAAGATTGATTCTTATTCATTGCAACACTTTGACTTAGATTAGATTTACTTTTAAAGCAATTTTTATTTTATGTACTTAGTTAATATTTACATTTCCATGGATGTTAATAAATTGGTGAAATGAGCACGACTAGTTTCAAGCATAAACACATATTCATTTTGTAATCCCAACAGCATTATTGCTTGGTTTGCCTAGTAGCATAGCATTTGATAATCCCAATAGTGGATATGTGGGTTTAAGATGTGTACAAAAAGCTAGGATTGAGGATGTTAAACATGTCAAGGCCAATATCAGTATATATCAATTGTTACAAATAGGAGATCAACAAAGAAAGGCTTTAGAGCTTATTAAAGGTAAAAGGAGAGTTTGAGAGTCAAAGTTAAGCTATGTATCTAACATTGATAAGACATCAAAAATATGCTATGGTTGTACTCTTAATAAAGAAGCTCCTCCTTTTCTTTTGACAATGAAGTTAAAGGACAAATATCTTCATAATTGTCTAGTTGATTCTAGAGCTACCTCTACTATCATGCCATTATCTATATGTACAAATTTGGTTTGACCCCTAAAAAATCCAATAAAAAGATTATTCAAGTAGATAAAAGCATAGTGAATATTGTGGGTCAACTGTCTAATGTTCTATTAGAAATCGCTTTTGAACCTTGTATAAAAAGTACAGTAACTATTCAAGTAGCAAATATCCTAGATTCACATAGTCTTTTGTTGAGTAGAAGTTGGAGTAAAAATTTCTTAAGTTACATATCAATAGATTACTAACACATGTGGCTACCTTGGAAAGGGAAACCAAATCAAATATACATATATAGTGAATCTTTGATGATTAAAAACATTACTTCAAATGGGTAAAACAAAGTTGTTGAAACAAGAGCTTTTGAATGCAAAATTTGCACACTTCAAGAAGTTTATAACTTGGAAAAAGAGGAATCTCAAGATGAGAGCAAGTGAGAATTATATTTTGATGGTTCTTGTAACTCTAAAGGTGTAGGAGCTAAAGTAGTTTTAGTGAGTGATGATTCCCCAAAAATTTTAAAGGCAATTCCTCTCTCTCTCCCTTGCATTAATAACAAGGTTGAATATGGAGCTTTGAGTATTGGAATTAAAACAGCATTTGGAAAATGGAAGGAGATGGATTTGGGTAATAATGCCTCAAAGGATAACATGGGGGCTAAAGGCGTGGGAGCATTAATAAAACAAGAGGAAGAGAAGAAAGCTTGGGTTATATCAGAAATTAAGTATGATAGAATCCAAGACAAAAGGATTTTCTAAGAGGGTCACGTTGACCACTCTCTTCCCTTCTGCTAAGTAACTTATGTTATGACCTCATGTGTATAGTTTTCATGTCTATTTCTTAGAAATGAGATTTTTATACCACCGAACCTTAAGTTCGATGGAAATTTTCCTCCAAAAAGATTTACTACTTTCCATTGTAAAAAGTTTAATACAAAGCTTCAATTAAAGTTTAGTTTAAAACGAGGCTTGCACAAATTCCTTTAAGCATTTTAAGAAGGGCAAGAAATGTTGGCACATTTCTACCATTCCATGAAATAGTAATTTGTTAAGAAAAATTCAATTTAGAATTTTATTCTAAAATTTAAGAGTTAAAAGGTTACAAAACACAGTGAAAATTTTTTTTAAAAAAAGCTAAATGATTAAGACATTGCATGGAAATTATGCTCTCCGATTTTATTATGCATCATTTATAAGTTATTTTTCTTAATAAAACTAAGTGATGTACTTAAATATGAAATTATTGGAAACTAGTTGTGATTAATATTGAACTACAATGCAAAGCCAAATTGTCACTTGTCCAAAGAATGCACTTGCCACTTAATCTTACTAAAAGTATTTATGTTAAAATTTTAGGTAACTCAAATCGTCAACTTATTTTAAGTTCTAAAATTATTTTTAAAATTGTTTTTATTTTAATTGGTTATAATTTATAATAATTGGTCATTAAATTTATTTTGGTGATAATTTTACGTTAAAAATTATTGTTAAAATTTTTAAACATAGAAGACATGAAAAAAAAATTTTAACACTTTATGTTTAAAATATTATTGGAGATTCATTCCGGCTTCATTCTGACGACTCTAGGAGCATTTTTCTTCACTGGATTCCTACAATAGCTATCTGAAACCGTTGCACGTGGGTGGGGTGGCCGCAGGTTATCTTAGGGACACATTGGCAGCGATTGGGTGGTCCCCGTGGTCTGTTGTTGTGTGGACCGCGCTGACTGTTGCTGCGCCGTCCTCCAATCCGGATCTGCATCGCCCAAAACCGCCACGCCCTAGGATTTCGTTGTGCCCTGCTACACACCCTGATACAGGGCCAAGACCTGCAAAAGCATCATGGCCTGCAAAACCGTGACCGCCTGTCGAACCATGACTACCAGAAAATCCGTGGCCACAACCTGAGGAAGCTGCAGATCCACGTCCGAGAACTGCAAAAGATCAAAATCCCCTACGCCGTGGTGATCTTGCCTACGATCAAAATCAATCAGAATGCCCATCTTGAACTTGATCTGTACAAACAGACCCATGATCTGCAAAAACCCCTCGATCTGAAATTACAAATTCGGGATCTGCAGGACCAGGGATACACTTGTTCCAAGCTCAAGATCCAGAAAATCAATTTAAGGCTGTGGTTGGGTGTATTTGTGTTGCCGCTATGAAGAGGCTGGGTTTGTTTCATAGGTAGACGTGTTATAATGACGGACTCATCAGATTCTACTCTTTCTCAGGAAAGTTTTTCTACCTCACCTTCAATTGATTTCCTTTTACCTTATGATATTTTTGAAGTAATTTCTAAAGATTTCGCAACTTGTTTTATTTTTTTTCAAATTGTGGGGTTCTTACCAAGGTCCCCAAGCATAAACATTCAAGTTCAAAACCTCATTCAAGTTCTACCAAAGTTAAATGAGGTTTTGAACTTGAATGTTTATAGTTGGGGACCTTGGTAAGAACCCTACAATTTGAAAAAAAATAAAGCGAGTTACGAAATCTTTAGAAACTACTTCAAAAATATCATCAGGTAAAAGGAAATCAATTGGAGGTGAGGTAGAAGAACTTCTTGAGGAAATGTAGAACTGATGGATCCACCATTGTAACACGCCTACCCACGAAACAAACTCAGCCTCTTCACAGCGGCAACACAAATACACCCAGCCACAACCCCAAATTGATTTTCTGGATCTTGAGTTTGAAACAGGTCTGTCCCTGGTCCTGCAGATCCCGGATTTGTAATTTCAGATTGAAGATTTTTGCAGATCACAGGTCTGTTTTTACAGATCGAGTTCAAGATCAGTGTTCTGATTGGTTTTGATCCCAGGCAAGATCACCACGGCGCAGGGATTTTGATCTTTTGCAGGGTTTCTCGGATCACAGTTGTGGACACGGATCTGCAGCTTCCTCAGATCACGGTTGTGGACGTGGATCTGCAACTTCCTCAGGTTGTGGCTGTGGATCTGCAGCTTCCTCAGGTCGTGGCCACGGATCTGCCGGTAGTCATGGTAGGCGATCGCGGTTTTGCAGACCACGGCGGTTTTGCAAATCTAGGCCCTCTATCAGGGAGTGTAGGAGGGCACAGCGAAATCCAGGGCGCGGCGGTTTTGGGCGACGCGGATCCGGATTGGAGGACGGCGCAGCAACAGTCAGCGCGGTCCACGCAATGTATGTCTGTTCTGTGTACAGTGACGGTTTCAGGCGCTCACACGTTGCAATAATTTGATCCAGTATGAGGAATCAAGATTATTATTGTGATTTAATCACACCCTTTCTGGAGAGAATCCATGAAGCGGTGGCGACTTCATCAACGCCCACAAGCAGCAGCAATAGCAGAAGCAAGATTGATAGCAAGGCTATGCACTTCTGAGACATCTCAGTTCAATTCATTTCGTTCGTCTGTGCTACAGGAGGCAGGGTTGGTTCCACTCTGCAATTTAAATCCAGCTGCGGCTTTCATTCACGTGTTGTCTGTTACCATTGAGCGATTACAAAAATGAAAAATGAAAATGGACGTGGAGCTAAGGCTGCCAGATGCTGCTAGCTCCATTCTGGAAGGCCACGCACATGCAGGAGAACATCTTCTTCAACGGTGCACGTGGCGATCTCGCTTCCTGCTGCAGTGTTGCGCCTGCAATTCTACGGTGATGATCAGCGCTGCGTTTTGAATATGAAAGGTAAAACCCTTGACACCGCGGCCATCGATGTTGGCAAAATTGTCGAGCTCAAAGTAGTCCTGCCCGTCACCAAAATTGACGTTGGCAGCGCCAAATTGGGCAGCCAGAGATTGGTGGCTGTTACCAAGGTTGTATACTTGCCTGGCAAGCACCGCTGTGGATCTCGCCATTGGTCACACTGGATTTACAAATATGCACCACATGATGCTCCCTCGTTGAACAGCACCATACTCAATGCCGCGTTTTTTATTCCGTTGCTGACGCTTTACAAATTCCCGTACCTGCATGCTCCTCCTGTAAAACAAATAAACATACATAAGTCGACGGTTATATGAACATTCATGTTTTTTCACATATATATATATATATATATAATGTAAGAAGAAAGAGAGATCATTGGTAGAACATTGCCAACTATGGCATGTATTTCTCTCGTGATAATAACTTCCTATAAAAGTTATAACTTCTTATGGTGGTTATGAATTAATCCCTTTAATGTTTGTAACTTACCTTAATTTCTCATGATGAATTCAGAGGAATTGGTGAGAGATCAAGAAGAAAGATATTGAAAATTGTAAGATGGCTTGCTATTTCATCAATTTAGTTGCTTTGTTTAAATCCTATAAGTTCTTTTCTTATCATTTTGTCTTAGTTACTTAGCTAATGGTTTAGATAGTATCATGTTTAACATTTAATTTTTGGATTTTCTTATTGCTCTTATAGCTCTATTTTTTTGCACAATACTGGACTTCTATTAGGTTTGCCATATAAGAGCTTATGTTGTCTTAGAAAAGCATCTTGAGCAATTTAATAGTAATATCTTATATAATTGCTTGTTTAAGTCTAGAGGATCTAGAAAATCTTTGATACTTTGATTTGCTTGAAATAGCTTCATTTTTTAAAAAGTTTATTGCCTTAATATTTCAATCATGAAATTGTCAATTTTTTTCTAATAGCTCTATTGTTTACAATTCTTAACAACTATTAATTAGCCAAATAAAAGTTTGTACTTTGTCATTTACAAAGCATTTTGGTAGTTTAAAAAAGTGTCTTTTAAGAAATTGTTTGTTAAGCTCGAAGGGTTTAGACAATTTGTAATATTTAGATTGAACTAGAATAGTTTGATTGCGAAGTGTTTCATCATGTTCGATTTATCTTACCTAAATGTTTGAGATTCATACAAATCTACTTTCTTTTCTTTTCTCTTTCTAAATCCTTTGAATCTCACTCTATTGCTAGTTTTCTTGTTGAACTTTCTCTTTGGGGAAAATTAGGAGTAGATTATGGTAGAATTGTTCTTAAGCATTTTTGTGAAATTTTATTTGTTTCAAATAGCATACTATAGAGACTATATAGACTAAGTGATTTGACAAAATAAGAATCTTTAATGACTCAGTGTATTCAACAAAGTTAGCTAAATTTTCATTATAGCCAATTATAGTTTCATACACAAACCCCACCATTTCAACATCACAATAGCAAAACACACATGTACGCTTAGTTCACTTTATAACCACTAAGTTTATTTGGAGTTATTTGGGCCTTGGTGTTATCAAAGATTAGCAAGCACCTAAACCTTTTTCAAAGGGAACACCTTCATTTCCTGTGATCCCAATCATGAGATCAAAGGCCAAACATTGACAATCCCAAACGGTTGGCAACATTAGGACAATTCAATCAATGACAGGAGGCACCGAAAAGCCCTAACAACTCAAACTTGTCTATGTCCATCCAAATTCTTATAATTCTAATTCTACTTTCATTCTCCATCAACTTGAATAGCTACACTAGAGGAACATGGAAGATAACATTGTGTTATCTCCTAATCGATCTATTACTACCATGTTGATGGCCAATCTCATTAGATTATACATTGTGGTACTTAACCCTGAAAATGAGGTCCTAAACCACACATATATGGAATATAAGCCTAAAGATGCCCAACTTAAGAAAGACTAGCACATGGAAGCATCCTATGAGGCATCTAAGGGCAAAGAGGTCCCAACACCATTATTTCTACAAAAAAATGAAGGAATGATCCAAACTTCTTATCAAGGCCCTCCCAATATATAGACTCTACTTTTTAAAATGAGGATGATATTCTTCAACAACGTTTGTAGTCCACATTGGACAATAATCAAGAAGAAGGAAGAACAAGGTGAAGAACTTGGTAGACATCAAGGGTAAGGTCCCATAGTCATTCCTCTAACAGTAAGAATAAAGAAAAAGATAATGGAAGGGAATAGGGAAGGAACCATAGGAGAAAGACTAGCAGGCATCATTCTCCTAGTTTTTCCTCTTAATCTGTATCATCCTCTTTGTCATCAAACTTTGATAAGAGAAGTCATGGCCAAGGCAAAAGAAGAAGGAGTTAGGATCAAGATAGAGATAAATGAAGATCCCACCAAGATGATCAAGACAAGAGGCAAAGATAACCAAAAGGGGGAGAGCAGCACCATTAGAAGCAAAGGTACAACAAGACTCATCATAAACATTATGGCCATGAAAGGGGCCACCATGAACGAAATTACTATGATGAGCATCTACTAGCAACTAGAAACATGCTCACTATCTCAAAGGCAATAAGAATTCCCATAAGGCATCAAACTGATAGCAGGATTAAGAGGATGAATATGAATAATATCCCCAAGTTTGAAGGGGAATATAATGTAGATCCAAAAAACCATCTACAAGTCTTTCATGATGCATGTACTTTGCACAACATAGAAAATAAATAACAAAAGCTTAAATTATTCTTAAGGACACTCATCAAATAAGCAGAAAGCTAGTATTAGTCCTTGGCACTAGAATCCATTCACTACTTAAGTACTATATTAGAACTATTTAACAACAAATACTAAATGTACTCGAGAGTATCTAACTTGCAGAGCTAGATCCAAGGATGGAAACAAGGAAATCATGAGTTCTTAGATGCAACCCTAGGTAGGTACTACTCTCTATTGCACCAATGCCAAGGCCATGGATACTCTCAAATGGAACAACTTCATCATATCATAGATGGAATTTGAAGTAAGACTAGGGAAACCCTTGGGGTCTATGCCCAAGAAAGACTCTTTGAAATGTAGATCCATTAGATTCAAAGGTTGATAGACAAGTGGTCAAAGAAGAAGGTGAGCTAAAGAAATGTGAGAGTACATAGTAGTATAATAGGGGCCCTACCATTTACAAAAAGAAGATGTGTTTCTACGATTCAGAGGAGAAATCACCTCTTGATGAAGTGGTGCGCAAGAAAATCTTACCGATACAAAAATATTTCATTGAAATATTAGCTAAGATTGAAAAAATGTGGAACTCCTTAGATGAAAAGTTCCAAAGAACTCTTAAAATTGCAAAAGAAAGAGCAAACCAAGGGAGTAGTGATCAAGACAGAAGGAGAAAGAAGGATATAGAAAAGAGTTAGCATTAGCAAAAGGATAAAGCTACAATAGTCTAAGAGGTTGTAGATTTTAAAATGAATGATGATGGATGCAATATTTGCCAATGTTGACCGTTGATATGTCAAAACCTTAAAGAAAATGGAGAATGTAGAATGTGTGTATGATTGTGATCTTGCAAGACCATGAGAGAGTTAATAAGCAAAGTACATTAAATAAAGATTCAAGACTTCAAGAATGAAAGCTACAATAATGAAATGGAGACTAAAGTGGACAAGATGAGAATGTAAATGGAAATAGAGTCTATGAGCCAAATGAAGATGTTCTGAAAACTATTGAGATGTCAAAATGACCAAGGAATGCTCCAAACCTCAAAATGTGCAAAGCAAAGTAGATGTCTCAAAAAATAGAAGATGTCTAACTTGGGGAATAAACATCTATAGGTAGATGTCTACATTTCTAGGTAGAAGTCTCTTCTATATTGAGGCTAGTTGCAGTTAGATGTCTCATCCTCGAATTAGATGTCTATACTAGCTATTTGATAGCCATTACATGAATTTCAAGTTTTTGAAAGCTCTTATGTTATAAAACCAAGTGGAATTCTTGGGAATTGTGGAAGTACTATTAATTATCAAATCAATTCAAGGCTACTCAAAGAGATTTCAAGTTTGTCCTTCATTGTATTATCATTTATTTAAATTGATTATATTGAGCCTCATTGCAAGGATACTGTAAATCAAGTTATACTATTTTCTTGATCTTTTTCTTTCTTTATTTATAGCCCTATGGAATTGATGTGCTTCTTGCAGGACGGCATCTTCATTGAGCTTATCGAGACCTTGCCAAGTTGAGTTGTTTTGAAGTGACAAAACACTCCAGTGTAGATCTCACATTTGTAAAGGTTTTGGAATCCTTGAAACCACATTTTAAGCTTGTTAGAACCTTGCAAGGTTGAGTTGCTTTGCATCAATGAAACACTTTAGAGCAGAGATCAAATCTTGTAAAGGTTGTGATGTCCTCTATACCACATTTTTAAGTAACAACGTTCGACAATGTGTAAGTGACGAATTTTGTTTTACTTAAGCTCTGATATCAAAGTGGCTAT
Organism: Gnetum montanum; assembly: GCA_015680685.1. Classification (NCBI taxonomy): domain Eukaryota; kingdom Viridiplantae; phylum Streptophyta; class Gnetopsida; order Gnetales; family Gnetaceae; genus Gnetum; species Gnetum montanum. The sequence goes on along the minus strand of MNCI01015001.1, from coordinate 191,154 downwards.
GATATTGAGTACACGATATCAGTTATGCAATATCATGGCCCAAGATGCGATATCGGGCATGTGATATCACGAGGTACTCCTAGGCCTATAAATATAGCCCTTCAGCACACGATTCGGGAGTAGTTTCTTGGAGTCAAGGAGCAAAATTCTTACAATTTGTTCATTTGAGAGTTAGAATATTTTCCAAGTGCTTGTAGCAAGAGGTCTAAGTGTAATCAAATATTTATTCAAGCATTTATGTACCTGAACACACCATTGTGTTGGAAATAAAGACAAGCTCTTTCATTCATCCTTGCAACACTTGAGACTTTCTTTCTTTATGCATGCATTTATACACTGTGATTTCATGCAATTCATATTTAACATTATTCATTCAAAAATTGATTTTAATTAATGAAGCAATTAATTAAAATACACAAGCACAACCCCTTCGCACATACATGTAACACTTGGTAGCTCTGAAATGATTAGCATTTGACAACCCAGTAGTGTTTACACAAAGTTTAGGATGTGTCTGAGAACTGGGGATGGTTACTTGTGTTAGGCTAGATTAGATAATAGTTCACTTAGCATTTAATTACTCTCATTATCATTATTGTTTTTAATGATCAATTAATAAAATGTAAAATGATAAAAATCTTATGCCTCAGTCACACTTAACCATACACTTCCATTTCACAAGTGAGATTGGAAAGACAATGAACGAACAACATGAACTCATTATTTAGCTTTAGTGTACTTGGTAATTAAAGTCTACGAAAATTGACTGGATTGCATGTGAACGCCTATGATTCATATGGTTGGGCGTAGGGGTACCTCACTGCTCATCATTGGCACCATTACCGAGGACTTTAGTTCTACATGCACTATCTAAACTTAGTGAAACTTAGTAACATTGTTGTTCAAACCCTAAAGGATGAATCTTACTAAAATAGAATTATTATTATAACTAAATTAAATCTTAACTACACACTACATATAAATTCATTAATATAAAATGTCTTCTCATAGGCATCTATCTCCAGCTAGTGTGAACCAAGTGCCTCAACAATATCGAGCGGTATATTCTCATCTCGATGAGTATGTACCAGACTTCACGTTCATCTTACATCAAGATGAAATGTTGTCATGGCGTGACATGGAAGGCAACATTATGTTGCCGCCAGATCAATTTGTTCCAGCTATGCTCTAGCTAATGCTTGCACAACATGAACTTCAACATCTTCATGGGGAGTATGAGATGCGAGATCCCAATTCAAGGGATTACCATCCCACTAAAGGACAAAGGTTACTAGATCATCAACTGGAGCAACAACATGAGCTTTTGAAGGGCATGGGGTCAAACACTTTTCCATCTCCACTTGGCCCATTGGATGGAGGCGAGCACTTCTCTGGGGGCTTTTCCTTTGGTGACACTCCTCTCTTTGACTTTTGTCAAGGGGCTCTCAACCAAAATGTGCAATTCACAATTCATAATCTAGGTTCTAGTCAGAACAGATCCAATGACAAAAATGGATCTGAAGAAGCAAGCCATGATAAGGGGGCAAATGGAAGTCATGATCACGATCATGGTCGTGATCATTGAAGAGAAGGTGGTAGGCATCGACATGATGCAAGTACTCCTTCATCTTCTCCTTCATCATCTTCTTCTTCTTCATCTAGCTCAAATCGTGGCCATAGAGAGCATGACCATGATGGAGATGACCAATGAGAGCAAAACAACAGAAGGGACCATCGGGATAGTTGCAATTGGAGGCATGGGCGATCCAAAGAGACCCACCACCATGAAAGAAGGATTAGTAGAGAACATCATAGGCACCATCACTATGGCCTCGATGAACCTCTACTTACCACTCAAAGCATGTTAAACATTGCAAAGGTTGTGAGGATTCCAACAAGGCATGTAAAGGTTAGTAGAATAAAGAGGCTGGACATGAACAATATCCCTTGATTTGAGGGAGGCTACAACCCTAATTCACAAAACCATCTCCAAGCCTTTCGGGATGCATGTGTCTTGCAGAATATTGAGAACAATTGGAAAAAGTTGAAATTATTCCCAAGGACACTCATTAAGGAAGTAGAAAATTAGTACTAGTCCTTGGAACCAAAATTAATCAGGAAGTGAAGTACGATGTTAGAATTATTTAATGAAAAATATCAAACATACTCCTGAGTGTCCAATCTAAGGAAGTAGATCTAAGGGTGGAAACAAGAAAACCATGAGCCCTTGGATGCTACTATTAGCCAACACTACTCTTTGTTGCATAAGTGTCTCGGCCATGGATACTTTCAACTTGATCAATTCTACCATATTATATATAGGTTATGATCTGAAATAAGAAAAACCCTTAATGTCTCTACTCAAGGGAGACTGATAGAATTAAGCACTTGTTAAATAAAAAAGTTAATTAAGAAATTAGCCAATGAGGAGGAAGAATTGAGAAAGTGAGAAAATGCAGAGGAATACAAGAAGGATCCTTCTATTTGCAAAAGGGGGATTTGACTTTGCGATAGTGGGGATGTGTTAATAAGAGATGAGATGGCTAATTAAAAAACCTTGCCACTCCAGAAATTGTAGTTCAAAATTACTGCTAAGGTTGACCAATTATGGGACTCCATGGATAATAAGTTTCAAGTTGTTTTAAAACTTGCTAAAGAGTCCAAGGAACAAAGTGGTGAGCACAAGCGTTGGAGATGTAAGGAAGCTGAACATGTCATATCCAAGGGTAAGGGTAAGATGGTTGCGATAGAGATGGTTACAGACAGCAAATCAATTGATGATGGCAAGTGTGACATCTACCAGTATGAACATCCCAAGGGATGTTATCAAGTTGTGTCACACTTGCAAGAATCTGAGGTGTATTCCTTACATCCACAACTTGCACAAAGGCAAACATCCAAAAGATAGGCTTATCCACAAGGCAACTCTCGATAGTTCCACCAACCACAGTAGTATTATCCAAGTGGAATTCTAATACAATCCTATGAATTGTACTAGCAATGGTAGCAACCACAATCGTGGGTGTTGGTACCTCCAAGATATCAGTAACCCTACTAGCAACTAGATCCCTATGGTTATTATGTTCAACAACCTTCATCTCCACAAGACTCCTCTAGTCATGTTGCTGCTTACCAACCTCACCACTACCCTCCTGAAGTGTACCAACTGTCATATGCAAGGAGGGAAACCACCTACTATCCTCATGCTCCTCCTATTCCTGCACCTACTCCTCCACCTCTTACACAACTACCACCTGCTCCATCCATGCAAGGTGAATTTCCTGCCAAACCATAGTAAAGAAATGCTATCAGGGTGGTTAGCCTACAACCGGTTAGCCAATAAAGTGGGTCAAAACCACAATCAAAGAAAAGACCCTTCTTCTAACCTCGCAATCCACTAAAGCCCTCAAACACATCAGTGGTTGGTAGTCCTAATCCTCCACTTTCCTCTACCTCACCTTTATTCAAGTTCCCTTCAAACCAAAATCCCTCTCAAATCCATACTATGATGTTGACCCATGCTGTATCTGACTAGATTTGAGTTGGTAACCTACCCAAGAAGTTAGCTGATCCTAGGAGTCCCTTAGTATATTTGCAAATTACTGGGAATGAGCCTTGTAAAGCTCTTCTTGACTCTAGTTCCAATGTTAATTTGATCTCACATGAGATGTACATTACGTGGAACCTTCCTCCCTTGAAGAAGAACAACATCAAACTGGAGCTCGTAGACCAGTCCATCACTATTCCATTGGGACTGGTAGAAGACATCATGACCATCGTTTGTGGGTGGTCATATCCTGCTGACTTCCTAGTAATCAAGATGGAGAATTGTAACGGGGACTTCCCAATTATTATGGGAAGGATGTGGTTAAGCACTGTTGATGCCAAAATGGACATTAGAGATCTTTCCTTAGAGATGTCCAGAGAAAATGAATTTAGGAAGATCGAGAAGAAGAGGGTTCCATGTATTACGTATAGTAATTCAGGGTGCCATTGTGTGTAGAAGCTATGGTTAGTGAAGTAAACATCTATCTCTACATGTAAGCAGTGTGCACCAGAAGCCAAAATCTAAAGATGTCTACACGCAGGAGCCACAAAACAAGAAGGCAACCAGTGACTAACAGCTGATTCTAGCAGCAGTACATTGTGCATGGAACCTACTGAGGGCCTCACATGTGATTATGTTGCAAGTATGGATGAACTCAAGCAAGTTCATCACTAGCTCTCTGAGGAAGTAAATGAGGATGTTAATTGGGAAGAGTTGGAGATTCCTGATAATTTCAAACAATAACCCCTCAAATTAAAGATACTATCGATCAAAATGGAGTACATGTTCTTAAAAATGGAAATCTGGTCATTATTAATGCCAAACTTGCTACAGGATAAAAGAAGATGTTGATGAATGTTGTGGAAAAATGTTCAGTAGCCTTTGCTTGGTCATATTCTGAGCTCACAAGAATAGATCCAAGAATATGCTAGCACTGGATATACACTAACCCTACTGTTAAGTTGAAATGACAACTGCAGCAGCATTTGAATACCAAATTAAAGCAAATTATCAAAGAAGAGATTAAGCAACTCCTCAAGGTAGGATTCATCTACCCTATTATAGATAGTGAGTGGGCTAGTCCACTCATGATTGTGCCCAAGAAGGAAGGCAAATAGCAGTGTGCATCAACTTCCGGCTACTCAATATGGCAACTTTCAAAGATCATTTTTTGTTGCCTTTTATCAACCAAGTGCTGAACACCATTTCTAGGTACAGCTACTACAACTTTCTAGATGGTTATAGTGGCTATAACCAAATCCAAATTTCACTAGAGGACTAAGCAAAGATGACTTTCACAAGTCCTTGGGGGACTTTTGCTTACCATCAAATTTCATTCGGTCTATGTAATGCCCTAATTATATTTCAATGAAACCAATGGTAAGCCCCCATGTCATATGATGGCTCATCATTTTGCCAGAGTTCAATCTCACAATGGTAGATCAAAAGGGTGTGGAAAATGTGATTTCTGATCACTTATCACGACTGAGATGGGATGACAAGGAGAAAGAGAGCCCCTTATCGGATCAATTTTCTAATGAATATCTCTTTGGAAAGGATATTAATGCACAAATGCCTAATGAACCAAGATGGTATGATACCATTCTTACTTGTCTACTTAAGCAAGAACTGCTATAAGGGCTAAACACCGAGAAAAAAGAACAGTTTCTTCACTAAGTTAAACATTTCATGGAAATCAATGGGAACCTTTACAAAGTATGTCCTGACAACCTAGTATGCTGGTGTGTCCCTGAAACAGATCAACTATGCATTCTCCAGGATGCTCATGAAGGCCCTTATGGGGGCCATTGTGCTAGGAGATGCATAGCCATAAAATCCTCATGGCAGGATATTGCTGGGCAACAATCTTCAAGGATGCACACCAATTCATCCATGCTTGTCATCATTGTCAGAGAGATGGTGGAATGATAGCTCAAATGGAGGGGTCATAGTAATGGATTCAACCCCTCAAGCCATTTGATATTTGGGGCATTGAATTTATGGGTCCCATCATGCCTATGTCAAATGGAAAGGTGTATATAATAGTCATGGTTAACTATTGCACTAAGTGGGCAGAAGTAGCAGTCGTCACCGACTACACATCCACTACTGCTACTTGGTTTATATAATAGAACATCATAAATAGGTTTGGTGTGCCTCATGCATTAAGTTCTGAAAATGGAACTCATTTCACAAGTTCCACTTTCCAAAAACTTATGCAATGCTTGGGGGTTGAGCACAAACTCACAACACCTTATCACCCTTAAGCCAATGGTCAAGCTAAAGTCACTAATCGAGAGATTACAAAAATTCTAACATGCACTATTAGCAAGTACCGAAGGGACTAGAGCACCCAATTAAACAATTCCCTTTGGGCCTATCTCTCCACATGGAAGCTTCCCATAGGTTATTTTCCCTATGAGCTCGTGTATGAAAAACTACCAACACTGCCCATTCAATCTGAGCTCCGTACACTCTCTACAGCCTATGACCTTGACATGGATCTAATTCCAACAAAAAAGGAAATATTAATGAACCTTAACTTGCTAGATGAAAATCGATTAATGGCCCTATCATCTAAAAACATGCATAAGGCATTCAACAAGAAATGCCATGACCTCAAAATAAGGAAAGTCAAGTTTCAACTAGGACATAAGGTTCTCTACTGGAATCCTGCACATGTACCTCAATGAACCAAGTTTCAAACATTATGGAAATTACCATACATTATTGAAGAAAATTTTCCATCTGGGGCCATGATTATATATAAACCTGATAGCCCAGACAAGAAGCAATTAGTCAACATTCAATAATTGAAACCTTTCCATGAGCCTAAGCCAACCAACTCAATAGACACCCCACCTGATGGACAATCATGGTCAATCTTTTGGATCTCCTCCTTCTGACTTAGTCGTGGGGGAGATGGCCATCCATACTAATACTTTAAGCGGCTCCTTATTTTTTCAACTTTTTATTTTACACATTTTTGGTTTTACAACTTTTTGTTTTCATATTTTTTTTTTTTACATCTTTTTGTTTTTCAGGTTATTGATCTTTTCTAAGTTTTTATTTTATACCATTGTTAGTATATTTAATATTTCTTGAATACTCTTTTACTTTTTTTATATATTTTCTTATGTTTGATGTAATTATCTACTCTTTTTGCTAATAAGGTGTTAGGTACCATGGTAATGTGCTACTCAACGGTGGTATGTATCATTTGTGATTTGATTGTTCATGTCTAGTTCTGACTTTGAATGTCATTGCTAACAACTAGGACATGGTTTCTTTTCATGTAATAGGCAGTGAGTCCACATCATCCATCCATCCACACACTCTATGGTTTTCCTTATTTTGGAAACATGCAGTCCCTTTTTCATTAATACAACCCTAATAAATTTGTGCCTTGTGTAGTTTTCAGAATTCGGAAGGAATTAAAGGTTCGAACAGGGTGTGGCTTCAAAGGGATGCGATACTCTTCATGCTTTCCTATTTTCCTATGTGCAGGGGTGTTCTTGTGAACTTCTCACCATTCCGTATCATTCCACAACAGGAAGTCGAATAAGTAATTGCATGGTGTGGTCCTCATCAGAGAGAGAGAGAGAGATAAGGATTCAAAGCACACCCCTTGGACAAATTAAATGTGAAAGTGCATGGGTCTTTCCATGGTGTGGTTTCCAATCAATATATATATATATATGGAAATTTAAAGCACACACATTAGACTAAATAAAATGGTTACAAGCACTGATTATGGGACATGTCTTGTCTCCTCTAACTAAGGCTCTTTCTCACTTTCTACTTCTTCTCCAATTTGGAATGGTGGTTGTTTTATGGGAGCATTCTTGTGTCTTAGAGAATGAACTATTCTTAGAATGTCAATGCAAAGTCACTGAAAGTGGTTGGTTTTGGTCTGGACTAAGGATGGATCCCACCAAGTCATTTAATCACAAACTCCACAAGGGACTTCATGTGACCATAATTAGGAACTCCATTCCATTCTCTTTCTCATCCATCTATGCTTTTCATGCCTCACCTCACTACCAATTTCATGTTTTGATTCGATGTTCTCATTTGATGTGTCAAGATTCTCAATCAATTACTTCTGGGTTTTTGTACTAAACCTTCCATAACCATTAATCATCCATGGTGCCCACGGACTTCTTGGTTTGAAGTTCTGCAAGGGCATAAAAGGCCTGTGCCTACTTAGGGGAGGACCCACTTACATATCTTTTGGCTTGGTTAAGTTAAGCTCTTTAACCTTGGACATTTTTACAATTGAATTCTTTTTATTTACCCCATCAATGCCATCCAATTGTGCACATCTTCACAACAATTTTTAGTGAATTCTTTCCTTTTATTATTATGAATTTCTATACCCTCTTTTTAGTATTCCTTGTGTTAACCTTTTTTTGAATTTTATGGACTGTTTCTCTTAATTAACCCATTTTTCAGTCTTCCCACTAACATTATCAAGTAACTAACTAATGGGATGCGATATCGCATCCCCTGCGATATTGCGTACGCGATATCGCGTCTTCCCCTGTGATATCACGTATGCGATATCGCAGTGCGTCGCCAAATCTATAAATAAGAGGCAGCTCTCCCTTGTTTCTCAATCTAGATCTAGACCCTTAGCAAAACTCTAGCAGTTTTACCTCTCCAGAGATAGAATAATTTCCATGTGCCCACAGTAGGAGCTCCAAAGTGAACGGATCTTTATTCAAGCAATTTTGTACCTGAACGCACAATTGTGTACGGCAATAAAGATGAACTATTGGATAAACCTTGCAATGCATGGAATAGGCTAAATAGGACTATAATTATTGTTATTTATTTTTCATCATTTAAATCCTTTATTAGTTAATTAAATCTCTCTCAACCCTTCTCTCATAGTTAAGTGCATTCAATACGAGCACGTGCGTTACGCTTGGTAATCCCAGTAACGAATAGCGTTTGGTAATCCCAAAAGGTTGCATTGGTTCAAGGTGTGAACGGTGAGTGGGAACAGATACTGATGCTAGATTAATTAAGACTTAGTCAGTTAAAGTTAGTTAATTAGTCTCTTCACCTTTTCTCTCATTAGCATAGGCAATAAAACATAAAATACATAAAA
>MNCI01015001.1:145285-182220 GCA_015680685.1 Gnetum montanum | reverse complement strand
AAGATAACAATGTCTTCTTCTTCTCATAAAAGCACTTCACCACCTAGGGATCACACAAGAGATAGTCGACGGTCTAACACATGTAACCCAGATCCGCTAGTTCCTCAATAGTATCGAGTGGTATATACTCATCCCGATGAGTATATACCCAATTTTACTTTTATCCTCCATTAGGATGAACAATTGTGTTGGCGTGATTGGCAAGGTAACATAGTCTTACCCCCAGATTCGGTAGTCCCTAACATGCTCCTTCATGCTCTTGCACAAATAGACATGACACAGCTATCCGCTGAATACGTTGTAGGTGATTTTGACACAAGGGATTACCATCCCACAGTGGCACAACATCTAAGGGACTCGCGGCAGGAGAGTTACCATACATCGTTGAAGGGCAAAGGGGTCTCGCACATCCTAAGCGAATTTGAAGATGGTAAACCAATTATAATTGGTTCTCCATCAAATAATGTTCCCCCTCCTCATGATGGTGAGGAGGTAGGGTATCAGAACCTACACTCCACAATTCACAACCCTGGTTCTGATCCCCATGAACACCAAGTGTTCACTGAGGGATCAAAAACACATGACAAGGACGAGCATTCAGATCATCATCACGATTGGGTCGTAGCCACTGAAGAGAAGGTAAGAACCATCATCATGGCAATGGTTTCCCTTCTTGTTTCCCGTCATCACACCATTCACCCTCTCCTTCCACATTAGGACGCAGTCACAAGGAACACAATGGTGAGGATAAGGGTAAGCGAGATGAGAGACATCGATGAGAGAGTCGAAAGCGAGGATGAGGACATTCTAGAGAATCAAGGCATGAAAGAAGGAAAAGTAGGAAACCACGTAGGCATCATAGATGTCATGAGAGAGATAATCATGATGAACCCCTACTTGCCACCCGAAGTATGTCAGATATTACGGAGGCTATGAGAATACCTGCAAGGCACCAAAAAGATAGTCAGATCAAGAGACTAGACATGAATAATATCCCACGATTTGAGGGGGCATACAATGCTAATCTTCAAAACCACTTACACGCATTCGACGATGCCTGTGCCTTGCAAAATATTGAAAATGAGTGGCAGAAGTTAAAGTTATTCCATACAGTTAAAGAATATTGATCTGTAATCAAGTCGTACTCATACCGCATTCTAGGAAAGCAATAAATAATAATTAAATAAAATCCTATTCCATGCACTGCAAGGTTTATCCAATCAAGTTCATCTTTATTTCCATACACAACTTGTGTTCAGGTACAATGTTACTCGAATAAAGATCTGTTCACTCTAGGATTCCTCCTGCAGGCACATGGAAAATAATCTATCTCTGGAGTGATCAAACTACTAGAGTTTTGGTACTTCTAGACCAGGATGAGAAATGAGGGGAGTGCCACCTCTTATTTATAGATTTGGCGATGGACTGCGATATTGCAGACTGTGATATCACGTACGCGATATCGCAGGGGACGATGCGATATCGCGTACGCGATATCGCATGGGATGCAATATCCCGATGCATGCGATATCGCGTCTCATCATACCCCCATGACTGAATGAAAACTCATCCTCGAGTTCCTTATAATAATATCGGGAAGGTATGGAATTATTGAGGGGAATGGAACTAATGGGATGACATCTGAACAGATCATTATGACAAGACTTGACAAAATTGGTGTTTATGACAACAAGGCTGAACACCTTATTACAATGACATCAGGCCTTAGTTGGCAACTAAGAAAGAAAGAGAGAAAGAAGTGTTGCTGCTGCCAATACCAAAATTGCGCCTTCGTTATCCATCCGTAAGCACGTCATCGATCTTGTTCCTTACATAGCTACTTCAACGCTACTCCATTCCAAGTGTTTGCTCCAGATCCAATCTGTTGTTGCATGTTCGTCATCTGCACACACAACACAGTCATATATTAGCAAGTGTAATTGAATCATCATGTAATTGATACCTTGCTTCGGTGTAAACTCATTGGCTAGGTTGTAGTATGGCTGATATGGATCTGGGAGTATGTTACTGATGACTACCGAAGGTGTAGGGGTTAGGAAGAAAATCCAAAATTTCAGGGCTAGGAGAAAATCAAAAAAATTAGGCCTCGTACCCCCATGACTAATCACGAACCTCCAATAGCATTAGAATGGAGAAAGAAAAGGAGTAACAAAGATAGATAAAAAGGGACAACTATGGCATCGATGAAATGGATGTCAAGATGGAAATGAACAAAATAAAATTAATTGCAAAATGTTAAGGGAAAAAAATTAACTAATGCTCCAAATAGGAATGTCAGTGGGTCCTCCCCAAAGCAGGCTCATGCCCTTAATGCCTTGACAAACCCACATTCAAAGAGTCCATAGGCCCTCGGAATGTCATTTGGAACAAGAGTTAAAGTCTTAACCACAAGAATTTACCAAAAAGAAAATAATGCATCAACCAAAATATATACACTAATGATACAACCAGCAATGAGGTGAACAGTGGGGAGAAGGATGGAGAGGAGAATGGAATGGAATCTCAAGAACAAGATGGTGTATAGCCCCTTGTGTGTTTTATGATTAATGTGACTTAGCAAGTCACATTCGAACTCTGGCCTCAAACCAACCACATCCAGTGACTTCGCATCAACGCATTCGGTTAAACCATCCACTTGGACAACAAGAATGCACTCTCCAAGAGCCACCACCATTCCGATGAAACAAAGGAGACAATGGGAAGCGAGAAAGGCCTTAGTTAGAGGGAACACTTTAGGTTCCATAACCAGTGCTTGTAGCCCAAGTTTATTCATCTAAGGGGTGTAAGTTTATTCGTCTAAGGGGTGTAAGTTTAGTTAGAGGGAACACTTTGGTAATGAAATACTTGGAGGGTATAAGATGATGTGGTGGCATGCAACAAGTACAAATTACAAAAGTCAGGCAAGTGGGTCCTCCCTAAAGTAGGTTCCAACCTATATGCCCTTGCATAAGCACACCTTAAGATGTTCGTAGGCATTAGAAGGGTTAAATGTAATCTATATCGATGCAACAAAACACACACATGTTAATACCACTGTTATGAGATATGAATTCAATGCTATACAAGACACAAGTCACAAATACATAAACAACGAGATGAGATGAACTAGAGAAAGGGATCATAGAGATTGGGACATGAGGTAACTGACCTAGGGCACAATGAATCCTACGTGCAAAGCATGATTAACATGTCATTAACCCATCGTTCCAAGATCAGGACTAAGTCCATTCCTCTAAAGAGTGACATCGCATTGTTTCATCCCATGATGAGCAACTATGAGAGTACCACAACAAGAAGGCGTATGATCACTTGGCATTTTGTTCAAGGGAGGAGTGACTTTTGTTTTGTGGCACTTTGTTTTTCTTCTTTTTTTTTCTTTTTGAAAATTGAATCCAGAGAAGCCGCCAACCTTTAGGCTTGGATGCATGTCTTTCTAGTGGGACCCCCTAGAACAGCATTGGATTTTTGAGTGCCCTTTTGATTACTCTTACTCCCATTTTTCATTAGATCTACAAGGATCTTAGTACAACCATATTGCATGATAACTCCCACAGACGTCACCAAAGAGAATCCACAAGTCCCCTTGATGTCACACCCTAATCATTCCCTCTTGGTCCATCCTTCTTCATTCTGGGTACAATGAACAGAAAATTAATTTTAAGTTTCAAGAATGTCAAGAATATCATTGTACCCTCAAACAGAACCTCTTATTTGTAGAATGGATGAGTGGGTGTAATGGGCTCACTATCCAAATAATTGAACACTTGAGACTTGATAACATAGAACACACCTCAATCAACGAGCCATGTGAGTGTTTTATTTGTGGACAAGATTACTCAGATAAGAAGATAAAAAGACAAAAAGATAAAATAATAAATTAAAAGGTGAAAAACTAGAAAACAAAAAGTTGAAAAATTAAAGAAACAAAAAAACATTTATTAATTCTGTGTTGTTAGAATGGAGGATACCCCCCATAACTAAACGGTTGAGCATGGCTATAATTAATAAATGGAATGTGGGGATCCTTGCATTTTGGAAATATTAGGACCTGGTCATACTTAGCCCATTGGGGTTCACACACTTGATTAGAGTTGACATAGTGGGGCAAGTTATAAGATGTGGTTAATTTATAAGGAGTTGACCCACTATGATACTTGCGACTGTAAGATGGTATGCAAGGATCAACATGTCTCCCCATGTGGCAATATTCATTGGGCCCCATGGTTGTTGGAGTATTGAGTGGTGGCCTTGATAAGGTAACATGGGACATTGGGTTCAAAGAGGAAGATGCACCACAGTGTTGGATTTGTGCTAAGTTGGCGGATGCAGTGGTTTCTGAACTGTGGTGTCCCTTTCGACGGTCACGTCTACAGAAGGGACGCATTCGATGTTGTGAAGGACCTCCACTACTGTTGACAGTAGCAGCACAAGTAACGTTTGCGGGTTGGTGCTGTGGTGCAAAATCTTCTAGCATAGCTGGCAGTGATGTAGAAGGGGGTGAAGTATGAGAATATTGAGGTTGAGGAGAAGTGTAAAGCACATGAGGTGGTGATTTTTTTGGAGAGGATATGGGTGGATAGTACTTAGGACAATGATAACAATGAGGTGAGGTAGAGGATGCTAATCTTGTTGGAGAAATAGGATGTTAAACATAATAAGCATTTGGTGCTGCGACATACGAAGGGTATGGTCCAGTTGGCGATGGCCTCCTCCACGACTGAGGTTTTTGCCACTGTGGTTGGACACAATATTTTTGTACGAACTCTAGATGTAACATTCCTCCCAAATGCTCATGTAAATGTGACAAGATTGGACATTGACCTTTGGGGTGATCATACAGACAAATATTACATTAATACATATGATTGGCAGTTGAGTTCTTATTCTTATTCTCTTCTACCATTTGTTTCGATTGCCGCATGGTGTCCTGTCCTGTTTCTCGATTTGGCATAGTTCATCCTCTAACAATGTTGGCATATTCTCCACATCTTTCATGTACCCAATCCGTCATCTTATTGATCTTTGCCTCAATTTCATCTAGTGATTGTATAATTGGCAAAGATGATTCCATCTCCTTGAAGTGAGTTGATTTCTCCTCTTCATGATCATGGACCCTTGTTGAGTTGAGATTTTGGTCCTGTTGAGAACCTTCAACATTCTCCCATTTAGTTATTTCTCCTTCTTCTTTTTCTATTTGCTTAATAAGCTCTTGGAGTTGATGCGTTTTTAGCTCATATAGTTGACCTTGGGCGTACATCCCTAGGGTCTCCCTTGTTTCATTACGGAGCCCATCTATGATATGGTACATTCACCTCTCCTCGGAGAACCCATGGCCTAGGCAGTTGTTTAACAGTGCATAATATCTTTCTAAGGCCATGTCCAAGGGTTCATGTTGTGCTTGTTTCCATTCTTGGATTTGTCTCCTCAAGGCTAACACTCTTGCATAAGTTTGATATCTTTCATTGAAAATTTCTACCATTGTTGGCCAATGTCGAATTGATTTCGGTTTTAACGACCTATACCATACTTTTTCTTGGCCAACAAGTGTCAGAGGAAAGAGCTTAAGTTTTTGCCACCCATTATCAATATTGTTCCATGTACAGGCATCGTAGAAGGCTTGTAAATGTTGTTGCGGATCTGAATCATAGCCTCCTGAAAACTTGGGAAAGTTGTTTAAATCAAGCATGGGTAGACAACTTTCCTTACGATGCCTGCGGGCTATTCAAACAGCCTCTTGTATTTTTGTTAGGCTTGTAGTGGCCAGTAGGGGTTCATTGTCATCGGGCAAGTTATGCTTTCGTGCGTTGGGATGATGTTGTCTTCATTTATGTTTATAGGAAACCCCCACCTTGGGTTGCGTACTCCAATATTCATTGTCATAATATTCGTTGGTTCTCCAATGAATTGCCTCACTAGATGTGGCATTATTATAGTCTTGTAGGAGAGACATGGTTGTAAATTTGTGTGTGATTTAATTACAATTATTATTATTATTTTTCTGAAAGATATATCGTCAAGGCTTTGTTACAGCGATCTTGTATGATGTAACTAATCTAAATAACTAGCACCATCCCCGGCAACGGCGCCAATGATGAGTGGCTAGGTACCCCTACACTCAACCATACGAATACGAGCGTTCACGCATGATCCGATTGAGCTCCGTGGACAAGCTAGTTGTGGTATCTAAAGAGTTACATGTCGATCGCAGTTTGCTGTCTTCCCACCTGAACTAGTATTTGCTTTGTCACATATGGTTTAGTCCAGAGTGAGGCGTATGATGTGATCCTAAACTAGTGCTACTCCTAGAGACAATGGAAAATAATCTTGATTAAACTAATGAGCAATAGGAAATGAAGTCTAAGCTAGCCTAAGTGTGATGAGAATCCATTCCTTAATCATCCATACACATCTTGGACCTCGTGCATGACTACTACTGGAGTTACCAAGCGTAGATCCTAGGTACGCTGCTGGGTTACCAAGTAGTCACACTTAAATGCTCGTGATTAAGTCATACTCATTCCACATTTAACAACAAGAATAGTAAATGATGATAAAGAAATATTAACTAAGAAAACAATAAATAACAATAACAATTAACAATAATAATTAAACAATTAAACTAAGTGAATGCTACAATGATGAAGTAATCTCGATCTTTATTTTCGGTCATGTGCGTGTCCAAGTACATCACACTTGAATAAAGGTGATGTACAATTACAAGCATCACACTGTAGGCATGCACTTGGGAATATAATCTAATGCCTACGAAAACAAATTGCAAGAGCTTCACTACAACTAACTCAAAAGGTCCCTAAATGAGGCGGAAGGCCCTCTTATTTATAGGCCAGGATAGGCAGCTGCGTAAATGGGGCCACGTCGATGCAGGAAGGCTACATCAATGCAGCCACGTATACGGGGCCCCGTATACGCAGCCTAGTCAACGCATCAACTATATAGTGCTTCATTAATATGAAATAGTTGCTCCCTTTGAGAATAGCCATGGCCTAGGTATCGATGCAACAGAGAGTAGTACCTACCCATGGCCACATCCAAGGACTCATGTGTGCCTTACTTCCATTCTTAAATTTGTCTTCTCAAGTTGGATACTTGGCAAGACATCTGGTACTTATCATTGAATAGTTCAAGCATCGTACACCATCTTCAAATTGATTCTAGTTCCAAGGACCAATAACAAATTTTAACCTTTTTGATGAGTGTTCTAAAAACCAACTTCAATTTTTGCCATTCATTCTTCACATTTTATAAGGCACAAGCATAGTGAAAGGCTTGCAGATGACTTTTTGGATCTAAATTATATCCTCCTTTGAACTTAGGGATATTATTCATATCCATCCATTTGATTCAACTATCTTCACATGCCTTGTTGGTATCCTAACAGCCTCCACAATGTTCAACATGTTCCTTGTAGTAAGCAGGGGCTCATCATAGTCATAATGGTCATGGTGGCCCCTTTCATGGCTATGATGCTTATGACAAGTCCTGTTGTTCCTTCTTTCTTTGTGATGATCCTTCCTTGATTACTTGCACCCATGACCCCTACTATTGCAATGATATTTGTTATCATCTCTATCCTACTAATCACCTCCATCATGGTTTTTATTGCCTTTGTAGCTCTAGTCAAAGTTGGAGGAGGAAGATGATGAGGATAAAGAAGGCAAAGAGGGAGGAGAACTAGTACCAAAGCAATGCCTACTACTTCCCCTTCTTTGGTCCCTACCTCATTCACCATGTTTTTCTTTTTCTTGGTGTTTATCCTCGTTCTTGCCTTAGAGGCCCCCTTTTGAGGCCCTCTAATCGTGGAATCCATTATTCCTAGAACTAGGATTGTTCATAGTGGACTAAAATGTTGGTTAAGGGTCTCTTGATTAAAAAGAGGAAGAGAATTAGTGTAATGAGAGCTCCCTAAAAATAAGTCCTCACCTGCTTTATGTGTTTGCAAGAACAATTGGGTATGGCCCTATTTGTCTTTTGTGGCCTCATCTTGGACTTCCATTTACTGATCTTTCTTCTTTTGTGCATTTGTGGAATGATAATCCCAATAGGCATGATCTTGCACTTTGTACTCTACATTGAGTTCTACAAGGTCCAATTTGATGAGATTGGTCAGTAGCATTGCAAGAACAGATTAGTCAGGAGGCAACATGATGTTGCCTTCCATGTCTCTCCACCACAACTATTCATCCTAATGTAGGATGAAGGTGAAGTTTGGAGTGTAGGCATCCAGATGAGTATAGAACATGTTAAATTATTGGGGCACATGTGATTTCTAGCCTTCTTACCTTTGTTAATTTGAATAACTCATAAAGAGTGGTGAAGATTTTGTCCTGTGAGAGGAACCATATTAGTGATTGAGAAAAATAGTATGCATGTGTTATTATTACTTGTCTGAATGATTTTGACTTTAAGGTTTGTTACAACGTCATTAAATGATTTCACTAACTTCCTAGGTACCACACATAGCTAACTAAAGTTCTCAAAAATGGTGCTAATGATGAGTAATGAGTATAACCTACACCCAACCATACTAATTACAAGTGTTCATGTGCAATCCAGTCAAATTATATGGACATTAGATCTTTAAATGCATATTATCTAGGTAGTGAACCTCAAGATGTGATCAATGTCTTCTTGGTTCCACTTATGTAGGTACAAGCGTATAGTTAAGTGTAACCAAGGCACATGATTTGTATAATTTTATATTTTTTATCTATTTTAGCCTAAGTGTAAAATAAAGTAATTAAGTATTAATTAGTCTAATAAACTATCTAGTATCTTAAGCTAATTCCTAACACAAGTATCCAACCCTACCTATTGTACACATCCTAAACATGTTATAATGCTGCTGGATTACCAAGTGCTAGCACTACTGGGATTACCAAGCATTAACATTATGCTCAAGGTGGTTGTACTTATGTGTATTAATTAATCATATTTAATTAACTAAGGAAATGAAAGTAAATTGCATGAATAGTAAAGTGCATTAAAGTAAACATTAACTATTTCCAAATGCTGCAAGATAGTTCAACAAGTTCATATTTATTATCATCACACTGAAGTGTCTAGGTACATCAATGCTCAAATAAGGATTCGTACACTTTTTGACTCCTATTGTAGGCACTTAGAAAATATTCTAACTATTGCCGAAATAAACTGTAAGAACTTTCCTAAGCTATTGACTAATCAATGCCATAAATGCAATGGGTGTTTGCATTTATATAGGTAGACATATATGCCACGTTGATGCATATGTGTCGATGCATTAGATTATGCATTAATGGGGCTATGTTGATTGGGATGTGTCAACGTAGCCCATTAACGATGATTCATCAACTTCCTTACAATCATATTTATAGTATGTAATGGACATCCAAAGGTATTATTAATCAGATGTAAATTGGATATTGACAATAATAAAATGACTAGAGATAAACAATAGTTTACATTGACAACATTGCAAATATCTACAATTAAATACTCAACACTGCAGTATATTATAACATAACTATTGTACCATAAAATTACAAAAAGATAGTACTTATAATCAATGAGATGATAATATTTGAGCTTATGTGAATGGCAGTTGCCTTCACTTTATTCATAATTCTCCCTCTTGAAGGCAAAGCTGTCGTGAAGCTTGATTCAGACCTTATATGGTATCATCTTCCATGACATGAATAGCTATTCAACACCATGAAACTTTTTCAACAAATAATGATTTTTTCATTATATGAGTAGGATTCTCCTCTATCTTAATTTTTCAAGGAGAATTTTTTGTTCATTTATTTGCTCTCGAATATATTGACACTATATTTGTATATGCTTCATCCTCTGTGAAAAGTGGGATTCTTGGATATATAAATTACACTTTGGTTATCATAGTCAATTTTCACAATCTTTTTATGAATCCCAAGTTCACCCACTAATCTTTGAAGCCATGGTGCTTCCCGACTAGTTAGGTTTGCAACAACATATTCTGCTTTAGTGGTAGACTAAGCTATACAAAATTGTAATTGGTTTCTTCGAGAGATAGCATCACTAAAAATATTAAACACATATCCATTGGTTGATTTTCTGTTGTCTAAATCCCCACCCCAATTAGCATCCACATAGCCATATAGAATAGATAAATCACTTTGATAATAAATACCAAAGCTCATAGTACCACAAAGATACTGAAAAACTAATTTCACAATAATCTAGTGTTGTTTCCCTGGATTAGACATATACTTGCTGAGTTTTTCAACACTGTATGTAATATTAGTTTTGGTACTGACCATTACAAATATCAAACTACAAATAGCACTAGCATATCGAATTTTTATCATGAGCTCTTTTTCATCATCTATATTGGGGCATTATTCAAGTGAGAGTTTCATCCCCAATTCACAAGATATTTTCATAGGCTTACCATTTTGCATATTCAATCTTTTTAAGATTTTTTACACATATGCATATTGTCTAATCCAAATTTTTTTATTACTTATGTTTCTTTTAATTTCTATGTCCAAACTTTTCTTAATAGCATGAAGATCTTTCATCTCAAGCCAAGAAGAAAGAAGTTGTTTCAACTTCTTAATTTCATCCATGTCACTTCCTACTATTAACATGTCATCGACATATCATAGTAAAATTAAACGTTTTCCATTTTTATTTTTGACATATAAACAAGAGTCTTCCTAACTTATAATGGAGCCAAGACTTAACATGTGTTCATTAAATTTTTTATTCCACATTCTTGGTGCTTGTTTGAGCCCATATAATCATATTAGCAATTGACACATTAGACGTTTTTTCCCTTTCACTTCATACCCTTTAGGTTGAAGCATATATATTTCTTCCTCAATATCACCATTGAGGAAAGTAGTTTTACATCCATTTGTTCAAGTTTCGAATCATAAGCTACTAATACTGATAGCAATGACCTAATAAATGTTAATTTTACCACAAGGGAGAAGATTTCATCATAATCAATTCCTTTCTTTTGGGAATAACCCTTAGCAACAAGATGTGCTTTAAATTGGTCATCATATTTAATTCTGAACACCCACTTACATCTAATTGGTTTTCTAGTAGATGGAAGTTTAACTAATTTCCATGTCTTATTCTTAGGAATTAAAGACATTTCATCATCCATCACTTACTTCCACTCTTTATGATAAAGAGACATACATGCTTTATCATAAGTAAGTGGTTCAGCTTTGGTGATTAGAATTTGATCTTCAAACCAAGTAGGTAATTTTCTAATATAACTAGACCACCTTAAGGATTGTTGATGAGCCACGATATCGCATCTGCCATGCAATATCATGTACGCGATATCGCATCCTACCTCATCTTCTATAAATAATAGGCGACGCCCTTTGTTCTTGATAATTAGACTTAGACCCTTAGCCAAACTCTTATAGTTTTACCATTCCAAAGTTAGAATAATTTTTGTGTGCGTGCAATAGGAGTCATAAAGTGAACAAATCTTTATTCGAGCAAATTGTACCTGAGCACACATTTGTGTACGACAATAAAGACAAAATTTATGATAAACCTTGTAGCATGCAGATTAAGCTAATTAGTAATTAATTATTGTTGAATGTTTAATGCTTTTCTAGTTAATTAATCTCTCTCTCAACCTTTGACTCTCTTAGTTAAGTACACTTAGTACGACCGCTTCAAACATGTGTGTAGTGCTTGGTAACCCAGTAACGACTAGCGTTTGGTAATCCCAGCAGTGTTGCACTAGTTCAAGATGTGTATGGAAAGTGGGAATGGATACTAGTGTTAGGAACAATTATAACTTAGTTAGTGAATAGTTAATGTAAGTTAGTCACTTAGTTCTCTTTACCTTCCCTTATTAGCATAAGACATTAAAAAGATAAAAGCTATAAAAATTCATATACCCCAAGCTTACTTAACCATACAACCGTGACAATACAAGTAAGTTTGGGAAGACAACGATTGATTAACCCTGAGTGTTCCATTAAGGTGCATAAGCACTTAGTCCTTGGATTTCGACTGGATTGCGCATGAAATGCTTGTATTCGTATGGTTGAGTGTAGGGGTACCTCACCACTCATCAATTGTGAAGTTGATGGAGCATCATGTTGACACTCTATTTTCTCATCTTCACTTAAATCTTTACCTATACTTATTTCTTGTATATTATTCATATCATCTTGTTAGTCAAAAGCAATATCTCTTGCCAAGGAAGGATGACCCTATGAATTTTCTTTATTAATATGAAAAGATACATGATTAGGTGTTACATCATTAGAGAGATTGTGCTTAATTTATTTGCAAAACTTTCTAAATACAACATCATGACTATAGATAACCCTCTTAGATTCTAGGTTGTATAACTTATAAGCTTTAACACCATGACCATAACCAAGGAAGATACATTTTATAAACTTATAATCTATTTCTGATCTATCAGTTTTTGGAATATGAACATAAGCTTCACATCTAAAAACTTGAAGATAATTCAAATTAATAGGCTTGTGGCTCCATATTTCTTCCAGAATATTTCCATCAATTATAAAGGATGGAGACCTCTTGATGAGATAGTAGGTAGTCATTGTAGCTTTAGCCTAGAAATGTTTACCAAGACCAGCTTCACTTAGGATGCATTTGATTCTTTCTAGTAGCGTTCTATTAAAATGTTCAACTACTCCATTTTGTTTGAGAGTTCCTAGAATAGTATTTTTCTAGTATATGCCATGTTCTTTACAAAAATTATCAAAAGCATAGGGGCAAAATTCACCACCATTATCTATTCTGAGAACCTTGATTTTCTTTTTTGAATAATTTTCAACAAGAGCTTTGATCTCTTTAAATTTTTCAAATTCTTCAAACTTATGTTTCATTAAATAGATCTAAGTTTTCCTTGAAAAATTATCAATGAATAAAACATAATATGCAGCACCTTCAAGTGAGAATGTTTGCAAGTCTTTAATTGTTTCACATACATAACTATGTATTAACTCTAACACTTGATTAACTTTAGCATCACTTCTTGGAAATCTAGAACATGTTTGTTTACCAAGTAGGTAATGATGACAAAAATTCAG
Source organism: Gnetum montanum (assembly GCA_015680685.1). Taxonomy (NCBI): domain Eukaryota; kingdom Viridiplantae; phylum Streptophyta; class Gnetopsida; order Gnetales; family Gnetaceae; genus Gnetum; species Gnetum montanum. Next base: position 169,117 of record MNCI01015001.1, on the reverse strand, counting down.
AGATTCTTCTGTGAGGTTAATTTTACCTTTTTCTATGTAGTTCATTTAATTCTGTTTCACTTAAATACCCCAATCTTATATGCCAAAGATCAATGTTTGACTGCAAGTCAGTAACAACTATCATGTTGAAGTTGTGCTACAACGTCGTTCCTTCCGACTAGTACAATCTTCCCATGTTTACACCAATGGCTAGAGCCAAAGATCCTTGTGAGATTTTACATTTTCCTTTACCAAATATGATAGTTAGACCTATAGAATCTATCTCACTCATACATAGGAGACTCATTGTGAGTTTAGGTACATGACGAACATGAAATATAGTTTTAATGATTCCAACCTTAAATTGGATTTTAACTTTACCATACCCAACAACATCACAAAGACCATCATCACCTAGTTTTACCACATTGAGATTACAAAAAAAGTATTCACAAAACCATTCAAGGTGTGGGGTATAGTGATAGGAAGCACCAGAATCAATATACTAGGAAACTCTCTTTGTGTTGTCAATTGAAGACACCACATACAAATCTCCCTCTCAATGAGAAGGTGAAATTCCATTTTTATTAGCATTAATTTCAAATGATTTTCCTCTCTTTGATGCTTTACAATCTTTTTTAAGATGATCAATCTTTCCACAATTCTAACACCTTGGTTTTGTTGAATTTTTCTGGGAGCTAGGAGGTTTAAATTATGGTCTTTTATTTAATTTAAAATTTTGGCAATGAACATATCATCTTGGACAAGGGTATACCTTTTAATTATCCTTTCTTCATTGAAGAGTTGGGCTACAATAGTATCAAAATTAAGAGTTGACACATAATTACTCATTGATGTTACAAAAGTATTCTAGGACTTAGAAGGAAACTTTAAAAGATACATACAATGATCTTCCTCTTTCATTTTCTCTTTACCTACTTCAAGTGTCATCATGATATCATTGAAGTTACCTAGTTGATCAATGATTAACATACCTTTAGGCATCTTGAGTGTGTGTAAATTCCTTCTACGAAACAATTCGTTAGCAACAAATTTTGTTTACTACAAATCTTTTAATTTGTCCCATAAGTCTTTGGTACTAGCATTGAGTAGCATCAAACAAGAGAGACACAAATAAATTTTGCTTTATGCCTTTCTATCCAAGGCCTCTCAGTCTAATTGTGTGATAGTAGCAAGCTTTAAATCAGCAATTACTTGCTAGCGATCTTCGCTGACAAGAAGATCCTCCATGTATATTCTCCAAAATTCATAATCATTGCTAGAGAATTTTTCAATTTGGATTTTTGCAGAGTTTACCATACCCTAAAATAAAAAAACACCACAAAAGAAAGAAAAACCACAACATAAAAACTTGGCTTTGATACCAATTGTCATTTTTAGATTGTTCATGGAAATAGTGAAAAAAATGACAAAAAAAAAACATAAGAATACATCTTGGAAAAAACAAGAAAACCCCAGTAAGAAATAGACTACCGGGTGTTTAACTTAGCTCAGAGAGTTTCACAAGCACAAAGAATGGGAAAGAAGATAGCACTGGGATGAAAGCCAAACACACTGTCTTTAAGGATTTTTTTCAATCATATTTATAGTATGGGATGAACATCCAAAGGCACTGTTAACTGAATGTAAACTAAACATTAACAATAACAAAATGACTACATATGAACAACAATTTATTATGACTACATTGAAAATATCTACAATTAAATACTCAATAATGCAGTATATTACAACATAACTATTGTACCATACAATTACAAAAAGATAATGCTTGTAATCAATTAGATGACAATATCTGAGCTTATGTGAATGACAGTTGTCTTCACTTTACTCACATCATGTTCATCGTACTAGAAAAGGCCAGAATATGCCACCAACAATTACAAAAATCAACCAACAATTAAAAAACGTAAGACATATCCGAAAGCTAAGAACATAATGCATTGACATTGTTAATTCTAAATAAGAGAGAACATGAAATTGTAAATTAGTGTTAATACTATAGATTGTGAAGAATGGCATCACACAAAGGTACAAAGTTTTTCTACAGGTATATGGTAAAGCCATAGTAATAAGAAGTCCTTTTTGTCCCCATTAGAGTATTAATGCACCTAACTATTTCACATGTGAATTCTACTTATGATTACCATCTCAAAGTACATCTCTACAGTAAGGCAACCATGCTCATGGGTAGAACTATTATGGATGTCATGCCTCTTTTGCAAACACATTGATTCCAAGCCATTTTTCTCAATCTTCTACAAAAAACGAAATGTGAATTAAGCTCTTTTCCTTAAAAAAAGTAGTTTAACCACATTATTGTAAAGTGCGTTATAGTCTCAAGTATACGAATTTCTTTTTTATCTTTTCAATTATACTTTTTCAATTTTTTTGGTTTTTTTAAATACAAATTGTTTCTTTTTTGTTTTGCACTTTTTAAAATTTTTTATTCCATTGTATATTTTTCTAAAACTATAGATAAGAAAGCCATTAGACCCTAAGCGTTGCTAAATTTGAAATAGAATTTATCATTCAAAAGAAAGAAATTTGAGATGATCTAACACCATGGAAAGTCCATCTAAAAAGTTTTAATGAATTAAGTTTTACATTTTTCTAAAACTATAGATAAGAAAGACATTAGACACTAAGTGTAGCTAAATATGAAATATGATTGATCATTGAAAAGAAAGAGACTTGAAAAGATCATGCTATTTGGTAGTAAAATGCAAAGCCTATATAAAAATTTTTAATTAATTAAGTCTTACATTTTTCTAAAACTATAGATAAGAAAGCCATTAGACACTAAGTGCTGCTAAATTTGAAATAGAATTAATGGTTCGAAAGAAAGAAATTTGAGAGGATTTTGCTATGTGGTGGCATCATGCAAAGTTGATTTAAAAGTTTTAATGAATTAATGCAAAATACATTCATCTTTACTCATTTCATAAATCTCACTTTTCATTGAAATCACTTTGTATAATGATTTAAATTGATAATTTCGAAATGCTTATTAGTTTGCTATATACCAATTTCTTGGAATTTTAAAGATTAAAACTTCATGTTATGCACAAATTCAAATTCTACAAAGTTGTGTTGAGTTTAATTTGGCTTCTTTAATCATCATTTTTCTCAACAAAATTGATAATAGTTCCATTTTAGATCCACGACTGAAATTCCCACTTCAACTTCAACATATAAGAAGTTATACAAATGTGCTTGCTTTCCTTTTTTCTCTTTTTAAGAAATTCATGAACCACAAGAAAATTAATAGTAAATTGTAGAAAATCCACAATTTTTGTTTAATTACTTTACCTTGTTCAAGAATGATTACATTTATCATATTGTCTAGAGAAACCAGGGAAGTAATTATTGTTCAAATGCCAAGAATGTAAAGTTTGATTGCAGTGACATACACTAATGTTCAATAGAGTCTAGATTAAAGTGACTGCATTTCATTTTGGAAAAAGAAGGCTCTTAAGAAATCTGTTTTTTTTTATCAAAATTTTTTTTGCCGATAAAGATAGTTTTGAATAAACCTCAATTGACATGAGCCATAGCATGATGTACATAGGAATTGTTTCAGTAGTGCTAGAGAGCAAACTAATGTGGATTGTGTTTTGATTTCAAATTTATAATATTTTTATAAAAAAAGGGTATACTTAGAATTTGGGGGCCAAGGTGGGGGTGTGTTTGGTGGGTGTTGAACTCCAAAAAAATCAATGATAATATTAAAAAAATTGAGTATCCCAAATCCTCGAAGAGCAAGCCTAAAAAAAGGGCAACATTTTTTAGGATTCCTTTTCAAGTTTTCATCCTTACAACCAATCATGAAAAAAGTATGATGAGAATGATGTAGAATGATTGCATATATGTATGGAAAATAATTTGACATTTGCAAATTGATAAGCACATATAACATCATGCAAGAGATGAAGTTTGATACATGTGTGGTCACCCAAGTGCATTAATACTTCAATGGGGACCGAAAAGGAGTTCCGAAAAGGAGTTCTCTGAAGAGTTAGAGCAAATAGCAAATAGCATGCCGTGCCATCATTTTCACACTAAATGGCAATCACTAATAATATTTGTTCATTCAAATGTTTAAAGCAATACGAAATTACATAAAGTTCTAATTAAAATATATGAGTTGAAATGTACTTATATTTTACTTATTTCAGCTCCAACAACACCCACACACCAAAACGTTGAAGGCAAATTTCATGCCAACGGCCAAAAGACTAGCATGTGAAAAGGAAACATGAAAAACCCGCCAAAATGGCCCAAATATGGTTTTACTCGCCACTCAAAATCGCTCCCTCATGCCTGACTTTTACAAAATACACAAAACCGTTGGCAAGCACCGGCTGTCCACCTTACAAATCCATTTCCAGACAGACAGAGAGCCAACAGGAGGTAGCCAACGAAGGAGATTTTGTCAGCTTATGAAACACACGAGCGTGGCTTCTGCATGTCCCTCCTTTATTTTCCACTATACCATGAAAGAACGTTTACGCCTCGTATTATGTTCTTTACTGGATAGCTTAGCTTCTTCCAGTTGCTTCGGTTGCCATGGCTTCGCTCGCTTTGGTTACTGTTTCCGCATGCTTCTGCAATGGATCTCTGCTGACTTCTTCTCGGCTTAATAAGAAATCCAGATCTCTGCTGACTTCTTCTCGGCTTAATAAGAAATCCAGTTTCAATTTCTGTAGTTTTCCTGCAAATGAAGAACGTTGGAGAAAAGCGCGCAAATTCGGCGCAGCGAGGGTAGTGAGAGCGGCGGTGGCAGACCAAGCGCCGCCGGTGGCGACAGAGGCCAAAAATGGCCCGGCAACGCAGTCGGTGGACGAAGAGTCGCAGAGTTCAAAGGCGATGGGACTGTCACAGAGCAGGCAGTACCAGAAGGTGAGCGTCAAGGATTACCTGGAGCAGGCGCCTGCGTTTTTGAAAAATGATGGCGGTCCTCCTCGCTGGTTTTGCCCTGTGGAATGCCACAGCCCTCCCGCAGATGCCCCTGTGCTTTTCTTTTTGCCTGGTATGTCTCCTGTTTTCTTCTTTCCTCTCAAATCTGGCATCTATATATTGAGTATAAGGATCATGCTCTATGCTGAACTCTCTGTTGCTTACTTTCATATGTACAAGCTACTGTTTTAATAGTACAAGAGCATGCATGTCAATTATCATAACGGCTAAGCATCTCTGTGTTAAATCATCTCAACCTTTTGCGTGCAAGGTATGGTATAATTTCTTACGAATTAGGCGGTAATCGAAGCGCAGGTATGGTGCTCTTCCATTTACACATTTTGTATCAAGAATTTGAGCTTTCACACGTTCAGTTGACTTGGAAAGCTTGATACAGCACAACGTGCTAATGCTCCAAACAAGTACCTGTATCTTGCACATTCAAAGCTTGATGCCTTGCTATTCAAACTAGTACCTGTATCTCGGACATTGATAGCTGGATGCCTTACCGTCAAGCTAACATTGTTGCTTGTTAGTATTATAAAGCTTTTCTAAGAAATTAGAGAGTAAACGGAAATTTTACTCCTTGGAAAGAAAGTAAATGTTGAAGTATTGGACAACATTTGAGTTACTTACGGACACAACTTCGATCATCTCTCAGGAGACAAATTAGTGAATCTTGTAATGTCTTTAAACTAGAATCCAAAAGGAGTAGTGCTAATTGGTTTTATAGTTTGAAATTATTTGTCTTTCTTCTTTGTCTAGAAATGTTTTGGAAATTTTATTATAATATATTTATTAAGTCTGTACAGCTTTGTGTTTTAGACTGTTCTGTATAAATGTTTAACCGATGATGTGCATTGCATTAACCTATTTTGATGCTCAAACCTTTTCTCCTGCAGCTTTATTCGCTTAAATGTTTTTGTAACTACACAGGGATGGATGGGCTTGGGCTAGGACTTATCTTACATCATCAAACTTTAGCAGAGTAAATTTTTATTCGTTATTTTTTCTTTATAATTCGTTACTTGCTAACTAAAAACTTAATACATTGCAACGGTGAATCGTGTAGAAATCTGATTCATCCAAAACTTTAATTTAATTTTTGTCATGGTTGTAGGTTAGCTCCTGAAAGTTATGTTTACGTTAACACCAATTTTATTGAAAATCATTTCAGGCTTTTTGAAGTAAGGTGTTTACATATACCAACAATGGATCGAACAGACTTTGAAGGTAATTAGATATAGAGAGTTTTGTTTAAGGTGAAATTAACTATGCATGTTAGTTGAGGAATGTGATGCTCACTTTATCTAATCAGAATGAACCATGGTGCTCATTAATTTAGGTCTCCTTCAATATGTGGAACAATCGATCAATTTAGAGTATGCTGCTTCACCTGGGAAACCAATTTATGTTATAGGAGACTCTTTTGGGGGATGCCTTTCATTGGCTGTAGCTGCTCGCAATCCCACCATTGATATGGTCTTAATTTTATGCAATCCAGGTATGCATCAAGCAATCCATTGAGTGTGTAGATTGTCTGTTTGTGCTAACTTAGATATCTAATTTCACTGGCTCCGGCCTTTGTTGAGCTCTGAATCTTTCTTTATTTTTGTTAGCTACATCCTTTCCAAAATCACAACTTCAACCACTGTTTCCTTTGATGGAAGCAATGCCTGCAGAGTTTCATGTGACTCTCCCATATCTTCTGAGCTTTATTATGGGTATGTGATACTTATTTTTCCTGTTTTCTGATATTATTTAATAACGTAATGCCTAGTTCTCATTTTTAAAATGAATTTCATGAATGATCTAGATTTTTATGATTCCTATGACATGTAAGCTACACGTGTAAATTTTGTTCTTCAATTTGGGACAGAAAACTAAAGTACAAGTATCTTTAATTTGAAATTAATTTTTATGCATGTAACTACTGATCTGTGGCAATAGCACACATGTTAAACAGATCTTTTAATTAAATGTAAATAAAGTCTGATAACCATTGCAGTTTGTTATTTTAAAACTTTAATTTCTATTTTCTATTAGCAACAGAAACACCACCCGTGTATTCCAAAAACATTCGTCTATTTGATGTTATTTATTCTTTCATTTTTTGTCTTTTTTTAAAGGCGTACCACCCGATCTTCTGTGGGTGGTTCACTGAAAACATAAAAGAGGTACATGTGACGTTAAAAATTAAGGGACATTTCAGACTTGTAACAATTACAACTTCAGAAAAAAAAAAAAACGAAATTAAACAAATCCCAAGTAAATGAGAAGTTAAACCATGTTTACACAACAAGAAATTTACAAAACTAAAATCCTACTGTGACTGAGGTTGCCATATCAAGAGATGTAACTTGTTGGTTAATGTGTCTGATTTACAAAGGCAAAAAATGGTTAAAACTAAACTACTGCAATATTTTAGTGCCAATCACATGGTATGGCATAGACTATAATAATGATGAAAAAATAACCATAACCTCCCATGTCAGTCGCTTGCATTCATTTTGACCATGGCTTTTTCTTAAATGTTGAATATTGCAGTTAAAATTATTCTAAAATTTCCAATTTTATTGCTGGGCCTGTGTTCAGGCTTTAAAGTAAGTAAAAATGGAATAGAATGGTAAGCATTTTATTTTACTGTGCGATACAACTGTAATCCATTCTTGAATGAATTAACTACCACGAAACCATGGCATATGGCAGAATGCAACACTGTTTATCATGGCGATTCTGTATATGTATGATCTCCTTTATTACATAGCCATGGTGCACCATAACGACCACAAACCATGACATGTGACTGGGTTCTCTGTTTTCCTTTCGTATTAGTTTATTTGTTCTGTTTTTACTTGATTGTAATGATATGATCTTTAGAGTTATGAGATCTATTTAAAATATAGTTTGAATATTACTATCGATAAATTAAATAATTAATGTTTTTTAAATAGTATTTATACAGGTGATCCTGTTCGGATGGCAATGGCTAATGTAACAGATAATTTAAATCCTTCAGAAAGTACCAAAGAGTTATCAAATAGCCTTGCAGAACTCTTGCCGCAACTATCGGTATAATATAGTATAGATTTTATAGCTGATCATTTGGTTATTCATTCCTAAAAAGTTAAAAAAGAATTAATTTGGAACAACATATTCTGTTGAATGTTTGCCTTGCATTTTTGTATTTACTTATCAATTTAAACATTGATATTAGAGATCTATTATGGCTCATACAATCAGTTAAAACTTATCTTCTTTGTAAATTCAGATATTGTATTTGATGAAGGAAAAGTTAGATAAATAATATTGAATTACTTTATTAGCTGAAATGTAAATAGTTAATATTTTGTCAACAGTATTTATACAGGTGATCCTGTTTGGATGGCAATGGCTAACGTTAGAGATAATTTAAATCATATAGAAAGTATTAAAGAGTTATCAAATAGCTTTGCAGAACTCTTACCATGACGTCCGGTACCAGAGAGTTTAGATTTTACAGTTGATAATTAGGTTGTCTATTTTAAGAAAGTAAAATAAATATATGGATTAGTTTGCAAGAGAACATTTTGTTGAAATGTTTGCATTGCATTTGAATATCTAAAGAACATTGGTATGCCATGTTGCATTTATTTAGTGTGCAAGTTAAGTATTAGTGTTAAACATCTATTATAAAACTTGAACCATTAATTTAATGTTATTAGTAAAAGCAGATATTTTTGAATTTGATAAAGTTGGATAAATACTTAAGAGGCAAAGAGGCTACCTTCATTGCCAAAATAAGTGGTCTCCTATATGTAAGTAAAGGTTGCAAATTTAAAGAGAACTCTAGACTTAGAACTATGTTGATATATTTACAAAACCTAAAAATTGAAATTTAGGGGATTTTGTTTTTGTTTTTGGTTTTTTGGACCATACTCAGAAAATATATGTATTGGTTCAGTGAGCACAGGTACAATATTACAAAGGTGAGGCTATCCAAAATACCCAAATAAAAACACGCCATAAACAGCCAATGCTGGTTAGTGTGTCGTGCAACTAACCCACTAGATTGAGACAACCTCAGAACTAGGTCATTGCATGTAGATACATTGCAGGACAACACAAAATACATTCTTTATCCACATGTACACAAAACACAAGAACAGAAATGCAAAAATCACAATAACAAAACCACCTGGTGTCATTGGTGCCAAATCACCCACAACATACAATTCTTATTCATCATTTCACCTTCATCTGTCCACAGTTTATAGTAGGACTTGAAAAAGTGCTTGTGTAATGCCAACACCTTCCACGGGATCTCTTGTTCTTCTAGACTATGGAAAACCTTTTCAATCATGTTGAACTTTCATAATCATCCTCTTTATTAGGGTAGATAGAGAAGTTGGGGGTTTTCCCCAATTTACGGTAGTTTTGCTTCTTTGGCAGCATGTGGAACTTCCAACACCTAAAATGGATAGATATGAATCTTCTTGAACATTTCCCTAGTACATGTCCTAGATTTATTCATCGTAGTATCCTACTCCTCCTACTATTCTTTTTCCCACTTTTTCTTTAGCTCCTTTTGTTGTTGGTCATCATTAGGATGTGGAGTTGAAACATTATGTTGTTTTTTAAGGATGAGACCCTTGTCATGGTGATAGTGGTCCTTGAGATTCCTCATGTGGAGTGGTCAGAGGTGATGTGATAGTCAAGAATAATGGTTGCTCCTTAGGTCCCTAACATGGGAGTGATGGTGGTTTGTGGTTTATGGATGGGGTGATATGGTGTATGTTCATGGATGGCCAACTACTGCATAAATTGGTCCACAAGAGAAATATCTTACATTCGAGTTGCCTTAGCAAAGAGAGAGGTAAAGGTTGTTAAGTTGAGGGAGTTGAAGACATGGATTGAGATAGTGGTAGAGGGTGAAGATAGGTTAGAAGGGGACAAAGGTGAGGACCAAGAGGAAGGTTGTGGCTACATAGGGGAAGGAGATAGGGGTGCTTCAACCTTAGTTCTAACCTACTTAACATAGGGTCGGTCAACCACTTCCAATCATGGCGGTGAAGGAGAATGAATCTCAAGGGCCTTGAAGGTTGAGGAAACATGTTACTGATGTGTTGATGTCACATAGGAGATGAAGTTGAAGGAGTTGGACACTATGTTAGTTTGAATAGCATAATGCCAAACCAAATTAGCATTCGTCTATTATGACTTTGAGAGTACATACCTTATGATATGACATTTTTTGTCTTGAAGGGATTCTTCAAGGAAAAATGAGTGACCTCCTCTCAGCCTTGTTGGTCAACACATCAAATAGCCCCTATAGAAGGTGAAGTAAAGTTTCAATGGCTTCTATTGATAGGAAAATCCTACCATCTTGGAAGAGCATTTGGTTGAATTTCGTAGAGTTACAAAAAACGTTTGCATAGAGGTCTGACAAACCACATTTGAATGGAGCACATACGAAATGTCGTAGAGCTGCAGCACACGCTAATATTGTGTGGTGGAGTTTGGTTTGACCATGGAAACTTTCTCATTGCCTCTAAAGTCTTAAACCATGCCCTCCAAATGCATCTGACTAGAGAACCAAGCAACATAGCAGGGTCACTGTTGAACAAAATTGCATTTCTAAGGTATTAATTCTATTATATAGTGAAACGAAATCTCTATCATTGCTTTGATTTTCTTTTCTTGAGATTTAGTTAAGAAGTTTGTAAATACTTCACTTTATTATGGTGAATTAATCCTGTTGTGATAGATTGTAGCTATGGACATCTGATTGATTGGAAAATTGAATTAGATTGATATTGTTGACTTTGGGATATGCCTGCTGTAATCACTCAATTGATTGCCCATAATTTTTTGGATGCTGTGCATTGGAGGCTATTTAAAAAGGGGAGATTTATGAGATGTACAACACTAAACACTCAATTTTTAATTAGAAAGTTGGATCTGCTGACTTTCCTATGGATGTTTCCCTTCATATTAAAGTTTTTTGCCTCATCAATTTTTGTTTGCTATTTGCACTATTGTTTTTTAAAGTTTTGAGTTTGCATTTTTAGCTGTGTTAATTGTGTTGCTACAATCAGCTGTTTAGCACTAACAAAATCTTTTAAGATGCTAGAGCAGCAATTCAATTGTCCAATAGACTAAAGTTGAAAAGAGTCAAGGTAATCACCGTTGCATTCAATAGAGGATTGTGAAGGACGGTGGTAGTGAAGTCATGCTACATAAGGAGATTGTGTCCTCAAAGCAGTGTTAATGCATGATGCAAATTAAGTTGATATTAATTCTCTGTTGTAGAAGGTATGATTTGGTTTGGATTGCCTCATACGGGATGAGCCACCAAATGGTTTTAATCTTCTTCAATGATCTACCTCTACCTCTTCACATTGTCTGCCACACAAGCATTGTGCTATATTTCAATTTCAAAATTTTTATGTTAATGGTGGTAGTATCACTCTATTGCTTCTCATTGATTGTAAGCTGCACACATTCCCTTTCAAAAGGGTGATACACAGCTATTCGTGCTCCACAATTGTACTTGTAAAACACCAAATGCACCCAAGGAAATGGTCATGTTCTAATACCCTATTAATAAGTTTGGCCTTACTAGTTGAACAAACATCTTTAAAAGACCGTATGGTCTGTCCTCTAGCATTCCTAGGTCAAGCAATGTTGGACCATTTGGCAAAGTGCATCTTCTCTTTGCTTTGCCCCCTGGGCTATATGAAGTTCTTAACATGCCCATCAACGATTTTGAGAATCACAATGTGGAGCGAAGCCACTATCACACAGTATCTGGTGATAGGGATAAGGATGGAATTGGCTAAAGTAATTTTGGCATGACTTGAGAGCAGAAAATATGAGTTAAGGGTGTAATTCTCATCTGAATCTTTTCAAACTACCCCATCCACACTGTTGAGTGATGCCATTGCTGCATAGGAATGTCTAAATATATGTCCTTCTGACCTCTAATCATAATATCTGAAACCTGCCTCATATTATTAATAGTTTGGGCCAGTGCTTACCCATAATGGATTTTAGATTTGGACTGCTTAACGTGGAGTCCCAATTGTATAGCAGATCTATTTAATGCCCTCCAAATAGCTCTTGCCTCCTCCACTGAGACTTTAGGCATAATCATGTTATCATTAGCATATTGGATAGTACACGTGTGGACCATAGCAATTTTGAGTTCCCTGACCCACTCCTGCAGAAAGGTTTTGATAACAAATATGGGGAGAGTGGATCCCCTGTTTTAATCATTGTGCATTTTTCTTTCTTTTGTTTTCATAATCCCTTCATTGTCTTGCATTTAAAATGATAAGGTCTGAATTTACTTGGAATCTTTCTTCCACAATGTCTCAACATTCATGAATTCAAGCAGCATCCTAATACATTTTCCCCAAAAGATGAAATCTTGTGTGTCATCAAAATGACATGGCACCTTGGAATTTTAGTCTTGCTTGACATCTTGCTCCTCAACTTAAGCAATTGTTAGAATTTAAGCCGTGGATAGATTGAGAGTAAATAAAATGAGAGTTTCAGTGGTTCTAACTAACAAATGCGAGTAAAGTTGTGAGTAATTGAGAGTAATGTGAGGGGTCCAATTCTTCAGAAATCTCTTTTGCAATAGGTATATGGCCTCCTACTTATAGGATTATATAGGGGCCAAGTTATACATGTATGGGACCAAATTAATTTGGCTTAGGAAATTGAAAACACAACATTTTTAATGAGTATTTGGGGTTATTATTCATTACATCCCACTATCAAATACTTTCAAATTTAATTTTTGAAAGTGCATGTCCCTTCATCTGTCTCCATCATATTTTAACTTTTTAATAATCATGCTCCAACATATGAAGTATAAAAAACAGTTTATATGGTTCATAGTGACCTTATTGATTGATTGATTTTTATTTTCTATGCTTATTCTGCCTACTTTTCCAACAGTTGTAGGTGTTTATATATTCATGGATATCATCATACAAGGAAAGGAAATTAATAACTGTTCTATGTGTCAATTAATGAAGGAAAGAACAATAATGATGAAGGCAATTAGCTACCTTAGCTAAGCTCATTTACTTTCCTGATAAACAACTGAAGGTTGTCAATCCTTATCTGACAGTAACATTCTTTCAATTCTTACACATGTTCTTGTTTTTTAAAAGTACATATGCCAATATTAATTTGCAATAGTGTTAATAACAAGCATATGGGTTTATTATAATGATAAGGATACTACAATTATGATATGCCTCTTACTTTTTTGGTGGCAGACCATAGCAGACATTATACCAAAAGATACATTGACGTGGAAATTAAAGTTACTCCAAAAAGGTTCACTTTATGCTAATTCCCGCCTCCATGCTGTTAAAGCTACCGTATTACTTTTGGTCAGGTTAGCCACTCTTATAATTTGATCACCCATGTATCTCATTGTCGTTATTATTATTTACTTTCATAGTACAACGAAACTAATCCTGGTTCATAGACATGTTTTAATCAGCTGCTTATAGAAATCTGGTTAATTTTCTTGAAACGTTTGAAAGGTATAAGTTAAGTTTGACATTTTAGTCATCAATACCATCAAGTGGAAGTAGTAATGATACCATTATTTAAAACAATTAGCAATGTTTGTAGATTGGAGATATGTGTTAGAGATACCTCTTAAGTGGTTATGCGGTAATGCTTAAATCACAATTATTATATATATATTTTCAAGTTAAATATCATATGCTTGTTTTACCAAAACGTTGACACCCTGCTTGCAAGATGCTTCGCTGCTCGTCCCCAGCAAAAGCCTCTCGAAAGAAAACTGATTGATGTTTTTTAATTAATTTTTCACCTGTATTATATGCACATTGTCTAATGATAAGTTTCAGTGCCAGGTTTGGTAGAACTTTATTTGAAATGGCAATAAGACCTGTATGATTACATGGAATTAGAAGACAAGTTTGAGTTTCAAATCCACAGCATAGCAATTGTTTTTTCTTTATTTTATTTAATTAATAGCATTTTTTTTTCATAATGGATCTCGATAATGTATAGTTCTTGGGTAGGAAGGGGACGTTTATGTTTCCTAACTAAAAATGTTACAATACTTTGTTAAACAAAGTTATAATCTAATGAGCTTGTTGAGGATTAATTTCTTGGTGAATACGTAGTCATACCCAAAGAAAAAACATTGTATCATAGATGGCTTGCATTTTGTTTGTTTGGAATGTATATCAAATCATACTAGATTTACCATCAGTTGCAATTGATTTTTCAAGGATTAGTGAGAATAAGTAACATTGGAGTTGATGACTATGTTGAGATACAATGGGGTAACAATTAGTTTGAAATAAGTAAATTATAAAAAATTAAGAGTTAGCTTTTGATGTATCTAGTTTCAACAAAAATGAATAATGGTTAGAAAAAGACTTGAATATTGCAATTGGGGATGAATAAAGTAAGAGTGAAAAATTAAAAGTACACCTAGTTGGGACTTGGTAATTTTCAAAAAATTAGATTTACACAACAAAAAATCAATCATAAGTAAATGATTTGTTTAAGCTTCAAATATTTTAACAAAGTTCTTAAAAAGACCCCTATAGGCCACCAAGTGGCAAAAAAAGCCTCGATATCATTTAACATTATTGAAATGAATTTTAATGTCAAAAGCTTCTCTAATTTTTTAGCCTACAAAATTATCTATAATGCAACAAACTTAAGTGTTTTCTATTAACCATTTATGGTTTTTAGAGGGGCTGTTATTTTCTGAATGTTCTATAAGAGATGATTTAGAGAATCTATTATGCTGTATGTCTTTGAGATGTTCTTATAGTCTAACAGAAAATTGTTTACCAATTTTACCAATGTAGTATTTTCCACATGAAGAAGAGATTTTGTAAGCATCACTATCATTTAGAATGGCAAAATTATCATTAATGTAGTACTTATAAGAGGAAATGTTAAAGCACTGGTCTTATTAGATATCGAGAAGTGATACAATTATATTCATCATCATCATCATCATCCTAGCCTTATCCCAACTACATGGGGTTTGGCTATATGAGTTCTTTTATGCCATTTGCTTCAATTAAGAGCTAAATAAACATTAATACCCAAATCCTAGATGTCTTTCTTTACACAAGCAAACCAAGTATGCTTTGGTTGATCTCTTTGTTGGTTCCCCTTAACTTCAATAAAACAACTTCTTCCAATAGGAGCCTTCTTTGGTCTCCTTAGCACATGCCCAAGCCATCTAAGACGACTTTAATTAATTTTCTCATCTACAGGTGCTACTCCTAAACTTCTCTAGATAAGAGAGTTGTTGATTCAATTTTTGCTAGTCACACCTAACATTCACCTTAGCATATGCATCTTTGCCATATACATGTGTTGAGCCTAATGCTTTTTGTATAGGTCATGAATGTTTCTACCCTATTTATGTATCTTGTCAATTGTGGGTGTTGTAAGTTTAGTATAATTTCATGGTGCTCTCTTGAAGAACAACTTGATTTTCTTATGAAACATGGAAGAGTACTTCGGATGCCTATGAATGGTTCTTGAAATCTTGAATGAGAAAAACTAAAAGCCGGATTGAAATTGTATAATTTCTTCTAGGATTAAGTTTTTTTCCCTTGAGAAAAGTTTGGGGATATGTATTAATACAAAAGCAAGAAATATTTACATCAAATGGAGAGGGGGGAGAAGTACCCCCTATGATCAAAACACCAAAAAAACCATGCCTATTTCCATCAGGCCACGCTATAGACCAAGACAACACAAAAACAGTCCATCATCATGGACACCAACATAGTAGAGAAACCTCCTAAACTGTAAGAAAAAGAAGAATACTAAAGCATAGAAAAATAGAGATATTAGAGGCCCCAAAACAGCAGGGCCCAGTACCAACCAATCATAAACTCAAAAGCCCACAAACCAGTCCCAGCCTTGGTTCCTATGTCGGCCTATGCAATCGGGTGCATGGGCATATTACCCATTCCTAGCAGTGGATCACATTAAGAATTGCCCAATGCCTTTCAGTATCCATAAATGTCGCAACCTGCTAGAACTCTTTGTATTCTTCCTCCTTCTGGTGTTGCTCTACTTCGTTCCCTAGGGCATTTGGGTGGAGCTTGGTGGAGGTTCTTTTGATGTATCTATGTAGAGCAATTTAGGATGTATTGCGATTAACTTTCATGGTAACATTAGGGCACTTGTTGTGTTGGAACTAACGGTGTATGTTAGTTTAATGCACTAAGTCTTGTTGGCATTGCAGTTGTTCTTCCTCCATATGATCTTTTTCTCTTTGCTTTGCCTCTGCAGTCTTGTGTGTAACCCTCTCTTGCTCCTCCTGTAGAAGCTCTTGTCAGATTTGCCTATGTAGCTCTGCTTTAGCCTCATTCCTTAGGGTGGCCTCCTTCAAGTTGCACCTCATTAGTTCCTCTTTTACCTCTTCTTTGTGTCATAAGAGCTTTTGTTCTAGCATTTGGCTGAATTCCTCCTCCCACTACTACCATTTCGCCTCCCAAAGTGCCCTTTCCTCCATACAAGCTGCCTTGGTAGCAACTTTGGTAGCCTTAATAAGATCCACTGCAAAGATTTGTCGCCAGGGCTCCTCAACAGGGGGTTCTTGTTCCATGCTGGCCTCAACCCAAGCCCCATCCTGCACAAGGTCCTGCATAGAGAGCCAATATCGCTCATAAATAGTGGTGATGGGCTGATCTGGCTATGGTGTCAGAGGGTGCACCACCCGCCATAGAGCAAGGATGAGCCTTGAATGCTGATTCCATCGTTGATGTTGCAGGGAAGCAAGGAAACATTTTGGGAGGTTCACACTGCAACTCTAACAACAAACAATTCAAGAAGGCAAAGTGTGTTCCTTGAAGTTTCCAAACATTACCTGATTGGATGAAGAAGTAGTCAACCAACTTGGCAACATGTTGCCACATTGGCGATAGGGCCAGTTTAGGAGCCTGCTGACTTCCAGTTTTAGGAACTGGGCCTTGAAAAAACTCTGGAGCATCCTAGAGGCCCTATCTTGTGGAAAGAATCACTTCTCCCATCATAGAAATGTCTAGGTAATTGAAAATGGCTGCGACTATAAGAGTAATCCACACTCCATAGTAGGTAGTGCAATCATTCTTCCAATTGCAGAAGAAGGTCCCATCAACTAGTTTTGGGTCCCCTTCTAACATCGGAAGGTCCACCCAACCGACACGTGACACCATATCCCACAGGACTTGATTTCCTTGTTATCCATAGTAAGTAGGCTCAAACATGGGTGTGACCCCCATCGCATTCAAGGCTTCATGCCACAATCTAAGCCTAAGAGCTGCAATTTGCACAAGAGAAGGAAGCTACATGGATTGGAAGATCAGCGTGTTGTGTGCCCTCCACAAGCACCAGAGTGTAGCCATTGCCTTAGAATCTCCGTTTAGATTGAGAGGGGGTTGGAAAGCCGCTAGATGGCACTAGAGAATTCTCACTGGTAGAGGAAGTGAAGGATTTTTTCTAGTATGGAGGGGCAAAGAGGATAAGTGATAGGGATGTTTACGTCTAGTGCATGGAGGAAAGAGTGAAGTGGTAGAGCAGCATGCAATGCTAGCCACAGAAAGACTTATTTTCTTTGGAAGTCTCCTTGCCCAAATGCGCTTCCAGCCATTGACTGTCGGATATTTGTGTTTGATAATGTCCCATGGTTGTGCCCCCAGCAAGTTGTTTTGGGACATTATAAGCTCATACCTACATAAAGCACACCAAACATAAGAGTGAGTCTCGAGTTCCCATGATCCATTGATGGTATTTAGTTCTCATGATGAGAATCCATTGTGTTGCATAATCATTGACTTGCATCAAGCAGTTGATGAGATGTTGGTGCCCCCATGGTGAAGGTGTCCTAAAACTTTAGGACCCTAAGGCCTCCAGTTGCCTTTGGTTTGGTCATCGTGTCCCAACAAAGAAGGTGCATGTGCTCTCCTCCTTTACCCTCGGACCAAATGAAATTCCTAATTAAGTAACGACCATTGAGAGGTTGGCAATAGATGTGGTGAAGTGAGCCATGGCAGAGAGAATTGAAGTTGCTAAGACAATGTGCCCCTTCCTAGTGAGGAACCGATTAGTCTAGTGCCTAATCCATTGCTGAATTTTTTGGATTAGGCAAGACCAGGAGCTCTTTCAATTCTAGGCATACATGGGTATGCCCAAATAAGATTGCCAGTGTTCCAGGGTAGACTTACTTCTGTTTATTTCCAACCCCATCTCCATGGCCATCCTAAAAATATCTTTGTTTAGCGCATGAGCTTGGGGAACCGCCACCCTAGAAAATAGGATAGTATCATCGGCATAGTGTTCTGCCAGACACTCCACCTTGGCAATCTGCAGCCCTCTAACCCCTTCCAACTTATAGTACATATGCATCATGTTCATAGCAAGCATGAAGAGGTAAGGCGAGAGGGGATTCCCTTGTCTTAATCCTTGTCCAGGGGAGGAAAAACCCCAAAGTTTACCATTGATATCAAAGGAATAGATACCAAACTCTTGGAGTTAGATGCAAAGATTAATGAAATTTGGATGCAGCCCCTTCTTGCTCATGATATATCTAAGGGCAGTTCAACTAATGGTATCATATGCTTTAGTTATATCAAGCTTGAGACACATACTTGAATACTTAGTCTCTTGCAAGGAGTGCAAGCTTTCTTGCAAGAGGATAATCTAGTCCTAGATGTAGCATTCTTTAATGAACCCCATTTGTTTTGCTTCCAGCAATTTTGGCATTAGTGGTGACAGTCTCTGGACAAGCATCTTAGTGAAAAGTTTCAGCAGCGTATTACAGACCCCAATTGGTCTGAATTGGGAAGGATCTATGCGATTCGAGACCTTAGGGATGAGCACAATGCAGGAACAATTGATTTTGCACCTCACCTGGTACCATTGAAGCATCAGATTTAAGGCATCAAGGATACTGCTGCCTAGGATGTTAGCATATTCCTTAAAAAATTTAATTGGCCAGCCGTCAGGACCTGGAACACTAGCATTTTTAAGGGAGGCCATGGCCCACTCCAGTTCACCTAGAGTGAAAGGGGCAATCAAGTTATTATTCTCCTCTACTCCCACCACTGGCCAAATTGGGGCAGAGACAGGTAGGGTTTCTATATATCTCCAAATGTCAGCCCAGTATTCTTGTATAATTTGAGCAATATCGGAAGTTCTCGTGAAGCTTTCTCCCATGTGTATGAGATGGTGAATCCTTTTGGAGCCATAGTTGGCTTTTGCCTTAGTGAAGAAGAACTTGGTGTTCTTGTTGTCATCCTTAAACCATTGGACCCTAGACCTCTGTCACTAGTACAGTTCCTCCTCAGCAGAAATCTCCTAAAGTTCTCATAGCATGACATGTTCCTCTTCTAGTAGCTGATCCCCTTGCTCCTGCTTAGCCTGAATTTCGAAGAGCTTCACTCTCAACCCTAGGCTTGATTGCTTGAAAAGAATATTTCTTTGCTATCTTCTTGGTCTTAATCGCTTGCTTTAGCCTGGAAAGCCCATGTTTTAGGAAATCTTGAGGATCCATTCGATTTGGGTAACTAGCCTAGATGTCTTCAACTAATGGCTACAACCAAGGTTTGGATAACCAAGACCACTCAAATAGGAAAGGATTAGACCCATGGTGTGAAGGTGTGTCCACTTGACATACCATAGACTTGTGATTAGAGGCTTGCCTTTCCTGATTGAAAGCCACAACCTCAAAGTTCATGAAGATGTTGGTGCTGATCCCAACCTTGTCAATTTGGGTCATAATCCACTCTCTCCCTTAGCATTGGTTGCACCAAGTGAAGTTGCAAACTTTAGGGTCCACATCAACCATATCATGATCCTAAAGGAATTGCAGAAAATATTGACAGCCAAGAGGATTGTCAGTGTCACCCCTAGATTTGTCCCAGCCATGAAGATGTTGGTTGAAGTCCCTGATAATGATCCACTGTTGTTTGTTAGGGATTAGTGATGCAATTTGTCTAAGTTCTTGTAGCTGCTCTTCCCAACTTTGTTGCCCGTAGAAGTTTGTGAACCATATCACTGAAGAAACCAAGAAAATAGTCACGCTCCAATTGGAGGAGTCAACCAAATTTGACAGCAACTTGGAAAGAGTGGCCAAGCCACCTACCCTACCCTTGTAGGCAACAAAATGGAGCTCCATCTTGACCATTGCAGTTAGTGGGATTCCCAGCACTGTAGTTTAGTTTCCTATAGACATATGACATTACAATCTTCTCTACACACAATATCTTTCAAGGTATTTCCTTGGCCCCTGCAATTCCATGAGAGGATTCTCATGGTTTACTTGTGGACCTTTTTTGGTAGACCTTCTTCAAGGTGGTTTGTGATCCTAGGTCAATCTCAAGTTCCATTTTTCTGGTGTGACCCACTTGCCTCGGTGGTTACCCAACCTTGCTTGTGTTGGAGGCCATGAGGAAATTGCCTTCTTGAGTGGCTCTGAGGATGTTTGTCATCTTCAGTAATGCTAAGCCCTGTACTGTTGAGACCTAGTTTAGCGGGGGAGATCCCCACCTTTCTCCTCTAGGGTGTAGACTATGGGGAGAGAAATGCACCCCTCCCCCTCCCCACTTGAGGCTAGTGGGGTGGTTTTGAGGGAGGGGGGGGGGGGGGGGGGGGTGGGTGGGGGTGGGGAGGAGTATTCTTCCTTCGGGGTGACATGGTAGGCGGTAGTGTTTCCTCGGTAGGTCGGGACAAAGTCCGACCATGTTGCCCACTAGAGTCCGTCCATCACCTGTTTGGGGCTTAGATGCAGTGGCCTTGGGCTTGAATCTGTAGTCTTTGGTCGCATGGTTATTTTTTCCATAGACAATGCAGCGGGAATCCTTAGGGGCTAGCACTATGGGCAGTTGGTCAATTGGGATATTTTCATAATCCACCATCACTATTTCCTCTCCAGATGGGAGATCCAGGATGATCTCCTTCACAAGGACCTTTCAAGACAAAGACCTCCATACACAAAATTGAGCAAATCCCATATGCACCTTAGTCTCCATAAATTTGTCAAAATTGATAACTTCCTTGAGAAACCTTGCTAGGGTTTTGAGGAAGTTTGTTATCCAGAATTCTTATGGCACACTTGATGCCCTAATCTAGACAATTGGAAAAAAGTCGGGATCCTTGTGTGCCCTTGGTCGCTAGTGTGTAAGGGCTAGGCCTCTGGCCCCGAAGAACCATGGGCCCCCCAAAAAAGAACCTTATCCCTATCTTCTGGAGATTTAAAAACGAAGAGTAGCAGATCATCTACCAAGCTTTGGATCTTGATCTCATTGACATCCTAGTTTGTGGTTGCCCATTTCTTAATGAGCTCCATTTTGGGCTGAGCCCCCTTAGAGGCAAATTTTCCACTAGGCTAGGTTTCATGGTTTGCAGTCCATCCTCTAGTGGTCAACAAACTTGCAAATGCATGTTCCTGTCCCAATGGAAGCATGCCTCTATACCCCTATCACTAGGACGCCATGACGCCTTGAAGTTCTTGTGCCCAAAATCCGACAAGCCTCCATTACCTACCTTGCCGGGGACCTCACCTTCATCCAAACCTAGATTTGTGTTGAGGCCGAATAAATCATCTTCACCATCAACCACTAAGCTTGCTGTTGCTATGCCTACTCTTGAATTGCTGCCATTGGCACCTCGTCTTTCCCCACTTAGACTCTCTATCCCTACTCTCCCTATGCTCCTGCCCATCTTCCCGACCTTCTCTCTCGGATTTAGTTAGCTTGGTAAGATGTTGTTTTACTATTATTGTTTTGAGGAGCTTTTGCTATTCTCATACTTAATAATCTTAAGGATTGATTCTTAGTAAAAGGGTATTGAGGAGAATATAAATTTTGTTAGTTATGATGATTGTGAAGCTAAATCTTGTAGCTGTATTTTCTTTTTTGAGGAAATGTTCGGGAGTAAATTACTGAAAATAGAGTACAAGATATTACAAAATGTGGGTTAACAACATTGGCCCATGTGGGCGGTGATTAAAACCTCAAAACCATGGTGCCCAATCGGTGCATCAGCCCAACCATGCCTCAGCCTTTTATGTCAAAACACTCTAACCCATACAAGACAGGGGAGGTGAAGTGGATGCCTTGGAGTTTAGACCCGTTGCCAGACTGGACAAAAAATCTGTCCACATGGTCTGTTGCTCGGGCCCAGATTCGGGGCAGGCAGGATATGGGAACTTGTTTGCTCTGCGTGCGTGGTACTAGCTCGTTGAAGAAAATTTTTGCGTCCTGTAGCCCTCATGCAGGTGGCAAAATGACTTTACCCTTGACCTGGGCCCCTAGACACCTGGCAATCGAAGCCTCTGTGACGATGACCTCTACACCCCGAAAGTAGGTTTGGTCATTGTGCCAATTTGTGAAAAAAGCATCATTTGAAAGGTCTGGGTCACTGACCAGCCGTTGTAGGGTGCCGCTCTAGCCGCACTGCTCCACCATCGGCCATAGCTCCTCATCCACTTGGAACACGGCGCAATTAGGCTCGTACATCGGTGTGACTCCCATCGCTGCCTCAATCTCTTTCCACGCGGTTATGGCATGGGAAACCACTAGTGGGAGGGGGGGGGGGGGGGGGGCAGGGGCGCCCCCCCAACGGGCGGGGGAAGGGGGAAGAGGGGGGGGGGGGGGGGGGGAGCTGCCCTTGCAGAACGCCACGTGGTGTGCATGTGGGCACATTTGGAAATGAAGTGTTGCACGGTCTCGGGTGTGGCGCTACATAGAGGACAGGTGTCATCTAGAACAAGGCCTTGTCTACGTAAGAGCGCCCTAACCGGCAACGCATAATTTTGAATTGACCACAGGAATACTTTAATTTTCGAATCTTGTAGTTGTATTGTTTGATTGGTAAATGTGGTTTTTTTTAGTAAGCGATGAGCCATTGTTAGTTCATGGGTTCTTTCTAGATGGTTCTATGGGATCTATTCTTGGGAATGTTTTAATTTTACTTATTCTCTCTAATCCTTGAAAAATGAATTGCATATGCTTTACCTATTTAAGGTTGGATTCCTTGGTCATTACATGGAAACACCTTATGAAGCAATTAAACAATAAGGGGTAGGCTTCTCTTGTGGAGGTTTGCCTTTGTTCTTGAAGGTTTTACCTCGTAAATTTTTTGTTTCGTATTCGCCACTTTTTATTAGTTGTTCTTGTTTAATTTTGGTTTTGCATTTTGTTCATTATCTTTAGGACTTTTTAATTATGTTATCTTTGTGTTTTCTCTTGCATGTTACCATTTTTCTGTCCATTTTCTCTATTATGCTATTTGTGCTTTAACACAACAGTGTTAGAGCTACATTAAGGCTTGGTGGTTTTCTCTATTGTGGGTTCTTTTATATAGGTTAGAGCAAGATTTAATAGTGCAAAGGTGTGATTTTATAATTTTTTTTAAAAAGTCTTGAAGGGGAAGTTGTAGGAATTTCAAGTTGTGGTGGTGCTATCTATGGGAATAAAGCAAGGAGAAGGTAAATTTTAAGGTGTTTCTTTCGATTCGTTTAGATTTTTTGGTTTATTCTTTTGGAGTTCCTTATTTGAGAAAGAGTAATGTATGTAAATGTGGCTTTTGTTTAAAACTTCAATAAAAGTTTCTACAACCCTTGGAAGATGAAGGCTATAGATTTGTTTTTTTTTTTTTTTTGAGAAAGTAGTCGGGATTATATTACTGAGAAACACAAATTATGGTACAAGAGATTACAAATGGTGGGCCATCAGGAATGGCCCCCCCATGGTAGGGAAGAATCCCCAAATTTGACAAAACAACTCCCAAAACCAAAAATCAAACACTGACCTTGGAGCTAACCTAGGGAAACAGTGGGGGGCGGGGGGCATCCCCCCCACAAGAAAAAAGAGG
>MNCI01015001.1:111091-133854 GCA_015680685.1 Gnetum montanum | reverse complement strand
GGGGGGCGAGAGAGAGAGAGAGGTGGGTGACATAGAACATGCGCTAGTGGGGAGGGTGGGGGGAGGGGAAAGAAGCTCAATAGGTTGGGGGCCACTGAGGCGGTGGTCAAAGGGAGCATTTTTGGGAATGTAAAGGCACAAAATGGATAGAGTGTTTCCGTGGAAGGGGTTGTGGTGTTGCCTGATGGGGTGGGTGTTATTGAAGCCTGCAATCGAGAGGGAGGCACCCTGCATTTGAAGATAGGGCATTTGCCTATGGATGCGGTGCGCATGTTGGAACTTAGTTTGCCAAGCATGTTTGTGTTAGAAGGTGTGTGGCCTAGGTTGGACCTTATTTGACGGTGGGCTTGCATAGCTTGGGAGCTAGAGAATGTGCAGGTCCACAGTTTGGCTGATGACAGACTTCTGTTCATTTTCCAGATAGAAGAGGATAGGGAATGGGTTCTCCTAAGAGGACCTTGGTTTTATGAGGCCTGGGTGTTGGCTTTGGTGCCATGGAGGCCAGGGGCCCACCACGATGCAAATTTTTTTGCTAGGGCATTAGTTTGGGTTTGAATCTTGGATTTGCCTTTGGAGCTTTGGATGCCAGGATTTTTGAAGTTGCTGGTTAGACTATTTGGGGAATTTATAAAGTTTGACAATGTAACAAAATCAATGGACAAAATGGACTATGCTTGTTTTTGTGTGTGGAAGTTGCTAGGGTCGGAAGACAAGGTTAGCGAGGTGGTTCTTGAGTTGCCCTCAGGAGACGAGTTGATTTGGGTTTAGTTGGAAACCTGTTGATGATTAAGCTTGGGCCGAAGGAAAAGCTTGCACTGAAAGAGCCATCATCTGAGGGATGTTAGATCAATGGGAAAGGCAACCCTACCATGGATTGTTGGATCTGTAGATTCAATGGCACATGCGTAGGATGGGTGGAGCTTGGTTAGCTGGAATGGTTGGGTGGTGAAGGGAGCGATTGGGGCTTGGGCTGGCCCGGTGCCTCAAGTGAATCTTTTAGGGTTGGTGGCTCATGCAAAATCTCAGGAGCCTACCCAGGGGATGACTGTTGGGAGTGTTGGGTAGGGGTCTATTGAGAAGGCTGGTGAGGCTCTAGTTGATGTTGGATCGGTAGAGAAGGAGTCAGATGTTTTGGTTGGTGGGGTGGGGGAATCTCCAACTCCCTGAAAGCAGGCCCCGAGGGTGAGTTGCTATCGTTGAATGTTGGGTTGAAGTGGTTCTAGGCTCAACATACCCCAAAATGGCTGAGGTTTTGCAGGTGTAGCGAGAGGTGGAGGCCAACCGAATGGGGGGATCACTGCCATTGGTTGAGGAGGAATGTGGGGGTTTCATCATTTCCTCAGAAGCCAGTAGGTTGGACAGTTGCTGTTGCCTATTGCCTGAAGTAAGATTACAGAAGCCAAGATTGATTTGGGATTGCAGAGGACCTTGAACGATGTGTACCAAAAGTGGTCACTTGCTAGACAATGAAGATTTTCTCTTGGAATTGTTGGGGATAGGGTACCTTGTACTAGTGAAATATCCCAAGAGATATGGTTTGTTGGGAGGGTTGTGACGTTGTATGCTTGCGGGAGACAAAACTCCTAATGTCGGAGGCCCACATCCTGCAGTAGGCAGATGGTAGACTTAGATGGTGCCCAACTTGGGTAGAGTTGGGGGCCTAGCCTTGTTGGCAAGGAGGCTGTTTTGGTCGATTGACTCCTCATGGTGGAGTATTACGGTTAAGTTGGAGGTGGCCAATATTTGGTTTACACATTTTTATGGCCCCTAGAGATGGGAAGAGCAGTTGTGATGGTTGATTGCTGATGTTGGATTGTTATTGGGGACTTCACCTAGTGCCTTTACTGTTGGGAGAAGTTTGGGAATGATATGGCGAAGTTGCTAGGGAGCAGGCAGTCGTTGCAATTTTTACAAGAGCACGATCTGGTTGATTTGGAAATTTCTGGATGCTGGCACAGGGAATGAGCAAGTGTTATCCAGGATCGATGGGGTGTGGGTTAGCACACACCTTATGTTGGAGTTTGAGATTTGAGTTGAAGGGAAAGAGTGGTGTGCATTTGACCATCAGTTGCTTTGTTGTTTGTTGGGGGATTTGGGGAGGCCTAAGGTTTTGTTGTTTTGTTTCAAGAAAGCTTGGTTAACCAAACCTCGGCTCTGACCAAGGGTTGAGATGATTTGGGCAGACTATCGACTATGTAATGACCCTCATGAGTTTTTGAAGGAGGGGCTTGCCTATCTCAAACAATCTCTTTGGTCAATGAAAGCAGAGGAAAGGTTTTCTTTTTGGAAGGGAAAGACTGAACTTTTGGGATGGTTAGCTACTTTACAGGTGTGGTAGGAGCTGGGTGAAGGGGTGGACTAGGAGGAGTAGGTCGGTCTGTAGGAGCTTCAAGAGTTGGACATCAAAGAGTAGATTTATTGGAAACAACGTGCTAGAACCACATGGTTATGGGAGGGGGATCGACACATGCATTTTTCTTTGTTGTTGCTAAAGCGAATCAAGCCACGAACGAGGTGAAGTTACAACTCAATGGTAGTTTGGTGATAGAGCCTTAGGCGGTTGCTCAAGTTGTCTAGCAATTCTAGGCCAGTATTTGGGCTTATCAGCAAATTGAGCTTCAAGAAGTTATGCACTCAATACAGCGAACAGGGTACCTGGGCATGTCGGTCAAGTTGGATATTAGGAAAGCTTATGACACTGTTACTTGGGATGCACTTGCTGAGATTATGAGGCGGAAAGGTTTTGATCAGAGGTTTATCGCACTATGCATACAAATTCAGGCTTTTGTTGCTTAGTCTTTTGACATCAAGGATAGCCTGTGGGGGTTTTCCTCCCCTGGGCATGGCCTTAGGCAGGGCGATCTCCTTTTGCTGTACCTATTCATCTTAGCGATGGATACATTGTAGGGCTATTACAAAGCAAAGGGCGTGCGGGGCCTTAATGTTGCTAGGGTTAATTGCTTGATAGAACACTACATTGATGATACAATGATCTTTTCATGGGTACTGCAAGCACATGCCATTAATTGGGCATTGGATCAAATGGAGCAGGAGGTTGGGTTGGCAGTGAATTGGGACAAATGTATGGTGCACTTGTCGTAGGCATCTTCTTAGCTTCGGGGTAAGATTTTGCAGCGTCTGGGGATAATGGTTGGAATGGAGCAGGAGACATACCTTGGGCTTCCTATGTTTATGTGGAACCATAAACAAACATGGAAGTCTCTTATCCAATGCCTGCAGCAACGGGTTGATCACTGGACGATGTGGTTCTTGACAAGGAAAGGGAGGATGATCTTAGCCAATTCAGTATTACTAGCCATGGCTAGATACACTACGACAGTTGCCGTGCCACCTACCGGGGTGGTGTAGAAAGTGGACCAAGTGATTTGGGGGTTTATCTGGTTGGGTGGGAAAGTAGGGTTGAAACTTTTCATGGTGAAGTGGGACACTGTTGCTAGACTGTGGGAGGCTGGGGGACTAGGGGTGCTAAAATTTCAAGATGTGATTATGATGGGCTATCAAGGTTTGGCTAATTGGCTAATACAACCTTCTTCCCTAGTTGCATAGTGGATTCAAATTATGAGGGCTAAGTACACACAATGGCAGGCGAATTGAAATGACTCCATCATTTGGAAGACCTTATGTGTGCACATTAATATGGTGGTTGCTGATATGATTGGTAAGCCGCCTTGTGAAATCATAAAAAGAAAGTTTCCAGTGGTGTGGGGTTGGAGTTCATTATGGAAAGGATGCTTGCTAGAAAAGTTAAAAGTATTCCTTTGGCTGGGCAATCATAATGTGTTACCTATCAGGGCTATTTTAAAGGATCGAGGGCTTCAAATTGTGGACACCTGTCTGTTACGCTTGAGGGCATCTGAGATGGTTTGGCATTTTCTATACCAATGTGAAGTTTTGAAAGAGCTCTAGCTGGGTCTTGCACTTTTTACTGCTCATTGCAAGCAAACCCGTAGCAGGGATTTTGTGGGGATTGCAACTCTTTAGGCCCTGTCTTGAGCGAGGAACACATGTGTGTTCAGAGCTGCTTGTGTGCTGACATTGCGACAAGTGGTGGCGTAGGGGCTTGTTTTGTGGCGGCAGGCGACGGTTGCTATGGGATGTACGACCACTTTTGAACTTGATTGCATGTGCTTCGGGGAAAATGGGGAGCTTTGGACCATGGTTCAACAAGTGGGATGGGCGGAAGTCATTTAGTTGTTGAGGGAGGATCCTAATTTAGTGGATGAGGCCTTCTTCAGAAATTGGTGTGGGGATGGGACTATGTTTCGGGGGACCCACATCTAGCTCATAGAGGAGGTGTTGGCTGATTGCCTAGGGGTTGCAAGCTTTGGTGAGGTGGTTCTACCAATCAGCTATGGGTTTTCAAGATGCACAAAATTTCTTCCTAGGGGCTATCCCAAAAATCGCTAGTGGGTAGATTCCTAAGACAATGTTGTCAAATTTGTGGCAAGATGTAGTGGAACTAGTGGATTGTTACTTTGTGTACTTTGGCAACATTTCGAAGCTCTAGGGAGTTCATTTTGCTTTCCTTAAGAGTTTGAAGCTGGGGCAGCAGGTTAATCTACCCAAATTTTTTTTGGCCATGTTGCATCTGCAACGTAGGGGGCATCACTCAAGGTTAATCCTTGCGCTTTGGAGTGTGGCAATTTTGGCTGGCCCCAAACCTATGAGGTTGGAGCCATGGCTTGTTTATCGTTGGAGGAAAAAGCCCTAGGTGGATGTTCGTGAGCGTTTTGAGACTATTTTTGAGAATGACTAGGAGAAGGGGGTGGTGGCATTGGGACCTGATCTGGCAGATCTACTGGAGGTTGCACAAGCCTAGATCAGGAGACTATAGGAGGAAAAGGAAAGATTATGGTGGCTTAGGCTAGCGATGCCATCGTGGTGAAGGCCGTTGAGGAAGCTCGATGGGTGGAGTGCTACAAGTGGGAGGTGAAGTGGGTGGTTGGGGAATAGGAGTTTGAGTGGCGGTTGAGCAAGTGGTCAAATAGCTTGAACAAGCGGTCAAAGCCAAGGCTTTGCAAGCCATGTTCTCTCAAACTTGAAACATGAAATCTTTGGACGCGACACCATTCCTATATGACAAACTAGCAACTTGTGATCAGAGGTTCTATGTTCAGTTCTGGTGACTTGCATGTTCTGTAACAAAATGGTCATACCAACCCACACCCGATCAATCCTAGACATGATCCTGGTAGCACCTTTTCGTCTATTGCTCCATGTAAAGCTACAATTATCAATACCCATGCCCACCATGGCATGCCGGTGCAAGAATTGCAGAAAATGGTCGGCTTCGATAGGTGGGGTGCAATGCCCGCTCGTCTTTTCCCAAGCATGCAACCTTTGGTTAAAATCTCCAACAATAATCCAATGCTTTGTGTTGGTCATAAGGCCAACAAGTTTGTTGAGCTCTCTCAGTTGCCGCTCCTAAACTTGTTCTTCATAGAAGTTAGAAATTCAAACTCCAAGCGAGGAAAGATGAATTGTAATGCTCTAGTTGGAAGCATCCACTAGGGTGAAAGGAATCTTAGACAACACAGCCAGACCCCCAACCCTATGTCGACAGACAACTTGATGCACTTGCCAACCGTCCCAATGTAAATTATCAAATTCTTGTCTTTGTAGCTTTGTTTCTTGAAGGCAAACAACGTTACAGTTATCTATATGCACAAACTCTTTTAGGACACGTCTCTTATAGGGGGTGCCTTGTCCCCCACAATTGCATGAGAAAATCTTCATTGTCTATCGGCAGTGCGTTTGCAGTAGAATTCTTTCAAAGTCTTATGGATTCCCAAATTGAGCTGTAGTTGTGTTTGGCAATTCCTCACTAGCGGAGTAGATGGTCGTCCCACTTTAGTAGGGTCCATCAAGACACGAAACCCCTTGCTGTTGCCAGGACTAGGCTCTGCGCCACCCCAGCTAGCATCATGGACAACAGTAGCCCAACTACTTGATGGGGCCTGCTCCTTTCCTTGCGACAGCTTCCCCTATGACACTGGCTCTAGAGGCATGGCAAAAGCACCTTCTAGAACCGGACTAGCAGGCTCCTCAGCCTCGCTAGTCCCTTGAGACGTCCCCATCCCTGCCTCACTAGCGTAGCTGTGGGGACGAGGCTTGGAACCACCTTCTGCGAAGGAGGCTCCACATCCCCATCCATCTTCCTAGTAGCTGGCACACCTCTTGTATGCCCCTTCCTTTGCACTTCTATCCAACCATTTGTGTCTGCATCCTTTGCAGCCCCACTCTTTTTGGCATGATAGGTTTCCATGGAGTGACCTGGTTTAGCAAAAAATCGACATGGACCACTTTTGGGTGTTGGGTCAAGCACCTTGGATAGTAGATTCTCGTGTTCAATTGCGATGCATTCCTCCCTTGAGGGGAATGCCAGAACAACCTCCTTAAGTAGATCCTTTGGAGCCAAAGACCTCCAAACACAAAACCGTGCAAACCCCATGCGCTTTAGAGAAGACGTGAATTTATCTAGCGTGATAAACTCCCCAAAGAAAGCAGCAAACGATTGGATAAACTTCGGCGTCCAAGCCTCCCATGGGAGACCTAAGACACAGATCCTAAGACATAGATCCAAATTGGTGCCCTTAAGAACAAGTTTGGATCTTGATGTGCCCTAGGCCTCCATGACGTTAATGCTAGGCCTTGAGCCCCAAAGAACCATGGCCTACATAGGAGGACCTAGTCACGGTCCTCCACATTTTGAAACATGAAAAGGAGGAGATCCTCAGAAAGGCATTGAACTCCCATAGATTCCAATCCCCACATTGTCAGATCCCACTTGCGAATTAGTTCCAATTTGGGCTGAACCCCCTTGGACACAAAGTGGCCAATGAGGCTGTGTTTTGCCGTCTGAACACCTTTCGGTGGCAAATGGTCAACCTCTGCACGCAATGAGCTGTTTGTTTGAACCAGAGACCCAAAGAAGCCTTTCAGCCTCTCATCATTCCACAGACTCTCAGTTGGACCACTTCCGCTCTACCCAAATGCACTGCACGTGCCAGCGTGCCCGCTTCCTAGGTCACCAACTCCCACCTTGGCCTTTAGTCTAGACCCTGCTTCGGCACCCATGCCTACTCCTAGTCCTACCCCGGCTTCGACGTCCCCTCTTGCTCCTGTTCCTGCTCTCACTCCTGCTCCCATTTTCCCCATCTGTTCGTGTTAAACATATGTTGGTAGTCTATGTTGCCATTTTGATCAATCTAAAGTGCACTATTTTTTAAAGAGAGAATACTTGATTGCTTTATCTATACTTGGAACATGTCACCAAGCTAGCATTTAGGATGCTGATACTAGGATTCGAACTAGTACCTCCAAGGTGCAAAGCATGTGAGCCAACCAGTTGAGCTATACAACTGCTGCCCAAGAAGTGCACTAATAATGAGTCAATGTTTACAAACCGATTTCCAAATACTAGAATCCATGGAATTAAAGGACCATGGGTCATATTTTCTCATCTTTATCCTTATCCAAGAAGCCTCATGATTATGAAGCCGTTGTAAAATACAAAATTGCCTTGCAAGAATGCATCCTTAAAACTTGTACACTCCAAGACCACCACATTGTCAAGGTTGAGAGATACTATTTCAATTTAGAAGGTGTGTTTTTAAGTACTAAGACTGGGGGAGCCCGCCACATTATCGCTGTTTTTGGGGGTGTTCCTCCCCTCTCTCCTGATGATTGTAACTATTTTTTGGCTGTAATATATTCCTGATCATTTTTAACAAAACGAGATTTAAAAAAAAAAAAAAAGAGAGACAACCAAAAGATCAATCACGATTTGATGGAACATATTATAGTTCGTCCTTATTTAATTCGAGTTTTCATTTCATAAACGTGTGAGAATTCTAGACATTGTGTTGAAAGCCATTTTTTATCCTATGTAATTTTCTAATGAATAATATGTTAGATGATAATTTCTGCTTAATATTTTAAATACAGGAAGGTGGAATAAACCTAGCAACTATTATTAAGGGTGCTGTATTTTATCGGCGATCAAAAATATATGACCATGCATTGGATTATGTTGCACTAACCGTACAAGAATTTGAAAAAGCTTACCGTCAAGATACAAGGTATTATTATAGTAATTTGAACGCTTTCACATTTTAAAGAGATAGCAACCCATTTTGCGGGCGTTTCGGTCATCTGAAAGGTATAAGTTGTTAAATGTTAAGGTTATTTCTCAGTGCAACAAGTCCGGTTATGTTTTCAACTTTAGAAAATGGAACAATCGTTAGAGGACTTGATGGAATTCCAGAAGATGGTCCTGTTCTGCTAGTTGGATATCACATGCTCTTTGGTTTAGAGCTGCCGTCCTTAATTTTTGAATTTATCAAGAAGAAGAATATTTTAATTCGTGGAATAGCTCATCCACTAATTTTTGACCCAAAGCTGGAAGAATGGTTAGTTGATCCCAACACTATGGATACAGTGAGGCTTTTTGGTCCAGTGCCTGTCTCGGTGAAAGGTCTTTATAAACTTCTGGCTTCAAGATCACATGTTCTGCTATATCCTGGAGGAGTTCGTGAAGCTCTGCACAGGAAGGTATGCGTTTCAGATATATATATCCCTAATCAAGGATTGCTGTTTCCTTTTAGAAGTAAAAAACATGTGCGTTGGGATTTTTCTCTTAAAAAATCAAATGGCGTCCAAATCATATTCTTTTAAAATTCCGAATAGATTATCATTGTGTCATGTTATTTATATATTTGAAATGTTTTGACAACGAAGGGTGAGCAGTACAAATTAGTTTGGCCAAAGAATTCTGAATTTGTTCGCACAGCTGCCAGGTTTGGTGCGAAAATCATTCCTTTTGGAGTTGTTGGAGAAGATGATATATCTGAGGTAATGGTAATCATCCCAAAATAAATATTTATATTGCATAACTTTAAGGAGATTAAAATGTAATTGCAACCTTTTCTAAATTCATATGTAGTAATTTAGATGATGCCAATTAAAAAGGTAGGAATTTTAATCAAATTTTTAATTTGCAGTTTTGAGAAACTATAACACTCAAGAGCCCTGAAAATGCTGCTTGAAAAATGCAAGGGTGAATGTTTTTCTCAAACAATTAATTAATCATTAGAAACTCAACTTACATTCCGATCAACATTGACAACCATCAGTTCAGCATAAAAAGTAAACTATAAACATATAACATTATATAATGCAAATGACTAATGATTGATAAGGACTGTCATTTGGAGTGATGGTAAGGTGCTTGTCTCTCAAGTCGAAGACTTGGGTTTGAGCTTGGGTGCAGCCACTCCAAGAGGTTAGGCTTTTGCTCATCTACTAACTCTCCCAGGCCCCTCCTTAGTAGGATGAGCACCATGGCTTCAGGTGGTGATCCTTTTTTAAATGGTTGATGATTCACATCTCTTGATGTTCACTATGCATTTGAGATACCTTAAAAGCTGTAATCATATCCATAGCTTTATAGCTCAACAACATGCTAGTTAACTGAATCAATTCACAGTAGAAATCTTAGATTATGCATTACTAAACATAATGCGTCATATGGAATTAAAACTAAAAGAAAACATATTATTTATAAACATAATAAATTGTAATTTGAAATTGAACTATAACCTCTTGTACCCCCTATTTTCCCTACCCTCCTATTTGTGCTACTTTTTTTCTTACAACTAGCCAATTATATTGTAGCCATTATGACATGTAAAATTTTTTCTTTTTCTTTGGTTTTTCATTCTTTCTTATTTCTTTTCTCCTACAACTAGTTATTTTTTATTGTAGCTTTTATATCTTTAATTTTTTTTCATTTTTCATTTTCCCTGTAACTAGCCATTTTTCCCTAAAACTATATCTCAACTAGTTGCTAATTGTAATGCTGTTTATTCTCTCTCTAATCCTTCAGAAATCAATTGCAACTGATGATGAATCTAGTATGATTTGAAACATCTTGCAAAGAGAAAAAATATGCAAACTATGGATGATACAATATTAGTACCATCTATAAATTTATTCATGGTATAGCTACCAATGATACAAGATATTTGATTTAGCAAAAAGAAAAATCAGAAATTAGATTGTGGACATTAATAAACTTGTTTAATGAATGGCTAGCTGGCTAAGACGAATTATATGGAATCATAATTCACAAAGCAAATTATCAAAACTGTAATGGAAAAATCAAAGCAACTAGAAGAAGCAACAATCAACGAACCATAATAAATAATGGCAATGAATAATTTGATATTTTTTTTCTCATACTCACTACGTAGAATATCAGTTGCTAATAAAGTAACAACATCAGCTTTGGTGCCTTCAATGTTGCTTATGCTAATGAATAAATGAATTTTGATTTTCTCATCAATAACCATCGTAAGCTTTGAACAGAGCCCTGGAATAAATTCTATTGCTCCTTAAGTATAATTTCTGATTTTCTAGTATTCCAGCAGTATTAAAAGGTAAATAAAACGAATCATGTTTGACTGGCAGAAAATACCATATTCAGATTTTAGTTTCAACCAATGCTGATTTCTGAAATGAAAGACAGTCATGAAAAACAAATAGCTACTGTGAAAATCTGTATAAGATTCCTCTCATATGGTGCATAGATCTGTATTTTGCTTATGTAAAAGTCAAATTCTGATTTCCTCAAACTGCAAATATATCAAACATTGTTCATTAACAGTCTGATCAACCAATTAGTTGCCCACAAGAAACATTCAATAATTTCAAATTCCTTCAATGGCATAATAGTAATTTTTTTTCCAGGAACACTCAGTACAAAATCATCTTAACTAAATTCTGTTAACTTAAAATAAAATTAATCAAACTATCCAATTTACCAATAGTAGAGATAAGAAAAATCACTAACATTTACCATACAATTTAATAACCATAAATTAACACAATAGATTTCCCCCCTCCATTGAACATACAGAAAGATAAGAGAATCAAACTAGAGAAGATATATAAATAAGAATCAAGATTCAAATCCATAGATTAAGCATTTAAAGGGGTTCTCAGACCAATGCCAACAAGAAACAAAGAATAAAATGGAAAGAACCATGGGTAGTAGGGTGGCGTTGACGCGGGTGTGGGTACAAGTGCTAGGTCCAACGAGGGGGTTGGTGCTGGCAACTTTGAGGAGGGTGGTCTCGGCGTTTGCAGTGGTGCAGCTAGGGGTGATGGTGTGGTGGTGGGTTTGGGTTTGTTGGGGGTAGGCTAGCGACCAGGGGATGGGTTATCAAAGCTTGCTCTCGGAAAGAGAGGGCGATGTGGCTTTAGGTTTGCGGGCCACCGGGGGATGAGGTCTGTACCATGGAGCATAGCTTAATTGGTAAGTTTGTGTCTTCCGAGGCCTGACCTAAACTGGATTTAGTTAGGGAGTGGACCTTTGATGCTTGGGGTTTGAAGTTAGGAAGTGGACCTCTGATGCTTGGGGTTTGAAGGAGGTGGAGGTTTGTAGCCTTTTGGAGGACCTCTTGCTATTCGTGTTTAAAACTTTGGAGGATCATGACAATGTGCTTTTTTGGGGGGGGTGGTTGGGTTTACAGCACCAAAGGGCTTACGCTTGTGCTGTGGAGATTGGGGGCTCACTGAGAGGCAGACCTCTTCTCTAAGGCATAGGTTTGGATATGCATTTCCAGGATTCCCTAGGAGATGTGGAGTTTGAATTTCCTTAGAACTTTGGCTGGTTTATTTGGGGAGTTCATCTCATTCGATAGATTCACAACCTCCATGGAGAGGATGGGGTTTGCTCGGTTCTGTGTGGAGGTCTTTATCATCAAAGGATCTAGTTAAGGAAATTGTTTTGGACTCTTGGTGGGTGAAGAGATAACTCTTGTCAAGTATGAGAACTGGTTGAGGAACAGTTGGACTTTGTTCCACTAGGGAGTGGTTGTTTCCTTTGTGGGAAGAGTAGGCATGGGGTGGCTACCTACTATCATCAAGGTAATGGCAAAGCTTCTCCAAAAGTGTTGGCACTGCAGGGTGGAGAATGGATATGGGTGGGGCACTAGGGGTGCCCACAGGCCCAGGTGGCTATTGCCCAAGGGGTGCAAGTTGCTCTTGGTGTTGGGGTGGTGTGGTTGGGGACAATCCTCGAAAGGGGTTGATGTCTCCTTGATTACCTCCCCAATCGCCTCCTCAACAAAAAAGGGGGTGGAGCTTCCCCTATTGGGGGATTGGGTTTTGGTTGTCCATGGGGGACCTTTGCTCTTTATGCCAAAAGTGATACCACGTGGGTTAGATGACCTTGAAAGCTTCCCTATTTTGTTGGGGTTAAGTAGGCTTTGTTGACCTTTTGGTCCACTTGTCTGCAGCAAGAAGACAGTTGAATATTGACCTGCGAATGCAACTGACCTTGAAAGAGGTCTACAACAAGCGTTTTGTAGGTCATGCATGAAGATTCTATTCTCGAATTGTAGGGGTCAGGGTACATCCTACAAAAGTAATACCCTAAAAGAGATTGTGTAAAAAAGATTGTGCAAAGTGAGACGTGCAATGTTCTTTGTCTCCAGGAAATGAAGTTGCAGAGTTTAGAGGCTTATCACTTGCGGTGGGAGGGATGGAATTTGCAGATGGTGTTGTGTGAGGGGCATGCGAGGGGTTTGGCCATCCTAGCTAAGCCACTAATGATCCTAAGGGATTCCTCCAGTTAGAGTATTATAGTTATTTTTCCTTTAAGTGGAATCTAGTTAACTAATTTCTATGGGGCCCAAATGTGGGAGCTTAGGTTACAAGAGTTGGATCGGGTGGTAGCCCTAATTCCTGACAAATGGTAGTGGGTCATTGTTGGGGACTTCAACTAGCGTTTGCACCCTTGGGAGAAGTTGGAAATAGACTACTTTATCCCTCTTGGGACCCATGAATTTAGAATTTCTTGGATATCCATACCCTGGTGGATATGGATATTACAAATTGCCGCTTCACGTGGAGCAACAAGAGATGCGGTAAAGATTGGGTTCTCTCTAGGATAGACCGGGTTTGGATCAATTTTGAATTTTTACTACAATTTGATGTCCATGTGTTAGGGAAGGAACAACATGTATTGGATCACTGCTTCATTCTTTGTAGTCTTGGGAGGCATCACCAAGGGCCTCCTCCCCCATTTCAGTTCAAATGTTCTTGGTTACGCCCTTTGGTGGAAGAGATTTTTGGGGGCAATGTGTGTGCGTGGGGATAGTGGGGACCCCAGAAATTTCCTTTGGGATGGATTGCTCAAATTGAAATGGGCTATCAAATCACACACTTTTGTGGATAAGTTTTCGTTTCATGCTTGTCAAAGGGATCTCCAAGCCCATCGAAGGGTGATTTAGGCACAACAGGAATTGGGTGGAGACTGTCATGAAGAGGAGGACGTTTTGAAACAACTTCAAGCTTTGGATTTGGAGGAGGAGACTTACTAGTGGCAATGGTCTAGAGTTTGTTGGCTTAGGAAAGGGGATTGGTAGACACGGTTCTTTTTCGTAGTTGCCAAGTCTAAGGGTCAGAGCAAGAAGGCGCTTCATTTGGTGTAGTATGGGCTGTTTGTTGAGGACCCTCAAGAGGTTGCACAAATTATGGGAAATTTTTTTTGGGGGAGGGGGCTGAAGGGGGGGCAACCGATTTTTGTGTCAATCTCGAGGGTGTTGGATGCGAAGGAAAATAGGCTACTACTGGCCCCCTTTACAATGCAAGAGCTAAGTGTGGCAATGGCTTCCATGAAAGGTGGTAAAGCTTTTGGGTTTGATGGGTGGAATATTTAATTCTTTAGGGAGTTTGTAGACATTCTTGGGCCAAATATCCTTGATGCTTTTAACCTAATGCTGGCCAAAAGGTAGGTGAGACCGGAGATTAACTGCTCCAAAATTGCTCTTATTCCTAAGTTGCCTGTTTCGTTCGATCCAGCCCATTTCAGACCTATTGAGGTTTGCAATGTGTTGATTTGTACCTTTTCAAAATTACTAGCACGACGTTTAGTGCCCATGATGCCAAATGTTGTTGGGGAACATTAGGTGGGATTTGTCTAGGGTCATTTTCTACAAGATCAAGTGATACTGATGCAGGAGGTTATTCATGCTCTATGAGATGCAAAATTCCCAGGGTTGTGCCTAAAACTTGATATCACGAAGGCATATGATATGGTAAGTTGGGAGGCATTGTCCACTATTATGCAAATGAAAAGGTTTGACCTTGCTTTCATTAGCCTTTCCATCCACATTCAAGTGTCAAGGGCTTTTCCTTTTGATATTGGGGGGAGATTATGGGGGTTTTCATCCCCTGGTCGAGGGTTGAGGCAAGGGGACCCACTCTTCCCTTTGCTTTTCATTATTGCGATGGATCTTCTTCCGTACTATTGCAAGGTTGAGGAGGTGCACAGGCTTGAGATTGCAGGGGTTGAGTGCCTAATGGAGCACTATGTTGATGATACCATGTTACTTTCTAGGGCAACATTTCCCTAGGTGTGAAGGATTGATTGGGCTCTTCAGCATTTGGCCTTAAAACTTGGACTGGAGATAAATTGAGGAAAGTCTTCAATTCTTTTTGTTAATGTTAATCCTAGGGTGAGGAGTCGTATCTCATAATTTTGTATTTGGGCATCCCTTTGTTTGAGTGGGGGAGGACGCAAAGGTGGCATAAAGTTATCCAGAAAATGGAGGCTTGGGTGGGGCACTGGGTCAACTAATTCCTTATGAGGAAAGGTAGAATTATGCTGGCCTTAGGGGTTCTTTTTGCTATCACAAGATTTGTGGCTTCAATGGCCATCCCTCTGTAGGATATTGTTCAATGACTTAATCAATTAATATGTAATTTTGTGTGGTATGGGGGGAGAAGGGGTTAGCCGGATGCATTTAATCAGTTGGGGAATTGTCGCACGGTCTCGGGAAGCAAGAGGATTAGGAAATTTTAAATTTGAAGACGAACTTATGATGGGGCACCAACAGTTAGTAATACGAATTCTTCAAAATTAGGCAGGGGCCACCCAATGGATTAGGATAATGACACATAAGTATCGGTGTTGGGATGTGGGGCCCCATGAATTTGATGCTATGGAAGGCACTTTGCAAACATGCACAATTTGTGCTAACGCGGGGTTTGATGGGGGAGCCTCCGCGGTAGGTTATTTGGGACTTGTATCCACTGATGGATGGTTGGAAGAGCATTTGGTGGGGCCGATTGTTGGAGAAAATTAAGGTCTTCATTTGGCTAACCAAGCATAATGCGCTTCCCATTTGTGTGTTATTAAGATGACGGGGGTTACAGATTAATGATGAATGCCCATTATGCTTCGATAGCCTCGAGATGGTGCTACGTTTTGTTTAGCAGTGCCTGTATGTGTGGAACATTTGGCGAGCTACAGATTTGCATGGCCTTGCAAAGTTAATGGGGGATTCCAAAGTGGTGCTAATTTTATGGGAGATTTGCAATTGTGCTATCTTTAGACTTCAGCATGTTTCGCCAGTTGTGCAAGTCTTGCTTAATGCTGCTCGTGCATGGCAAGAAGTGATTGCTGCTATGGGAGTAATGCCTATATATGAGCTGGCCTGTGCAACATATCGGGCGAATCGGGAGTTGCGGAGGCTTGTGGAGCAGATTGGATGGGATAAGGTCTTGCCTTGCCTAGAAGGGGAGCTGGTGTTGGCTGATGGTTCCTTTTTTACAAATTGGAGTGGGGATGCCATAGTTTTTCATGGGACTAGGATTGTGTTGATTAAGGTAGTGTTGGCCCTATACTTGGGGACCTTGGCCATGGGGGAAACAATGCTACCCATGGCATGTGGGTTACATGACATGGAAATGTTCTTCACTAGTGTTGTGCCACATACTAGTAGTGGCCAAGTGCCAAAATCGGTGTTGTCGCTAATCTGGAGATAGGCGGTTGAGTTGGTGGACATGTTTTTTGTCTAGGCTGGAAATGCATCTAAATTCTAGAGTGCACATTTCGCACTCTTAAAGTGCATGCACCTCGAACGTTGGGTCAGCCTTCCTAAATTTTTTTTGGAGGCACTGCACAAATAGTGCAGAGGTCACCATTCAGGGTTAATCCTTGTGCTTTGGTGGGTTGCATCACTGAGACCACCATAGGGCTTTCCACTTGGGCTCACATTGTCGTGTATAGTGGTTTACTTTCATTGGTCAACGCTGCAAATGGGGCCAGGTTTTCATGTGCTTGCTATGGTATTGAAGATTGTTGAGGACCCTGAGGGTTTTGACTTGCTGGTGAGGCAAGGTACCTTGGTTGCATTGTTGCATATGGTGGAGGAGGTGACGAAGAAAGCTAGGGCTAAGGACTGTAAGGTTTGGGAGGCCAAGTGGGGTGCTGGGGAAGAGGCATTCTAGTGGGCGTAGGCCTAGATGGAGGCTTAGTCTAGAGAGAGCTAAAAGGAGATGATGAGGCAACACATGCTTCGTGGGGAGAGCACCCGGGCAACATTGATTGATGAGTTGAGGTCCCAGATTAGGGAGGAGCTGCAACGTGAGGAGGAGCAATAGGAGTGTGAGAGGCTATAACAAGTCGCCTAGGAGCTGGAGCATGAGGAAGTAACATAGCTGCATCAGCAGGTGGACAAAGCTCATGCTCAGAATGCCCAGATGTGGCTTAGGGTAGGGCGATGCCCTTATTTGACGTTGGATATTCAACGAGATACTACGTGGTTGGCCCTTTGTTGACACATTCGTAGAACATCCTTTTGGCTCCATCTTGATGGGCGAGGATGTACTGATGATTGTGCTAGGAAGGAAGCTACTTTCAAGGACTTTTAGAAGGTGATGGCCTTTATTGGTTCTGAGCACCATTAGGAGGTGTTCAATGCTATTCATAATCAGGAAATCTTGATTGTGCATGTTAGAATTTGTCTAAATTTCTATAGTGGGCTTGGCTGCTAGAGGTCCTAGGGACCTCACACCTTTAGCTATTTTAGTTTGTCTATCTTGTCTCTTGATGTTCAGGTTGGAGAAGGGTTCATAAAACCCCAAATTTTGAGGGCTTGGTTGCTAGGAGGGGAGCTCATTTGTGAATGTTTCTTGGGGGGCCAGGCCTATGTTTCACCCACCATCCTTGCCCCCAATTTTACTCGGGGTATACCCCCTTGAAATAGAAATCGTGGACAGGCTCCACCCCACCATCAAACAAAAGGTCCACCCTTGAAATCCCAATGAATTGCCTTGCCACAGGCATCACCACCCATGAATTCACCAAAAACACGGCATAAAGAAACAGACCTAACATGAAAACTGAATTCCCAAAATAATCCGTTGCCACTAAAAATTCTTAGGAGCATACTGGAATAGGCACATATGGCTTGCTCTTGATTATGGATTGTATCTAAAATTGCCCGATGTTGTTCAGAGTCCACAAAAGCAGTAGCTTCTTGAATGGCTTTGAAGGCCACTGCCATTCTTGCAACCATTGCTGGGTCCCCCTCCTTATTCAGATGGAGCTCCCATCCCTGATGTCGTATGTGCCTACATAGAGCACTCCAAGGCACATCCCTCCTAATATTCAGAACCATGTAAGGGCATTGCCCTTGTTGCAGCCATACACGAGCACTGTGCTCATGTGTAGCATCCAGCCTCCGTAGTATCTGTGCCTCCTCCTCCACTTCCCTTTCTCTGCGCTTCCGCTTTGCATGGTACTACCCCTCCTGCTCACGAGCCTCCTCCTGTAGCTAGGCACAAATTGCCACCTATAGCTTTGCCTCTAGCTCATCACGAGCAGCAACTTCTGCTAGGTCCTACTGATGACCCTCCTCTCTAGCCGCGTCAAGGAAATGACTCTAAGTTTCTTCTAGTTGCCGTTGAAAGGTCTCCTCTCTCTTTGCCCACCTACGCTCCTAGCAGGCCCTCTCTTCTTGAGTAGTCGACTTTGTAGCCTCCACTAAAAGCGTGTTCACTTGTGGAGACTTGGCCCCCAATGCCTTCCCAACCTCAATAGCCACTACCTAAAATCCCCTCCATTGTAAAGTCATAGGCCTTTCTGGAGACGAAGCCACCTCATCAGCCTCCTGGCCATGAACCACACCCCCTCCCCCCGAATTGCCTCCTTCGAATCATTGGATAGTTCCATCACTATCGATGGCTCACTCCTGGTTCTTTGCCTACTATACACTGTCCGAACCATGATACCGCTTGCAGTGTATCGGGGTGACCACACCACCTTCTAGAGTGCCAAGATTAATCCAGAATGCCTTTCCTAGCGGCCTCGACACAATGTATCTAGAAAAAAGTAGGGCACATTCATCATGTGCCCTAGATGCAGGCAACACATTATGTTGAAATGTAAACCCTGCAATTTAGAAACATTTCCCGACTAATAAAGAACTGCTCAACGAAATTTGCAGTTGCTTGCCATAATGCCGGTAGTGATGACTTCAAGACCTACCCATTTCTCATTTTGGGGATGGGCCCTGAAAAGAATAACTCTGCATCATGCAACCCATGACTAGTGGTTGGGATAATTTCACTTGCCACTGGAACACCCAAGAAAGCTACAATCGAAACTTCTGTAAGCTGAATTCATACACCCCAGAACAAGGTAGAATCCCCCACCCAATTGGTGAAGAAACCCTCACCTTCCAAGTCCAGCTCACCTTGTAACTAGGGAAATAGGCCGTCCCAACCAATTTGCACCACAAGCTCCACAATGCTTCATTTTCCTGATATCCTTCGCAAGGGGGTTCAAACATTGGTGTCACCCCCATTGTCACCCATGCTTCCTTCCAAAGATGAAATCCTTTTGTTGCAATCTGCATGGACGGCAGCAACTACATTGCCTTGAAAATGTGGAAATTTTGGGCCCTCAATAGGGAACACAAAATTGTCGCAGCTTTGGAATTACCATCCAGATTCTAGTGTCTCAGGTTAGTTGCACGTAAGACCCTGATGGTAAATGGGCATTCATATATAAAGTGCGCTATTGTTTGATACCGTCCATGCAAAGTGGACACGTGTCCACAACCTCAACCCCCTGCATCATAGCATCACCCTAATAGGAATAGCATTATGGTTTATCAACTAGACAAAGGGCTTAATTTTCTTAGGTAAGAACCCTTGCCAAAGGCCCTGCCACCCTCGAATTGTGGCATACCGGTTCTTAATTAATTGCTTCAAAGTGGTCCCCGTTAGCCCCATTTGATGCATGTGATTGGCATGTTTGCATATTGCATGCTAAATGTGTGAATCATGAGTACCAACACTCCATCTCTGGTAATTATTTCTCATGATAGTAATCCATCATGTCGGGCAATGATCAACCAGAAGCAACCTATTAAGCAGGTTTTGGTAACATGTCAAGCATATCTTGAAATTTGTAGATCCCCAGACCCCTTGCATGCTTGGGCCTTGCCACAGTGTCCTAGTTTACCAAATGCACAGAACCTCCCTCTTTGACCCTGCTCCAAGTAAAATTCCGTATGATGTGATCTATTTTGGCAATAATATCAGTTGGGGGAGAAGCTGTTGAAGCAACATACCTAGCCGTAGCCGCAAGAATTGAGGAGGCTAATAAAGCCTGATCTGCCCAAGTCAAAAATTGGCAAGTCGAGTGGTCAACCCATTTGTGGAGTTTTTCTAGCACCCATGTCCAAGTCTTCCTCTTGTGCCAATCATATAACAGTAACCCTAGGTAAGCCTCATTGTTAGATCCCAGAAGAACCCCTAGCTCTTGAACAATCAACCCCTTAACCCTACCATTAGTATTAGGTAAGTGGGCCACTGACTTCCCCCTATTAATATTTAGACCAATCTCCCCCGCCATTCTCTAGAGCAATTTGTTAACCGCCCTAGCTTACAGAACAACCACCCTCGAAAACAAAATAGTGTCATTTGCATAATGTTCCACTATGCATCTTGTTTTAGCAATTTCAAGATCCCTCACCCCTTCCATCTCACAATAAGCTTGCATCATGTCCATGACAAGAACAAAGAGCAACGACAACAATGGATCACCTTGTTTCAACCCCCTCCCTAGAGACAAGAACCCCCATAGTTTTCCCCCTAGATCTAAAGAGAAATCCCTAGATGACTGAATATG
Organism: Gnetum montanum; assembly: GCA_015680685.1. NCBI lineage: Eukaryota > Viridiplantae > Streptophyta > Gnetopsida > Gnetales > Gnetaceae > Gnetum > Gnetum montanum. Next base: position 113,840 of record MNCI01015001.1, on the reverse strand, counting down.
AATACACAGGTTAACAAAAGTTGGTTGGAAACCCTTCTGCAACATAATCTCCTACAGTGCCTCCCATGACACCGTATCGTAAGCCTTGGAAATATCCAACTTCAAACACATACCAGGGAACTTTGTAGTTCTTAGCGAATGAAAGACTTCCTGCACTAGTAAAATCTGATCCTAAATATAGTGATCCTTTATGAAACTTCCCTGCTAAGGCCCCACTAGCTAAGGCATTAGCAACACTAACTGTGCAACCAACATTTTTGAAAAAAGGTGAAGGAGAGTGTTGCAAACACCAATAGGGCAGAAATGCGTAGGCTTTGTTGGTAGATTCAACTTTGGAATAAGAACAATACGAGAACAATTTATCTCCTTCCGAACTTGTTGCCACCACAACATCTCATTAAACGCATTTAGCAAATTGGGCTCCATCACATTGCTAAAAGCCAGAAAGAATTCAACTAGCCATCCATCAAGCCCGGGGCCCCCCACCTTGTCTTCATAGAGCTTAGAGTTGCCTCTAGCTCCCTTTTGGAGAAAGGCTTCAAAAGGCAAAGGTTATCCTCTAAAGTGGGAACCTTATCAATCTGGATTGAAATTGGTTTCATCGGTTGGCGTTGCCAGATTTGGGACTAGTAATCAAGAAGAGCTTGTGCAATTTGTTGGTCCCTGGTTACTTCTTGTCCTTGCATCACAAGGTCATGGATCTTTTTCTCTTGGCGTGCCGATTTTGCCACTACAAAGAAAAAATAGGTATTTTGGTCTCCACCTTTCAGCCATTGTGCACATCCTTGCTGCCTCCAGTACACCTCCTCCTCAGCATCTAAAGTTTGGAGCTCAGCCAGAGCCTTGCACTCCACCATGCCCACATCTCTTCCTAACCCTTGCTCTGCCTAAATGTTCGCAAGCTTATTCAAAAGGGCCGTCTTAGTAAAATGGAAAGAAAATTGATCCTCCTCCTTCTTCGTAGGTAGTGCCCGCTTGAGCTAAAGCAAGCCTTGCTTAAGAAACTCTCTAGTCTCAACTTCTTCTGAATAAGAGCTTCAAATATTCTCCACCAGCAGCTGTAGCCAAGGTTTCTGAAGCCAGAATTTTTTGAATGTAAATGAAGTAGCCCTTCTAGGATCCCTTGCCCCAATGCAGCAAAGTAGCAGACGATGTGTAACACCCACTCATAGGGATCAAGAGCTAGCACCCAAAGCCCCCTAAAAAGAAGAAAGTTGAAAGAAGAAAATGCCTAGGTGGCTTTCTTTCTACAACAATCAAACTAGTAGTAACCTTTAAAATTTAAAACGAGATCAATAATGCCTAGATCTAGCTTTGAAATAGGTCAATCAATATTAATTTAAGAATTAAGAGATAATTTTAAAAAGAAATAGGCATAATAAAATATCTGTGCAAGATGCATTAGATTAAAAGATAAAAGCTTTTTATCATTCAACCTAAAAAGAAATATTTAATCGAGATCATTTGCGCACTTGAAAACCAAAGAAATGACCACATAAGCAGATAAAATAATAATATCATATTTGTTCAATCACATAATAATATTTTATAATTTCCAGCCACACACAAAAACAAGATCTGAATTTAACTCTTGTAACCATTTTACCAGTAATCATTTAATCAGGAAATTCATATGTTCAATAGTAAAGAATAGCTAGATCATAACCATAAATTAACATCCTAGCTTTTCCCCCACTCCAACTTATAGAAAGATATTAAAATCAGACTTGAGAAGGTGTAGGAAGAAAATAAGTATAATTTGAGATCCAAATCCAAGATTTATGCATTCAAAAGGGGAGGGGTTATCAACCGAATTCCAACCAAAATTCAAGAATTCAACAATTCACAATTATTGATGGGCCCAAGGATACTCTCACTTTCTGCCGGCGGTACCAATCCTCACATTAGGGATCCATAGCCCCTGTTGGCAATCCTTTGCCAAAAATGCCCCAAATCATTATGGGTGTTTCTGAATCATTACAGAAACGACTCTCATCCCACTCTTTCAGGCATGAGAGTGCAGAGGACGGGTGGAGAGATCCAAAAGAAATAAGTCTAAGCTTACAACAACAATCTTGATATTTTCCTTGGCAATCCTTTGCCATAAATGCCCCAAATCATTATGGGTGTTTTTGAATTGTTACAGAAACAACTCTCATCCAAGTCATTTAGGTATGAGAATACAGAGGATGGGCAGAGAGATCCAAAAAATAAGTCTAAGCTTACAACAATAATCTTGATATTTTCATACAAGCATTGTGAAGGTGGTTAGACAAGCAAGAAGAGAAAATATGAGAAATCCAGCCCTTGCTAGCCATTATCAAACATAACAAAAATGGATCATTTTACCTCCTTGCTTAGATATCTTGCCTACTAGGAGGAATTATCTGAATATTGGATTGCTATGCCACACTTAATTTCTTCCTCTTTGCTATCTCTTGTAGCAGTGATAGTCTTCTCTCCCTTCACAGCCACACTTCTAGTTGATGTATCTTTTTTTTCTTGTGTTCTGCAAAGCTACTTTTTTTTTCGAGAAAGTATTCGGGATATTATAACTGAAAAATGCAAAATATGTTACAAGAGATTACAAACGGTGGTGGGTCATTAGAAATGGCCCTTCCAAACCGGGGGGGAGGAGGAAGAAACCCACACACCCCCACACGGCAAAATAGCACACACAGGGGGGGCCGCCCCCCGCCCACCCAAGGGAGGCGCCACCCACCTGAAGGAGGGGGGCACCCCCCACCCC
>MNCI01015001.1:18182-97400 GCA_015680685.1 Gnetum montanum | reverse complement strand
CCACCGCCTTTTTGTTTTGAGCATTCCTGGTTGCTGAAACATTGGTGGAGACCCCTTGTGAAGGAGACATGGGAGCAATACCCCAACCAGGGGGATCTATAGGACTTCCTTAAGGAAGGCCTTCTCCAGCTCAAATGGGCTATTTGTTCTAAAAAATTGGAGGACAAATTCTCTTTTTGGACTAGCAAGGTTGCTCTACAATGGTGCCTTGCAGTGATTCAAGCATAGCAAGAATTGGGGGCACAACTTGAAGGGGAGGAGCAGGAAATCCTTCAACAACTTCAAGAGTTATCAGTGGAAGAAGAACTATATTGGAAGCAACGATCAATGATTTGCTGGCTCAGGGAGGGAGACAGAAATACACAGTTCTTCTTTGCCATGGCCAAATCTAGGAGGTAGACAAACAGGACACTTCAATTGGTGCAAAATGGGTCCACTATTGAGGACCCCTAGGAGATCACAAAGGTGATGGTAATTATTGGGCTCAAGTTTGGGGCAAGAGGAACATGCTCCCATTGTCTATACCGATGCAAAAAGTCTTGAGGGAAGTAGATAACCAAATGTTGGTGGCCCCATTCATGGTCAAGGAGCTGGATGAGGCCATGGCGTTGATGAAGGTTGACAAGGCCCTTGGTCTAGATGGCTAGCCAATTGAGTTCTTCAAGGAATTTGCAGACCTCCTAGGGAAGAACTTGTTAGACACCTTCAACTTGATGCTACAATGGCAGAAGGTTCATAAGGAAATTGATTGTTCCAACATCATCTTTCTTCCAAAGCAACCTTTGAGTTTTTACAAAAATGCTAGGTCATCATTTGGTCCTGTTGATACCATGCCTTGTGCGGGCTCATTAGGCAAGTTTCATCACATGTAGGTTCTTGCAGGATCAGGTTATTTTGCTATAGGAGGTTCTTCATTTGTTGTAGATGGTAGGGTTCCTTAGAATGTGTCTGAAGTTGGACATTATGAAAGCTTATGATATTGTTAGTTGGGAAGCACTATCTGCGATTATGATACGCAAGGGATTGAATGCAAGGTTTGTGGATTTATGTATTCAGTTATAGGCATCAGGAGCATATTTGTTTGACATTGGGGATAAGCTTTTGGGGTTTTCCTCCCCTGGTCAAGGTCTTAGGCAAGGAGATTTACTATCTCCCCTTGTCTGTATCATAGCAATGGATATCCTATAAATATACTGCAAGATGGAAGGTGTTTGAGGTTTGGAGATAGTTGAGGTGGAATGCTTAGCTAAGCATTATGTAGACGACACCATGCTTTTATTGTGGGTGGCGGTCCCACAGGCTCAAGTGATTGATTGAGCCCTTCGCAAAATGGCCTTGGAGGTGGGTTTAGAGATTAACAAGGGAAAATCCACCCTTCATATGATCAACACTGATGCTTGTGTTGGTAGTAGGATATCCTAGATCCTAGGGGTTCTTCCTAGCATTGTTTAGGACTCTTATTTAGGTTAGCCTCTCTTCAATTTAGGAATTGAACTTGGTCAAATTTAATCTAGAAACTACAGAACCATATTGGGCATTGGTCTAATCGGTTCCTCACCTGGAAAGGACGGGTCATTCTTACCACCTCAATTTTGGTGGCCTTTACTCATTTTACGGCTTCCCCACTGAGACTATCTTGAAAAATTGATCTGTTAGGTAGAGATTTTATTTGGTCAGGGGGTAAAGGGGGTCATCACATGCATCTTGTTAATTGGGATTCTACTGATAGGCCAAGGGAGGTTGGGGTGCTTGGAGTTCTCAAATTTCAAGATGAGATTACAATGGGATACCAATAGCTTACTAATTAGGTCCTACAACACAATGAGGGGTTTGCTCAATGGGTTCAAATTATGTGCAACAAGTATCAACAATGGGAGGCAGGTAACCATGTTTATCCAATCTAGCGCAAGCTTTGTAGACATGCATAGGACATGATGCAAGGGGGTATGTCGGGGGTATCACCACAGGAGATTATTAAGGCTTGGTATCCCAAAATTGAAGGGTGGTAGAGTATATGGAAGGGTAGGTTACTAAAAAAGATAAAAGTGTTTATTTGGCTGGCAAGCCACATGGCGATTTCGGTATACATAGTTCTCTGTGTGCGGGGATTGAATATTAATCATTCTTGCCCATTATGTATCGACACTCTTGAGACTCGAGATCATTTTTTTTGGACCGATGTCCATTTGTGGTGGACACTTGGCGTGTTGCCACTATTCCAGCCCTAGCAGATTTAAATGGTGATTCTAAAGTGACGATGGTACTCTGGTCCCTTTGGAAAACTAGGAACAGTGCGATCTTTAGAGCCTAGTGACCACCTTTGCTGGTGCAAGTTGTGGCAACAAGCTTTTGTCTTTGGAAAGAAGCTTCCACAACCATCGGAGTAACACCCACTTTTGAGCCATTGTGTGTGGCTTAGCAAGCAAACTAAGAGCTTTGGTGGCTTGTTGAAAGAGTTGGGTGGGCCAATGTCCTTCTCTTGTTAAAGGGGGATCCTTACCTGATAGATGGACTCTTCTTCTCTATCTAGGTTGGAGAGTCTAATTCCTTCTGGGGGAGTTCAGATAGAACTCATAGAGGCTTCTTTGGCGTGGTACCTAGGGATACCGGCGGTAGGGGAGATGGTCCTTCCAATTGGTTGTGGGCTGTGGGATGCTAAAGCTTTCTTTCAAGGGGTTGTTCCAAAAATTGTCAACGAACAGGTGCTGAAATTGGCATTACCCCAATTGTGGCAAGATGCAGTGGAATTAGTCAATTGGTTTCTGGTGCATTCCAGAGACATGAAAACTTTAGGGCATACACTTCATGTTGTTGAAGTGCATGTGGTTGGGTCGTGGGATCAATCTCTTGAAATATTTTTTGGCCATGCTGCATCGACAATGCTAGGGCCACCATTCAGGGCTTATTTTGGCATTGTGGCAGGTAGCTAGGCTGGTTACCCCTCCACAGCCAAAGGTTGGCCCTTGTCGAGCTACTTACATGCATAGATTGGTTGGCACCAGCAAGGTTGTGCCTTCGCCACTAGCATAGGCCTAGGACGTCGATGGCCCGACAGATTAGAAAGAGGAGCAGGAGGGGTCGCAAGGGATGATGGGGGAGTCCTCTTTTTCAGTGCAACTCTGTGAAGAGCTTGAAGATTGTTCCAATGAGCATTTGTAGCAGGCAAAGGGGGAGGTGGCTAAATAGGTGAGACGGGAAGAATGACTCCTATGGGAAGCCAAGTGGCTAGCTTGGGAGGATAAGTTTCAAAGGCTCTTTGCCCAGATGGAGGTGCGGCACACTAACAAGGAGAAAGGGTGCCTATAGAAACATGACCTACAAGAAATGGTGGCTAGGGTTGCACTGATTGATGAACTGCATGCCTAGCTCAGGATGGAGTTGCAACAGGAAGATTTGTAGAGGGCGGAGCAGGAGCAAGTACAGTTATAGGCAAAGGAGCATGAACGGGAAGAGGTAGAGTAGATGCAGTGGTAGTAAGATAGGGTGCACGCTAATAGCACCTGACTTTGGCCATGTGACAGAAGATGTCCATATGTCATTATGGACATTAATTGTCATACTTCTTGGCTGGCTCTGCGCTGACACATCAAGTGCACAATGGCCAAGCTTCATCTAGATGGTAAAGGAGACATGGTAGAATGTGCATGGAAAGAGGCTGCCTTCAAGAAATTTCAATAGGTGGCTGTGTTTGTCAATAATGAGCATCATTGTGACATCTTGCACATCATACATGATCAGGAATGCCCTGCTTACTACTGCACCAGGCTTCCCAAGCAGCTTGAGAAGGGTGGGTCCTAGTTGTCCTAGTTGACCATACCTGCCTTCTTAGGTTCTATGTTTCTGTGTTTGGGTGTGTCTCTTTTTGGTCCATGATGGTAGCTGCTTGTAGCTTGTGATGGTGTGGGTTTGGCCCAATTTGGGGGATTGCAGTTTTTGTCTTCTTTGTATTTTGTTGGTTAGTTTTCCCAGTGTTAGAGGTCCCAGGACTTCACATAATGTTCCGGCATGATGAGAGGGAAGGAAACACCCCTTCTGTAAATGGGGGTATCTCACTCCAAAACAATTTTTTGGCTGTATATACATTGTGATTTCTACTTAATATAATCCCGAATTTTCTCCAAAAAATTAAAAATAAAAATCTTTGGCCCATTCTTTTAGTTGAAGGCTACCCCTTTTTCTTCAATGTCATTAGGTTTATTGTATGGGCCAATCTAGTTATTTTTGTAAAAATACAAAATTATTTTGTTAGGCAATCTCTTCCTAACTTTTAGGTGGCCCTTCTTTCGTAACCTATGCACTATAACATTTTGTCACCCCAATGACAACATTTCTTTCACCAGCTATGGTCATATCATTCATAGAACATTACCACATCTGTAATAGAATGCCACATCTAGAAGTCAGATCCTTCTGCCCACTTGGTGGTAGTTAAAAACTACCCTCTCTGTTCACTATATCATCAAGTTTACTTTTGGTTGAGAGAGGCCAACTACCAATCATACAGAAGGTCCTGATTCTATGATACTAAATTATATTTCCCAAAATTTTCATTCCATATTATTCAATTTTTTGTAAAATAAATCTATTTAATTTTTCATAAAGAAAAATGGTCTTTTAGCCAAATTATACATATATATTATAAATATTGTTAAACGATATTTAACCATTGGTCAAAAACTACCATGTCTCTTTGTCACATTGTTAGATTTAGTCTTGGGTCTGCTCTCCTAATCAAAGGTTATTGCTTCTTTTTGTCACTTCATTAAGATTTAATCTTTGGCTCACACGCTTTGTTAATGACTACCATTTCTTTTCTTTTACATTATTGAATTTGGTCGTTACCTTTATCTTCTAGTTAAGGACGACTGATTTTCCTGCCACATCATTAGGTTTTAACCTTCATAGTGCTCTCTCTATTAAAGACAATCATTAATCCGCAACATCCTTAGAGGATTTAGTCGTCAACCTAATCGTTTGGTCAAACCCCACCATCTTTCCTCTATGTTATCTTGTTTTCCCAGTTGAAGAATGGTGTTTCACTCTTTTACATGTTATTAGTTGAGCCTTCGGCCTGCTCTCTACGGCAAAGACTGTCTCTGCCCTATACATTATTAAGTTTAGTCTTCATCTTGATACTCTAGTAAAAACTACCATCGTGTTATTACCATACATTGGAATGCTCATTGTCTATACTGTCTCAAAGCAGCCATCAGCCGGCTAATTTGACTGTTGCCCGTGATTGCCACACCCTTAAACAATGAATAAAACTTAGCCTTTCGGGTTAAGAAAGAGTGGCAAGAAGAGTCTATGTATTTCCTTGGTATATGTTCCTTGGTACGGCCATAATGAATGTTTCCAGGCAGTTCATAGATGTGAACTGTATATAGTATTTAACTTAGTTTGTTGTGGGGTCTATATTGCAGGCAAGACATGACGGGAGATATATCTGATCAGACCATTCATACGCCGGTAGTACTTCCTAAAGTGCCCGGAAGATTCTACTTTCTGTTTAGGAAGCCCATTCCAACAAAAGGTAGCCAGCCATGCATTAGCAGCCAGTGACAATTGCAAAGCAACAGACTCACCTGATTGTCTGGATTTTTGGTACATTAATTTAATGACAGTGCTGATGTTTGCCACGAATTCCAATCGCAGGAGTCGCAGGTGGTGGTGTTCTTCGGGACAGAGAAAAAGCACAGGCAGTGTACGCCCAGGTGCAGAGCGAGGTGGATGCGGCGTTGGCGTACCTGCTTCATAAAAGGAATGAAGATCCTTTTAGGAACATCATTCCTCGCTTCATGTACGAGGCTTCATGGGCATTCACCAGGCAGGCCCCCTCATTTGAACCGTGACTGCCCCAAACCTCTTATTTTTACTGCACAAATGAATTATTACATTTCATTCTTTCAACTAAATGTCTCTTCTTGTTGCACAATGTTGCGGGGACTTGTATCATTTTAAAAGAAAATGACTCTCCTTTTACGTTTGCACAATGTTGCTCTTTCCTTCCGTGGAAAGAAAGCGGAGAAAAGGAAATGTCCGGGTGAATGTAATTTTTGTGAAAGAAGGAAATAAAATTAAAGCGCAGCCTACGGAATTACAATAATTTTTAGGGTGGGAGTTGCAAAATTTGCTGAATTAAATCTAACTACAAAGGTTTGTAGAGTGATATAAATCATTGAAAGAATTCATCCATCAAGTTCATTCTCTTACAACTCTTTTCAGGGAACCACGCTTGAACTCTTTTCTAATGATAACTACAGAGGTTTGTAGAGTGATATTCATTCTCTTACAACTCTTGAAAGAACTACACTATTGGAATGCTATTAATCTTGATAAGAAGGATGATCATCCACATTTAATATTTTAAATCCTTTTAGTAATTCCCAAAAAATAATCCACTTTGTTACATTCTTGCATAGATAAAGAAGTTCTCCAAATAAAGTTAATCCATAACTTTTACCATTTTTAGGTGACTTGGCCCCTACCCAACCTTGTAATCATGACCAAGGAAAAGCCTTTAACTTGGTCTCTTGCAACAATAATTAGGTTGGAGCGGGGTGGGATGGAACCTGAAATATTTTTTTAACAATATTTACCCCTAAGACATATAGTTAAATTAGAAGTTTATAACTCATTATTGTTCACCAAAATCAAACCCATAATATATCAACTTGAGTTAATGCACCATATTCTTGGCAAAAGTCCTTTTCATTAAGGAGTTCAACCTTGTGTAAATTCCAAAAAACTACAGTTATTAAAAAGTTATATGATACCCATCACTAGGTACAAGCTCAACATCTACTGCCTCATAGGTTGCATGTCCTAGTTTATTATTACTCTTCCTAATTAGGGCATCTAAAGGATTTTGCTAGTCATCTATATTTTTAGTCTCTATGATTTTATACCTCATTTCCATGATCAATGATTTATCTAATTCTTCTATTCCTGTAGAATTTGTTGTCTTGGTATGTGGTGTAGGAATACCTATTTTGATTCTCTTGTTCTTTCCCTATGTGTGTTTTTGTAGGTTGTGGGCTTTGTGGAGACATCTTGGAGGTCATGGAGTCATCTTGTTTGAGATTTGGGCTCTCAAAAGAGATGTCTTGGAAGACATCAGATGTATCAACCAAGTTGGAAGCTTGTAGGAGATGTCTTGAAGTTTTGACAAATGTCTAAGATGAGACATGTTAAAAAGTGATAAGACATCTTAGATGTTTGTGAGACGTCTCATAAAATTAAGAGATGTCTTAGCTAAGATGTCTCTAGAAGAGTTGAGATGTCTTAGCTACAGTGGAAGACGTCTTAGCCAAGAGTGAGATGTCTTCATTGAAATTAACAGTTTCTTAGTGAGACGTCCTAGAAAGGCTAGAGATGACCCAAACGACTAGGGAAACTTCTAAAATTACTATTCCAAGTTTGAAATATAATAGACAAGGTGGAAAAAGATGGGAAACAGTGGAGGATCTTCAAATTGAACTTGGGGAAGGTTTCATAGGGTTTTTGTCTTGCTTGATTAATAAATATGGATTGTTTTCATGCTTGTACACCATGGAGCAATGAGATGTCATGTAAGTTCGTGTGTTGAGCAGCTTGAGCCAGAGTATGAGAGAGTACATTGAGCGAGTGCATACATGGTTGTAGCTCCAAGGTTAATTGTGTTATGTGTTGACGTAGGCATTCTAGTCTTGCTTGTAAGTTGAGATCTCAGTCCTAGGTTGTGGGAGAGGTTCTCCATCGATTATGTCTTGCATTAAGAATAACCATTGTGTGGTTGTAGAGCCTTATGCTCTGCAACATCGTTTGAATATGTGAGGTTGTTTGATGTTTTGTAGGTTGTGGAACCCTGTTGTAATCTTCTCTTAAATAATTAAAGATAGCCAGTTTTTTTGTTTTCTAGCAAATTAATTGCCTTTTCATAATATCTGGATTTAGTGTTGGAAGGTAATTTAATATTGAAGTGAACTTGCTCAACTAAATATTGATATTAGAGCTTTATGTTGAATGTTTCTTGGATTTGGTTGAGGAATTTTGTCTAGTTTAGATGGTGCCTAAGAAGAAATAGGTGTAAGCCATGAATAGAGACATGGAGAGCATGAATTCTACCTTCCAGATGATGGTTGCTTGGTTGGATGAAATTAATGCAAAGGTAGATAGAAATGCTGGTCCTGATTGGAATTAGACATGTGAAGATGATTAACATTCATGTTTAGATGAAAATGTTTCACAACCTAGTGAAGATGGAGTGGATGATGAAAAAGGACAATTATGGGAGTATAGGAATATGTTAGCCAAGGATTCCAATTGGAGGAAATTCCATTCCTTAGATGAGAATTTTGAGGGCTCCAATGGTGGTAACTACTTCTTCTCTTGGTAAGTTAGATGAGGAAGATGAGGCAAGGCTTGCTAAAGCATTCAGAAATGTTGCCAAACTTCCTTATGTTGAGTTAAAGACTTTCAATAGTGTAGATGTCATCAATGATTTGTCAAGTTAGCTGAAGACACTTGACAAGCACTTTGAGTTGGAAGAGGCACCAAATAACTTGAAGGTAACTATTGTTGAATCTAAATTAGAAGGTATGACTTCTACTTAATGGAAAAAGGAGTTTCAATGTTATGAAAGACAAAATGTTCAACCCATCAGAGATTAGAATATGATGAAATATGGCTTGTGAAGGAAATTTAAACAATCTCATCAGAGGTAAGAGATCATCATGAAGTTAAAATTCCTAAAGCAAGGTGACATGGATGTCAAAAAATTCTACATCGAATTTTATAATCTATACCTTCAAGTTGAAGTGAACTGGGAGGAGTATGAATATGCTTAAATATTTTTAGTAAGCCTCAAAATGAAATATTAGTAGGGGTTGTCCTTTTATGAGCCACAACCTCTTGATGAGGCTTATGATTTGATACTTAAGGCTGAAAAGAAACTTAGTGGATTTGAAAATAGGAGCAAACAAACTTCCAAGGGGAAGTACAAGGGATTCAAATTTGAGGAGGGATCCAAGTCCAAGTCTAAAGACAAAGATGGTAACCATGACAAGAAGACAAAAAAGGGTGATGATAAGGACAAAGCTAAGAAGGACCAAGGCAAGGAAGACAAGGGTCAAGGCAGTAGCTCATCCAAGATTCAATACTTCAATTGTGAAGAATGGGAACCTAAATAATGAGAATGTCCACTTCACAAGGTAGCCAAGGGCAAAGATGTGCAAACCATGGAGGTGGAGAAGACATCAAGTCAAGCTTTTTAGAGAGGTAACCCTAATGCTCCTAAGATTGAGGAAGTTTCTGAATTAAATTCTTGTGCATTCATGGGTAATGTGAATAGAGGAGACCATCTTGCTAACAAATTTCTATATTGGGTTGGGTCTAGATGTTTGCTTAGTGGGGAATGGATTCATGTTTTAATTGATGAGGAAGCCCAAGAAAACGTTATTTCTTCTAAGGTAGTTGCTAGATTGGGTTTGGTATCTAATCTTCATCCTAGACCCTATAAAGTGCATTGGCTGTCTAGAGATTTTTCTCAAGAGGTGAGGGAACAATGTACTTTGAAATTTTAAAGTGAAGGCTTTCTTGATGTTGTGAAGTGTCATGTACTTCCAATAGATTGTGTTGATGTAATTCTTGGTAGATTTTGGAATTTTGGCAATGGTGTTTAGTTTGATAGAGTAAAAAATGTATGGAGTGTAGCTAGATTTGATGAAATCCATGAGTTGATTCTCATGATAGCTGAATAAGCGAGGCAACAAAGCTCACTTAATGCTTCCTTAATCATTTTAGAAGAAAGGGAATACATTAAGAGACATGATGAAACATGTTTTGAATTTGTTGTTGCATTAACATTTACTTCTAATCATGATGATGTGTAGGTTGAAGTTTCAACAAGTGTGTTAGGCTCAAAGAATAAATTTTCCAAGGTGTTCAAGAGGGAATTGGATGGATTTCCACTGATGAGGAATGTACAACATCATATTGATTTCATGCCTAGTTCTACCATTTCAAACGAGAGAGCTTACCAGATGACATCAAATTAGTGGGTAAAATTGCAAAGGCAAGTAGAGGAGTTAATGGCTTTGTGAGGGAATCCATTTCACCTTGTGCAATTTTGATAGTGATAGTGGTAAAGAAGAACAATGATGAATGGAGGATATGCATTGATTTTAGGGAAGTGAATAGGATAACAATAAGGTATAGGTTTCCTATTCCAAGGATGGATGATATCCTTGATGTCCTTACCAATGCTGAGATTCTTAGCAAAATTGATTTGAAAAGTGGGTACCATCAAATACGAATTAGGTCTAGTGATGAATGGAATATAGCTTTCAAGATACTGGATGGATTGTTTGAGTCATCAATGATGCCATTTGAACTCATGAATGCAATTGCTACATTCATGAATTTGATGCATGATGTATTAAACAACTTGATTGGTAAGTGCTACATTGTCTTTTTTGATGATATTTTGTTGTATAGCTCTAATGAGGAAGAGCATTTGGATCACTTGTGGATGATGTATCTTAAGTTAGAGGAGGCACAATTGGTGATCAATGTGAAGAAAAGTCATTTTTAAAGATGGAAATCACATATTTGGGGCATGTGATTTTTAAAACCAATTTCAAATGGAAGCTACCAAGGTGAAGGCTATTAGGGGTTGACAAACTCCTAAGAATGTTGAGAAGGTAAGATCACTCCTTAGTTTAGCAGTTTATACGGTTCATAAAAAATTTTAGTGGTATTTCTTGACCTATGTTTGCTTTTTTGAAGAAAAATAAAGATTTTAGGTGGGATAATGAAATCAAAGGCAGCTTTGACTTATTGAAAGCAAAAATTACCAGTGAATTGATGCTTGCAATTATAGAGTTTTAGAAGCTTTTTTAGATGGAGGTGGATGCAAGTGGACTTGCTATTGGTGGGGTACTTTCACAAGAAGGTAGGCCTGTTACTTTCTTTTTTGAAAAGTTGAATGAGTTAAGGCAAAAATATGGCATCTATCAGAAGGAGTTGTACACTATTCTTCAAGCAATCAAGCATTGAAGGCTTTACTTGTTGCCCAAAAAGTTCACTTTGATGACAAACCACAAAGCCCTACAATTTTTAAATTCCCAAAAGAAGTTGAGTGCAAAGCACATGAAGTCAGTTGCATAGTTACAGGAATTTAATTTTGTGTGGAAACACAAAATTGGGAAGGCCAATGTGGTGGTTGATGCATTGTCTAGGGTGCATGTGGTTAATTTCAACGTACTTCATGTGGAAGGTTTGGGTGATTTTACTGATTTGTATGAGCATGATGTTGATTTTGGGTAGGTTTGGAGGAGCCTTAAAGAGCCATTGTTGAGTAGGATAGACTAGTGGAGGGACTAGCATATTCAAGATGAATTGTTATTTAAGAATGGAAAGGTATGTGTTCTTAATTAGGATTTTAGAAAAAAAGATTTTGTTTGAAAAGCATTATAGTGGCATGGTACGTCACATGGATAGGGAGAAAACATTTGAACTTGTGAGTAGGCACTATTTTTGGCCTATTCTGGCAACTAAAGTTTTGAAATTTGTGGAGTGTTTGGCTTGTCAAAAATTCAAAGGAGATAAAGGAGTGCTTGGACATTATATGCCTTTGCAATTCCTAAGGATCTATGGGAAATTGTGTCTATGGATTTTGTTAGTGAAATTCTAAAAATTAAAAGTGGGAATGATGCAATTGTTGTTCTTGTAGATAGGTTCTCCAAGATGACACACTTCATTTTGTGCAAAAAAGTAAGTGATGTTTCTCTTGTTGAAAATTTGTTTTTCTAGGATGTTATGAAGTTGCATCAAATTCCTTTGAATATTGTTAGTGACAGAGACTTCAAATTCACAAGCCATTTTTGGAGGTTCATTTGGAAAATTTTAGGGACAAAACTGAATTTTTCTGGTGCATATAATCCATAATCTAATGGACAACCAGAGGTGGTGAATAAATCCTTGCTAAACATATTAAGATGTTTGTGTGATGGATAGTCTAACAGGTGAGAAAATTTGTTGTGTTATGTTGAGTTTTCATACAATAGTGCTTTTCATGTGGCTATTGGTAAAAGCCCATGTGAGGTAAACTATGGTTTTTGTCCTAAGATGAGGGGCACTTGGAAGATCTTTGATGATGAAGCTTAACTTAGTGCTAATTTTATGCAAGAGATGAGGGATCTCCATGCACAAGTAAAATTAAATCTTGAGAAGAAGGCTCAAGAAAGAATCTTTAAGAGGAATGAGAGCAAATAGAAGCTAAATTTTTTTGTTAATGACTTGGTTTGGGTGCACTTGAAGAAGTAGTTGAGAGGTGTTAACTTCTCAAAGTTGAAAACCAAGAAGATGGGGCCTTTTTAGAATTAAAGCTAAGATTAATGGTAATGATTTTGAGATTGATTTACTAAATGATGTTGGTACGCCTTTTATGTTTAATGTTTCAGATCTTGTGTATTATCATGAACCAGTTGATGAGGAGACCATATGGGAAGCATCAATGAGTTAAAGGGGAGTATTGATCAGTCCAATCCTTCAATGGAGATGAAGGCAGTCATACTCAAGTGGAGGAAAACTTGTAGTACTTGGGGAGTGAAGAGGCATGGGTACTTGATCCATTGGAAGGATTAGTTCGTAGATGATGTTGTATGAGTCCATGAGATCAAACTTCACGTGTGGGGGATCACTGCAATCCCTACTTCCTTGTTCACATGAGTTTACTTTTTCAAGGATGGGAGAGTTGATGTAGGGACGCCTATTCCAATTGCCTTGTTCTTTTCCTATGTGTTTGTTTTTGCAAGTTTCAAGCTTTGTGGAAACATCTTGAAGGTCATGGAGTCATATTGTCTGAAATCTAGGCTCTTAGGAGAGATGTCTTAGAAGATAGGAGATGTTTGGCCCAAGTTGAAAGCTTGCAGGAGATGTCTTGGAAGTTTTGATAGACATCTTCGATGATACATCTTAAAAAGTGATAAGACACAAAATTAGGGGGTGTCCTAGCTAAGACATTTCTAGAAGAGATGAGATGTCTTAGCTACAATGGGAGACATCTCAGCCATGAGTGAGACGTCCCCACAGAATTGATAGTTTCTCAGCAAGTTGTCACGAAAAGGTCAGAGATGACCCAAACGAGCAAGGAAACTTCCAAAATTGCCATTCCAAGTTTAGAAACATCCAAGACAAGGTGGAAAAGATGGAAAACAATAGAGGATCTCCAAGTTAATCTTGGAGAAGGTTTCTTAGGGTTTTTGTCTTGCGTGGTTAATAAATATGGATTCTATTTCATGCTTGTACACCATGGAGAGATGAGATGCCATGTAAGTTCATGTGTTGAGCTTGAGCTAGAGTGTGAGAGAGTACTTTGAGTGAGTGCATATGTGGTTGTAGCTCCAAGGTTAGTTGTGTTATGTGTTGGCCTGTGTATTCTAGTCTTGCTTGTGAGTTGAGATTTGTCTTGAGTTGTGGGAGAGGTTTTTTGTTGGTTGTGTCTTGCATCAAGAACAACCATTATGTGGTTGTAAAGCCTCATGTTTTGCAACATTTTTTTGAGTGTGTGAGGTTGTTTGATGTTTTGTGGGGTTT
The DNA here is from genome assembly GCA_015680685.1 of Gnetum montanum. Taxonomy (NCBI): domain Eukaryota; kingdom Viridiplantae; phylum Streptophyta; class Gnetopsida; order Gnetales; family Gnetaceae; genus Gnetum; species Gnetum montanum. Next base: position 83,822 of record MNCI01015001.1, on the reverse strand, counting down.
GGAACCTTCTTATAATCTTCTCTTGAATAATTGAAAATAACTAGTTTTCTTACTTTCTAGCAAATTAATTGCCTTTTCATAATATCTAGATTTAGTGTTGGAAGGTGATTTAATTTTGAAGTCAACCTACTCCAATATGTAATGCCTATATATTGAATTTGATGATGAATTCTGCCAAATATTGGTCAATCCTTTATCATCTATCCTTTACCTAACTTTCTTCTACAACATTTTTTGCAATACTTTGGGTATTCTATTGCTACTATTTTTTTGTATATCTATGTAACTTTCTTTGGGTTTATTTGTGCTCATTTATTTTTCTCTATCTACTTCTTCTCATTCAGATTTCTTTCTTGGATTTGGCTTCTAATCCTATTTGATGGAAACACATTTATTTAATCAAAACCATCAAATAAATGCATTGTTGAATTTTTATCATGCTTTCTAGTTTAGCTAATATTAGCTATTACTTGATTCAATGTAGGTAGACATAACTCTTGGATAACATTATTATGAAAAACCCCTTTAACTTCCATAGTCACTAATGAACAAGCATTAAGGTTTTCCAAGTATGATATATTTTGCCTAGCTAAAGTGTTCATGCTCATTCTATTTTCTTACTATTATCTAGCAAGATGTTTTTGGAAGCCTATTGAGATATTTCCTTTCTCATACATTTTGTCTAGTGATTGGGGTAGCTTTTATAAATAACTATTTGCATAAAGGGTCCATGTGACCCATTTAGTTCTATTGACTGAACCATCTTTATCCCCTCCTACATGCATATGTGTAACTGTATTGCAAGTGTTGGAATCCCTTTAGTTGTTAGAGGATCAACTATTAGAAGTCCTCAAATATGCTAGTAATTTTTTACATAATTCCTTTGACCAAAATTCCACTAGCAATTTGGAAAGATGAAGCAACACAACAAGCCATATCTTTGTTCATATTCTATCATGTTTCTCTCTTTATGTTGGCAAAAACCTTAGCTTTCATTTCCCTATCTCCATAATGAGGTTATCAATGCATCATGTTGGAGGCTACTTCCATGGCTTGCATATCATTATTACCTAAAAAATCAAATAAAAAATCATTATCCTTTAATCAATGGGAGCTCATTACCATTCTAGGCTAGACCTACATCTCACGAAAAGATAAAGCTAGCCAAAAGATGTTGGAACCACATGTACTATGCTTTAAATGCTTTCTTTAAGATTGAAATTTGAAAACCTTCCCTCGTATCTTCACCTTGGAAATTCATACCCATTGGAATCTAACATTTACATGAAGTGACAAACTTCATTCATTGAGGATTCTTGAGTTAGGCTATTAAGACAAGTCAAGCCATAAACATAGAATAGTTTTATTAGCCACAATTATAAATAATAAATTCATAAGCTATGTCAACACATCAACGTTGACTATGCCCTTTTGAAATTTCACTTTTATTGTTTATCATACACCCAATACTGGCTAAAAACTCATCCTCAAGTGATACAAAAATGAGACAAAGTTTGTACAAAATTATTGGAAATCATGTCCTTAGCCCTAACAAAGGAGAGATCAACTTCAAGAGCTCACAAGTTTTTGAATAAGTGAAATTAGAGGTCTAGTTTGCAAGATGTTGCAAATGCACTAAAATATTGAAAATTATAAGGACTAGATATTTTCGGCTTCAAAATGGCTAAGAAATAAGGGATTTAGAGAAGATTTTAATATAAAAGTATTAAAAACTAATTAAAATTGATGAAAAGTAAGTCCTCATTGCAACAATTCATGAATTTATAGAAGTTGCCCATGATGTCCTTGAAATTGTGAGGTTGGTTTAGAGTCATAATCAACAAAAGCCATGTAAGTGGATCCTTCCTAAAGTAGGCTCATGCCCATAGTGTCTTTACATAACCACTTCTATTGGTGTCCATGGATACCTTAGAAGTTACGTGGATCATGCTTTTGTTCCAAACTATACACAATCATCTTAGTTGGAATCCTACACTATGTTATACAAAACCATAAAATTCATAATTACAACATGCTAGTGAGGTAAGATGGATTGAGCAGGGATTGCAAAATTGAGATGTGAGGTATCTTCACATGGTTGTAGTGGATCCCACATGATGCATGATTTAAATGATCATTATACCTATTTGTTGGGATTCCAAACCAAGTCTAACCAATGGTTGCATCCTCCAGGGCTCACCACCATGGAACCGCTAACCACCACATGAAGGAAACACCACTCAATGAAGAAGAAAGGGGATACATGCATTGGAGTTATTAGAATTACTTAATTAATCATTGATGCTCAAGTTGTGGTCCTTGGCCATTGGTTAGAGAAGCACCTTTAGACATGGGTCACATGTCTTTCCAGTGTACTTCAAGAATTATTTCATTAGGATTTAATTAATTATTTAAGTTGTTACCCTTGCTAGGGAATTACCTTTGGACATGGGTCACATGCCTATCTACTAATATAAAATAGGAACTATTACTTTCAAATAATATTTGCTAGTGGCAATAGAAACATGAGTTGTAATATAGGAATGTGGGACTAGTGAACTTGACGGTGGAAGTCCAAAGAGTTAGTAAGTTCCCTTGATATCACACTCTTATCCATATGCTCTTGGTCCTTCCTCCTTCCTTTAAGGTGTGGTGGTTATGGATAAATTTTAAGTTTTATATGTGATAAGGACTATGTTACTCTCATGAGAAAAATCTCTTATTTATTTAAATGGAGAAATGAATAACATGATTTCACTATTGATGAACCGCGATATCGCATCCGCGATATTGTGTACGCAATATTGCATCCACGATATCAGGTACGCGATATCGGGGCCTACCTCGTTGCTTATAAATAAGAGGTGGGCGCACTTGGTTTGCATAGTTAGTCTTAGTCCCTTACCCAAACTCTTGCCTTTTTTCCTTTCCAGAGATAGAATTATTTCTGAGTGCATGCAATAGGAGTCATAAAGTGAACAGATCTTTATTTGAGCATTGTGTACCTGAGCACACCTTGTGTACGACAATAAAGATGAACTTCGTGATAAACCTTGTAGCATTCAGAATATATTAATTAATGTTAATTACTATTACTTAATGCTTTCCTTAGTTAATTAGTGTTCTCTCTCTTACCCTGCAACTCTCCTAAGTAAGCACACTTAGTACGATCACTTCGAGCATGCGTGTAACACTTGGTAACCCAGTAATGATTAGGGTTTGGTAATCCCAGTAGTGTTGCACTGGTTCAAGATGTGCATGGCAAGTGAGAATGGATGCTGGTGTTAGGACTAGTTAAAGCATAGTTGAGTAGTTAAATTAAAATTAGTTACTTAGTTATCTCTCTCCTCCCTTTGTAGCGCTAGGACATAAAAGCATAAAAACTATAAAAATCATGTACCTCAAGTTTACTTAACCATACAATCGTGTTATATAAGTAAGCTTGGGAAGACAACGATTGATCAACCCATCCTTGTTCCACAAAGGTGCATAAGCACTTAGTCCTTGGAAATTGTTTGGATCATGCGTGGACGTTTGTATTTGTATGGTTGAGCGTAGGGATACCTCGCCACTCATCATTGGCGCTGTTGCTGGGGACTTTGTTGTTTGTGTGCTAATTAGAACTTAAAAAATATTTCTCATCATTGGAACAAACCCTTAGGGTTGGTTACAAGAAAAAAATATATATAATACATTGCACACTGAATAGATAATCATGTCTACTTCTTTGTACGAAAGTGTTTCACCGCCTAGGTCTGATATAGGGAACAATCAGAGGCGTAGTACACATGATAATCCACCAGCCCCTCAACAATTTTACGTGGTATATGTTCATCCCAATGAGTATATACCAAAATTTACCTTTATCCTCCACTAGGATGAACAACTGCGTTGGCAAGATTTAGAAGGTAACATAGTGTTACCTCCTGATCGCTCAGTCTCGAGCATGCTTTTTCGTGATCTCATACAAATTGGTATGCAGCACTTATAGGCATGATCATGACTCGAGAGAGTATCGATCCATGGAGGCACAATGTCAAAGGGATTTACAACAAGAGAGACGTCATGAATCCATGCAGGGAAAGTTGTCGCAGAATGTCCCACATGTCCTAAGCGAAAATGAGGGTGGTGAACCTACCTCAGGTAGTCGCCCACACAATGATGTTCCTCCCGTTGACTTCAGTCAAGGGGTTGTGTATTAGAATCTTTACTCAACTATCCATAACCCAGATTCTCGTACCGACAGACATAAAGGATTTGAAAAAGGAACACGAACACATGACAAAGATGGACATTCCAATTGTAACCACGATCGAGGCTACGACCATCGAAGAGAAGGAAGTAGGCACCAACATGATCACGGTCCTCCTTCTTATTAACCTTCATAATCTCCTTCATCCTCTCCTTCAGGATCTAGATGCAGTCACAAAGAAAAAGACCATGAGGATAAGAGTAGGCGAAACAAGAGTCATAGACAAAATAGTCAAGAAAGGGGACGAAGGCACTCCAGAGAAACACACCGTGAAAGAAGGAAGAGTAGGGAACAACATGGGCATCATAGATGCCACAGACGAGATGATCACGATGAACCCCTACTCGCTACTCGAATCATGTTAGACATAACTGAGGTTATTAGGATCCCAATAAGGAACCAAAAAGATAGTAGGATCAAGAGATTAGACATGAACAATATCCCACGATTTGAAGGGGGATACAACGCTGATGCTCAAAATCATCTACAAGCATTTTATGATGCATGTGCCTTACAAAACATAGAAAACGAATGGAAAAAATTAAAGTTGTGTCCATGGACACTAATTAAAGAAGCGGAAAGCTGGTACCGGTCCTTAGAACTAGAATCTATTTGTAGGTGGAGTACCATGTTAGAATTTTTTAACGATAAGTACCAAACGTACTCTCGAGTGTTCAACATGCGAAAGCAAATCCAAAGCTGGAAACAAGGAGGACATGAACCCTTGGATGCTGTCATGGGCTGATATTATGCACTGTTACATCGATGTCCTGGCCATGGTTATTCACAGAGGGATTAACTACGCTATCTCGTAGATGGGCTCAGGCATGAAATGCAAAGGACCCTTGGGACTTATGCCCAAGGAAGACTATTTGAGCTTAGGATCCATCAAGTACAAAGATTATTGGAGCAAGTTGCTAAAGAGGAAGGTGAGTTATGGAAAAGAGAAAGTGTGGAGGAATATAATAGATATCCTTCCCTCCGAAAGAAGGAAGTAAGATTTTGTGAGGATGAAGAAGAGTCACCACTCGAAGAGATGGTGAATAGGAAAACTTTGTCCATTCAAAAACTTGCATCAAAAGTATCAACAAAGGGGACCAAATGTGGGACTCCCTAGATGATAGATTTCAAATCGTTCTCAAAATGGTAGAGGAGTCTAGAAAGCAAGGTAGTGAACGAGAAAAGAAAAAAAAAGAAAGAAGCAGAATATGCATGTAACAAGGGTAAGGACAAAGTTGCCATCATCAAAGAGGTTGTGGATTTGGATATAGATAATGATAGTGGAAGCGAGATATGCCAATGTAACCATCCTAAGGGATGTTGCCTTGTAATCTCACATCTGTAGGAGTCTAGGGTGTATGCACTCAACCCACGATTAAACAAAAGGCAAATGCCTCAAAGGTTACCTTATCCTTAAGGTAACCCAAGGTAGTTCCACCAACTCTTAAAATTTTATCCATGTGGAACTTCACCACAACCAATTGAGCAGTATCAATAGTGGTAATACCCACAATCATGGGGAATGCCACCACCACGGCAATAGTATCCTTACCGACAACCTGACCCATATGGATATTACGTGCAGCAACCAATCTCTCCACATGACTCTACTGGTCACGTCACTGCTCAACCTCACTACCAAGCCTGTGAGTACTATAGGACTCCTTCTCCCAGGGATGATGTTCCACAGACATACTATCTTTCTCATTTGGCTGCACCTCTTCCACCCATATCTCCATTACCACCTGCTCCAGCTATGTAGAGTGAACTCCCTGCCCAGCCTCAACAATGTAACACCACAAGGGTTGTTAACTCTCATTCTACTATTGGTTTTGACAACTGCATGAAGAAAAGACCTTTCTTCAGAACCAATAGTCCAACTAAGCCCTTGCAACCACAAGCAGCTAATCCTTTAGATGCCTCATTACCAATCAAAACTTCAAAACTCCCTTCAAGCCAAACACCACGCCCAATGCATACGATCATGTTAACTCATGCCGTCACTGATTGGATTAAGGTGGGCCATCTTTTTAGGAAATTTTCTGATCCTGGAAGCTCTCTTATATATTTACAAATCACTGGGAATGAACCGTGCAAGGCTCTTTTGGATTCAGGTTCTGGTGTCAACCTAATCCCTCAAGAAATATACAAAGCCTGGAACCTACCTCCACTAAAAAAGAGTAACATTCGTTTAGAGTTGGCCGACCAGTCCATCACTGTCCCATTAGGGCTAGTGGAGGATATTGTCATCACTGTTTGTGGGTGGTCGTATCTAGTTGACTTCCTAGTGATTCAAGTGAACAATGGTAAGGGGGACTTCCCAATCATAATGGGAAGAGCATGACTAAGCACAATTGACACGTGCCTAGGAATCTGCGATCTTTCCCTGAAAATATGAAAGGAAAATACATTTGGGAAGATCAAGAAGAAGAAAGTTCCATGCCTCGCATACAGTGACACAGGGTGTAATTACATGCAGAAGGCATGGTTTGTACAACATTTAACATTGCCTGCATGCAATCAGTGTGCATAAGTAACTAATATACAAAGATGCTTGTATGTAGCAACCATAAGACAAGAAGGCACCTAGTGGCTGACAGCTGATCAAGAGAGCAGTTCAACTATATGCACGGAACCAACTGAGGTTTTGACTTACGCTTATATCGATAGCATAGACACATTAGAGCAAGTCCATCGCCAACTTCCAAGTCTTGACATTGAAAATATCAACCAGGGGAAGTTGGAAATCCCTGATAAGTTTAAGCAGGAGCCCCTTGAGTTAAAATCATTGCCCACTGGTATGGAGTACACATTTCTCAAGAATGGAAAACTGGTAATTATTAATGTGAAGCTCACTCCTCAACAGAAAGAGAGACTACTGAAGGTGATAAACAAATGGTCAAAAGCCTTCACTTGGTCATATCCCAAATTAACCAGAATAGATCCTAAGATATGCTAGCACAAAATTTACACCAACCCCTCCATGAAGCCTCGACGACAATTGCAGAGGCAATTGAACCCAAAGCTTAAGCAAGTGGTTAAGGAAGAAATCGAACAACTTCTAAAAGCTGGGTTCATATACCCCATTGCTGATAGTGAATGGGTTAGTTCCTTAGTTATTGTACCCAAAAAGGAAGGTAAATGGAGGTGGTGCATAGATTTTAGGCTACTAAATATGGCAACATTCAAAGACCACTTTCCTTTGTCATTCGTCGACCAAGTCTTAGACACCATTGTAGGGAATCACTACTATAGTTTTCTAGATGGGTACAACCAAATACAAATAGCCCCAGAAGACCAAGCCAAGACTACATTCACAAGTCCTTGGGGAACATTTGCATACAAACAGATGCCATTTGGCTTGTGTAATGCCCCTGCAACATTTCAACGATTAGTTCTAAGCATATTTCAGCAGCAGATAGGAAATGGTGTGGAAATCTTCATGGACGACTTCTCCACTTACAGAGCGAACTTTGATCAAGCCTTGGACTGGTTAGAGTAAGTACTAAAGTGATTTAAGGCTCAATTGGAAAAAAAAACCATTTAATGATCCAAGAAGGCTTCATATTAGGACATAAGATTTCGCAAATAGGAATAGAGGTAGACCCCGAAAAGATCAAAGTTATCCAAGGAATCACTCGACAACCTGAAACTGTAAAAGATATCCAGTCATTCCTTAGACACATTGGCTACTATAGAAGGTTTATTGAGAACTTTTCAAAGGTTGCAAAACCATTGGTTGAACTAACGAAAAAGGATGTACCTTTCGAATGGACCGGGGAATGCGAACTAGCTTTCCAAACTTTAAAACAGAAGCTCGTAGAAACATCCATTATACAAGCTCCTGACTGGTCCAGACCATTTTACATAATGACTAACATGTCCAACTATTCTTTAGGAATCGTACTTACACAGTTAGATGACCAAAAACATCCTTATTCCATCCACTGTGCAAGTAGGAGTATTGCTGATGCACAACTTAACTACACCATAACAAAGAAAGAATTAATGGCTGTAGTGTTTGCACTAGAAAAATTTAGGCACTATGTCTTGGGCTATAAGGTATTCATGCACATAGATCATAGTGCAATAAGGTTGCTAATGAATAAACCAATGGTGAGCCCTTGCATCATATGATGGCTCGTAATCTTACAAGAGTTCGATCTTACAATGATTGATTGTAAAGGCACCAAGAACGTAGTTGCTGATCATTTATCTCGGTTGCGATGGGATAACAAAGAGGATGAGTATCCAATTTCTGATCATTTCCTTGATGAACTCCTCTTTGTAGGTGTAGTAACTAATCAATTGACCACGGAAATAAACTGGTATAGTAGTATTCTCACCTATCTCCTTACACAACAAACACCACAAGAGTTAGATGCTAAAAAGAAACAACAATTCCTTCCCGGAGCCAAGTATTTTATGGAGATCAATGGTCAACTTTATAAAGTATATCCTGATGGCTTGGTTTGATGGTGCGTTCCCGACATAAATCAATTGCAAGTTCTCCAAGATGCTCATGAGGGTCCTTGTGGGGGTCATTATATCGGGAGACAAATAGCCATTAAAATCCTACTTGTAGGATATTATTGGCCTACATTGTTTCAGGATGCCCATCATTTCATCTAATCTTGTGAGCGCTATCAACGTGATGGGGAAATGCCTACTAGAATGGAGGATCCGCAACAATGGATTCAACCTTTAGAACCCTTTGACATATGGGGAATTGATTTTATGGGGCCCATTACACCAATGTCCAATGGGAAAGCTTACATCGTTGTTGCTGTTGACTACTTTACAAAATGGGTAGAAACAACCGCTGTTAAGAAATTGTACATCATCTACAGCTGCATGATATGTTCAACAACAAATCGTAAATAGGTTTGGTGTTCCTCGTGCACTTATTTCTGACAATGACACACATTTTACAGGTGCAACTTTTTGGAAGCTGATGCAATGCTTAGGGGTTGAACACAAACTGACTACTCCATACCACCCTCAAGTGAACAATCAAGCTGAGGTCACCAATAGGGAGATTACGAAAATATTGATAAGAACTATTAGCAAGTATAGGAGAGATTGGAGTACCAAACTGAACGATGCTCTTTTGGCATACCACTCCACATGGAAACTCCTTATAGGCTACTCTCCCTATGAGTTAGTGTATGGGAAACTTCCAATGCTTCCCATTCAAGTAGAACTCTATACACTATCTATGGTGTGTGATCTCAACCTTGACCTTGATCTAGCACAAAAAGAATGGTTAATGATCCTTAACTTGCTAGATAAGGACTGATTAGCTACCTTGTCATCTAACGAATTGCACAAGGCCTTCAATAAACAACATCATGACCTGAAAATTAGGAAAGTTAAATATCAACCAGGAGATAAGGTTTTGTACTGAAATCCCACACACGTGCCACAATGCACTAAATTTCAAACGCTATGGGAAGGACCTTATATTATTTATGCAACTTTTCCTTCAGAGGCCATGATGATTTACAAACCTCTATTGGTGAACAACCCTACCCGTTATTTCGGATCTCCTCCTTCCAACTCAGTCATGGGGGAGATGGCCACCAATGCTAACCATTCTTAGCCCTCAGCTCCTTTTTGTATTTTTGTATTTTTGTTTTACACATTTGTTTTCAATTTTGTTTATTTTTGTTTTACACCATCATTCACATTCTTTCCTATTTCTTTGTTTGATTTACTTTCATTCATCATACAACAATTGCTCATGATGGTGGATTGTACTATAATGGTGTTGATTGTTAATGTTGGGTTTTTACCTTTGATTTTCGATGTTGATACTATGATATAGTTCTTTTGATAAAACAGGCAATGAGTTCACACTGTCCATTCCTCCGTTCAACTCTATGGTCTCCCTCGATTTTGGAATTGTACTATCCCTTTTTCTAAATAAACTTATTAACGAATTGGTGGCTTTGTATTCTTCAAACCGAGGAAGGATTCAATGGTTGAAAAGGGTATGACTTCAAGAGGATTCGATGCATGTGTGTTGCTTATTCTCTTGGGTACTTGGATGCTTTTCATGGGTTCTCCACCATTTCGCCGATGACCAAACATCAAGAAGTCAAATAAATCAAATAAGTCTTTCCATGGTGTGGTTCTCACGAAAAAAAATAAAACAAAATGTGTGAGAATTCAAAGCACACCCCTTAGACATAATAAAGAAATATGGGCTACAAGCACTAGTTATGGCATTGGAAGGACATGTTACCCATGCCCGAAGGTTCCCTCTAACTAAGGCCCTTTCTTGCTTCCTACTTCTCCATCTCACTCTTCTTGGAATGGTGGTGACTCTTTGGGGAAGCATTCTTGTTGCTTCAAGGGGATGCATTGGCCAAGTGTATTGATGCGAGGTTATTGAATGTGGTTGGTTTGAGTCCTGATTTGGAATGAGTTCTACTCAGTCACCTTAACCATAAAATACACAAGGGACTTTACACAATCTTGCTCTTGGGATTCCGTTCCAGTTTCTACTCTCCATATTTCTTCCCATTTTCCACCTCATTGCCGGTTTTATGATTAGTCTATCTCCTGGTTAACGCATTCTTATTCTTTGGTAAATTCTTGTGGGTCAGTCTTTAACCATTGTTTCCATATGTGATTCCTCAAGCCTACAGACTCTTTGGTTTGTGGGTTTCTCAGGGCATAAAGGGCATGATCTTGCTTTGGGGAGGACCCACTGACATTCTTTTATGATGCAATTGTTAAATTCTTCTCCTTAACGATTTCTTGCAATCAACAATTTCTCATTTTGTCCCCATCCATGACATCCATTTTATTGGCATCGCTGTTGTTATTTTCCCATTTTTCTTATTCCCTATACTTTTCCACCCTATTGCTACTGGAGGTTCGCTCTTAGTTGTGGGGGCCCTGTCACAAATTTTTCCATTCTATTACTTGTATCGCCCATACACCTTGGGTAGTTATCAGTGATAAACCTCTAACCCAATTTCTGCCATAACCACAACCCAACCAATGCGCCTTATATCAAGGCAAGGTATCAACTACATTATGGTTTACTTATCCTTACTCATTCGTGACTGTGTTGTATGTGCATATGGCGATTACACGAACTATGGACTGGGATAGGAGGAAGCACTCGGGATGGACTGGAGCTGAAGTTTTTATGCTAGGAACAAGTTTGGTTGCGTGGCTATGGATAAACAACGGAAGGCGCAATCGCGAGGTCAGCAGCAACGTGCCTCATTTTCTTTGTTATCTCTTTAAGCTGTTGGATGTGGGTCTGGATGTCATCTATGTATAGTGTTCACCACAAAGGGCATGAACACCAATGCTGTAATGTATTTGTCAATCTGTTCACTGGGCACTTTGAGTCTGTTATTCTCTATCGTTGTCAGTCAAGAGTCCCATACCTTCCCAATATTTTGTAAAGAACTTGAGGACGAGTTTTCATTCAGTTGTGGGGGTATGATGAGCTACGATATCGTGTACTTGATATCGTAGATGCGATATCGGATCCTTTCACATGATATCAGGTACGCAATATCGGGGCCTGCCTCATTGCCTATAAATAAGAGACAGGTGCACTTGGTTTGCATAGTTAGTCTTAGTCCCTTACCCAAATTCTTGCCTTTTTCCCTTTCCAGAGATAGAATTATTTTTGAGTGCCCGTAGCTCTCCTAAGTACGCACACTCAATACGATCACTTCGAGCATGCGTGTAACACTTGGTAACCCGATAACAATTAGTGTTTGGTAATCCTAGTAGTGTTGCACTGGTTCAAGATGTGTACGGAAAGTGAGAACAAATGCTGGTGTTAGGACTAGTTAAAGCATATTTGAGTAGTTAAATTAAAATCAGTTACTTAGTTATCTCTCTCCTCTCTTTGTAGCATTAGGACATAAAAACATAAAAACTATAAAAATCATGTACCTCAAGTTTACTTAACCATACAATCATGCTATACAAGTAAGCTTAGGAAGACAATGATTGATCAACCCATCCTTGTTCCACAAAGGCACATAAGAACTTATTCCTTGGAATTCAACCAGATCATGCATGGACACTTGTATTTGTATGGTTAAGCATAGGGATACCTCGCCTCTCATCAACTACCATGTGCAATCATTTCTTCTAAAGTTAGATATCAGAGAGAAAAATTTCTAACTCATGTTGTTGGCACCTACATCATGACTGATAATATTATTAACAAAAACATAAGTAAATGACCCAAGAAATCAGAAAATTATTAAGAAAGGAAAATAACAAGAAATTAAAAACACATAAAGAATTGGAAAATTTTGAAGAAATAGAAAAATGAAAAAAAATTGGGAGAAATATGAAAAATGACAAAAAATTGGAAAACAAAAAAGTGAAAATACACTTATTAGTTATTGATTCAAGATGGGACTTATGAGTAAACTCATGGATGAGCATTTGGAAAATGGATCACACATTCCTTGGATCATGCATCGTAGGTTTCTTGTTTATCATCTTTAGTGATTTATGTTTTTGCTTGTTATCCTATTTAACATTGATGATAATTGTGTTTTAATCATTTGAAGACACATACGAGAAGATGTTTCCTTTTTAGAGTTTTCAAATATGTTTTAATTCTTATTTTTAAGTTTAGTTTTTAGTTCTCCTTATTCATCACTTTCTTCTAGTGTATGGTTAGGGTGAATGATGTCTTGTTGTAGGTTCTTTGTTTGGTTTAGTTATTTGGAACAAGAGCTAATAAGTGATTTGGATGTTTCCATGCATGTTTTAGATAGTTTGACACTTTCATTATCTAGCCATTGAATGTGTTTTAATTTAGCAACTATTGTGTAGATATGTTTTTGCACACACACTTGTTTTTAAAGTTTGTTGGCGATTAGTGTAGGGATCATGTTAACACTTGAAACCTTCATCCTACAACATAATATATGGAATTTTGTACATATTCACCATGCCATGCTTAGTCTCCTTAGCAATTTCTAAGGAGAGGTCTCGAATACTACTTTAGCATTGATGGGATTGAGCCAAGCTCTTCCCATGATGATTGGGATTTTTCCCTTGTTGTTCTTCACATTGATTACAAGGAAATCTTCTAGATACGATCAGATACTAATGGTGGTTATCACATCATCAACTCTTCCAAAAGGAACAATGATAGATCAATCTACAAGCTTTAACTTGAATTTACTTTTCTTCATCAAAGGTAGGTTTCAAGCCTTGTAGATTTTGTGTGAGATGAGATTTACACCTAAACCTAAGTTTAATAGAGCCTTGCAAGATGCATTTTTGATAATCTACAGGTAAATTAGAGGATATTCTAAATTTTTTCTCTTTATTGGTAGAGCACCCACTTTTATTTAATCAGTTACATGTGTGAGCATGACAATTTTTATGTTTTGTTCATGCATGATGATGAATGTTGGCATTTGTGTAGGATTAGAAGGCATTGTTGCAATGAGGAAGAAAGTTGGATTGTATGGACCTTACATTGGTTTTGATGGTTTGATAGGTCTAGTGGTTCCATTCATAAGTATGGGAATCATCCTAAAGAAAGGATATTTCTTAGGCTTACACTCAGAGTTTCTAGCACTATTGTCCACTTGTATGTTAGCAACACAAGAAACGTTCTTTTATTGAGGTTATGATGGAGTTCTCCTTGCATTTTTGATGGTGACATATGTGGGAGTGAAGTATGAGAGTGCTAAAGAGAATATGACAAATGGTGAGAGTTGTAGGATGGTGATTCCATAGGAATTGTTGTAGGTCGATAGTATTCAAGAGAGTAGTAGTAGTAAGTAGAGGCATGAGCAACAAAATTAGTGGAAGAAATAGACTATTGTATATAGTATTTATAAGGGTCCGTTTGACAATAGGGGTATTGATACTTTAGTGATGACATCCTCTATGACTATGGGCTTTGCCACTATTGTTAATAATAGTGATGAGATTGAGGAGTGTTGATGACCGTTTGGGACTACAAATGTTGGGGCCTTGAGGTCTCGTGACCTTTGGGGTCACGGGAAAGGAAGGTGTTTTTCAAATAAGATTTAGGTGCTTGCTAGTTTTTGGTAACACTAAGGCCTAGATACCTCCAAATAGACTTAGTAGTTATGAAATAAACTAACTGTGAGTATGTGTTTATTGTTGTGAATGTTGAAATGGTTGGGTTGTGTATGAAACTGTAATTGGCTATCATAAAAGAGATTTACCTAACTTTGTCAAAGATTGTGAGTTGAAGGTTTTCATTTTGTCCAATCACTTAGTTTATATAGTCCCTATAGTACATTACTTGTAACAAATAAAATTTTGCAAAAACATTTAAGCACAATTCTGCCAATTTACTCCTAATTTTTACTAGAGAGAAAGTTCCATAAGAAAACTAGAAATAGAGCAAGATTTAGTGGACTTAGAAAGAGAAAGAAAAGAAAGAAAATTTGTGTAAAAACTCAAATATTTAAGAAAAAATTATTGACACCAGGAAACACTTCACAATAAGGCTATTCTAATTCAATCTAACTACGAATTGTTCAAACCTTCTAAGCTCAACAAGCGATTTTATAAAAGAAAATCTTATTATACTATTAAAAATGCTATGTAAATGACAAAGTATGATTCTCTATTTTGGCTAGTTAATAGTTGTCAAGAGTTGAATTCAACAGAGCCTTCAGAAAAATTTGACAATTTTAGGATTGAAATATCAAGGCAATACACTTTAAAACAATGATGCTATTTCAGTCATCTAAAAATACCAAAGACTTTCCTAGATCCTCTATGCTCAAAATAGGCAATTTCATTAAGACATTATTATTAAATTTCTCAAGGCTTTTCAACAACATAAGCTCTTTTATGGAAAACCTTAATAAAGGTTTAATATTGTGCAAAAATAGAGCTATAAAAGCAACCTAGAAAAAATCCCAAAAATAAATGCCAAGTATGATACTATCTAAACTATTAGCTATGTAACTAAAATAAAATGGGAGGAAATGAACTCACAGGATTAAAACAAAGAAGTTGAATTGATGTCTTTAGTAAGCCATACTTTTACAATCTTCAATCTTTCAAATTCCCAAAATCTTCCCGATTCTGCCTTTGAAGGTCCTTTTATAGTGACCTTAGGGTAGCCACAATAATCATGAACAGTTAAGAGTATTACAGATATCTAGGAATATTAATTTATAACCACTCCAGAAGTTATAACTTCCAAAGGAAGTTATTAGAAATTTGAGCTATGGTTGTCAAGTTTTTGTCTTGGTAACAAATATCATGGAGATTACCATAGGAAGTTACAAAAATTAGAGAACTATATGCCAAAGTTGGCAAGTGTCTCATAAGAGACTACAAATATTAAGGAGAATTAATTATAACTTCCTATGGGAATTTTTTAAAAATAAAGTTATACTTATCATTCATTCATAAATCCTTCTTTCCTAATTTGCAAGTCCTACCCAACTTTAAGGTTCTGCAATATATATATATATATAAATATTATTAAGGCCTTGTAGCCTTAACATTGTGTTCATCAACATGTTTATACAAAATGTGTAATCATTGTAAGGTATGTTCATTTCCCGTGGCTTTGATACCATGCATTGTGTTGCCCTCTTCTTGCATCTAGAGGAAACTCTACCATTTGCTGTGCCTTGCTTAACTTTGATGCCATTTGTACCAAGCAAACACAAATGATCTCTAGTACAAATTGCATCAAAGTTAAGCATCAAAGTGGAATCTTGTAGTTGTGTTGTCACCTTTGTTGCTGTGTTGCTACCATAACCATTATTGATGATGGCTCTGCCTAAGCCGTAGGTGTTGTTGTTGGGTTTTGAATTGATCTAGTTAAGAGAGGTTTTGTGTTTCTTTGTTGACCAATGGATGACAACCAAAAAATTTCAGCCAAAAAAAGGAAGAAGCATAAGCAAAAGCTTGATAACAAGTGAGACAAGTAGATAGAGGCACGAAAGGAAGTGCCTCCAATAAAGCCCACTCTCATTTTGGCTATACCCATGGCCTCCTTTGCCCCAGCCCCTTCAACCAACAAGCCATAGGAGGATCAAAAATCTCACCACCAAAAAAACAAGGAAGAGCCACAATAGCCATAGCCTAAAGCTAAAGTTTGCATTTTAGGATGCATGGAGGAAGTAAAGCACAACCAGGGCAACAAGCTCATGACCAATGATAAAAACTTCCTTATTGCAATGGACCAAGTCAGGCAATCCCTCAAGCAAAAAAAAAACACAACTCTAAGCTTATATGACCCTATTATGACTTCCGCCACACATCGTAAGGTGCTAGTCAAAATGTTAACCTTCATCCCTATTAGTGAAGATATCCCTACTAATGAGGAATCCATCCATGCAGTGATGATTCCTCTCTCACCTAAGGAGGTGAAGTCAACACATCTTGTATTTCACAATAGAGAAATTAAAGTTAATCCCCAAAATGGCGAAGTAACTATAGCCCCTTTATTCATAATCATAAGCATAGGACAATTTAAAATCCATCCGGTGCTTGTTGATGATGGAGCCGCAACCAATGTCATCCCATGCACCATCGCTAAACACTTGGGCTTAACTAAGTAAATACAACCTACAACCACCGCAACTCCTAAGTTCTTCAATGAATCAAGAGTTGTCGTCAAGGGATTTATCTCCTTGGATTTTGTAGATGGGGTGCAATTCCCCATAACCATCAACTTTTTGGTGGTGGAAAAGATACCAGAATTTAACTTGATTTTGGGAAGACCTTGGTTGGCTCAATTACGAGTTGTGTCCTCTTTCATCCATCAAGAAATTTACCTTATGAGGGAGGTAAAATCATCATTTATGATGATAACATGATTCCCCTAGTTGTCAACAACATAAACATAGAGCAGGCATCCAAAGTAGAGCTTCAAGAAGAAGCTCCCAGCCATGAAGAGCAAAAATCCAAGAAAGCCAACGATGACAATGATAAGCAACTAGACACATTATGAGATGAACTTCCTTTTAACATCGTATGTGAAGGGGATGGTGAATATAAGCTTTTACAAAGTAGGCCTTACTCACTCTATAATCTTGCAAAGATTAGAAAGAGTTTGCACATGTGAGCTTTTCCTTAATCTTCCCATGCCTCTATGACTAGATGCACCGATAGCCATGTAGCCTTACTTTTCTTTTGTAGTTTATTATATCTTTTTATGCATTTTTTTGTTTTACTCTTTAGGCACATAGCCTGTGCATGTAGCCTAAGTTTGTTTGCATTTTTACCTACTTGCTACAACCTTTCTTTATTGTGTTATAAATGTTGAAAAAGCCTTATAAATATATGCCTTTTTCACAACCCCATCCATTAAAATGTTAAACTGGCATTGTAGTCCGCTAAGACATTAAACTAGCATTATAGCCCACCATTGCCTTAAACTAGCAAAGATAATCACACAACCCAATCCGCTAAGACTTTAAATTCGCATTATGACCTACCATGGCCTTAAACTGGCAACATAGCCACAATTGTGCAATATAACCTGTGCCCGCGATGGCCTAAAACTAACAAACATCATGTTTATTATTACTCTTGTTTTTTTTGATTATCCATTTAATATTATAATCAAAATGTCAACATAACCATTCTCAATGTTTACAACATTTACTACAACTATAGATACATATAGCCAAAAATAAAACCAAAATTTAAATTTAAAGTTAAAATGTCTATAACATACATAAGCCATGGCCACACTATGTGGCAAGAATGTCAAAGAATAGCAACCATATATAACATAGCCATCAACATGAAAATATAAACAAATAGCTAGCAAGCTAAACTGATGGAGGTTGCCGAGCGACATCCAAAGGAGGAAGTGGTGGATCATTTCCATTGTCACCATTGGGGCCACCAATGTATCCTGAGGCCTAAAATGCAATGACATATAGCCAGTTAGTAACCTATGGCCAAAACCATGACTTAAAAACAGAAAACCAAAACCTAAAATACATTTAACCTTTGGAGATTCTGTCTCCCTTACTTTCAAGGGTAGATGGGGAAGGCCTTCCTCCAAACGATGGAGGAGTTGGTCCTTCATTATGTTGACCTAGTCAACATCCTCAAGATAAACACTAGAGAGAATGCTAGTCCTGTCTATAGGCGTCCAAGTAGGAGGCTCCCAAGTAGTAGTAGCTGTAGAGGTCTTAACTATAGTAGTGGTAATTTGAAGAATAGGGGATTGCTCCACCTTGAGAGTACTTTCAAAAATTTGATAAGCACTCTCCATTTGGATCCCTTGGATGAACAACTCTCTCTTGTGTCGTTCAACCAACTCCTTCTTAAGCCACTTTAGGTAGGCCCCATGATCTACCTTGTACTATCGCTTGTGGACCTTTTATGTCTTGCCCCATTCTAGGATCCAAGCATAGTGATTCTTCCAATCCTTAACCTTGTGGAAGATGAGGTCCATTTGCATCCATTGTTTCATCATCTCTTGTAGGATTGCTACTTTGTTTTGAATGACATGGCAGTAGCGAGTCCATGTGATTTTCCTAGTATGCAAATCCCTTGTGTTAGCCACTTGGGCTTCCACAAAGGCCTTATGGTCTCGAAGATCTCTAATTGTATCCTCTTGTCTTTGAGTCTTTTCCCTTAAGGCCACAACTTCCTCTAATATGAATTCATTGGACCTCTCTAGCTCCTATGAATTTTTGGTAAATGACATTGCTAAATTAGTAGTAGTCTCATATAACTTCGCAGGTACACTAGATACATTAGAGGAAAGCTTAGGCAAGGATTCTATCTCCATGTCTGTGCTAGGATCCTACTCCATAGAAGACACTACACAAGCATAAAATACAACCCTAAACATAATGCATAACCTAAGATAGCCATAATGCAAGCAAAGCCTATGACTAAAGCACGAAAACTAAATCCTAACGTATCTCATGTGTAACCTGATGCAACCAATCGATGATGTTCTTAGCCATTCCACACATGAACTCCACTTTTTCTGGAGTCTTTACCCATGGGTTCACATGAAACTTAGGGATGGAAGCTTACATTGGTGGCTTAGGAACTACTGTAAGCATAATAATCATTAAAAGGTTAGGATGAAAATCAAAGATAAACAATAAGATATAATGAAAATATTAAGGCATGGGCATACTTGGCCCCTCATCCTCTTCCTCCTCTGGGATGAAGATGGGAGAGGTACCTAGTATCACCTCACCAAACAAGGGATCTAGATCATCTATATCTGCATCGGTAAGCCCTTCAATCATAGGTTGCTTTAGGAGTTCCTCTTCTGCATGCCTTTGTTTTGCCTCCACAGCAGCTTGGGCTACCATAGCTTGACACTTGTCTACAACCATAGCACATTGAAAATCAGTTAACACACGAAATCATAAAGTAGCCATGAACCTCAAAAATGTGAAATAGTCAAATTTAAAGCATACCTACAATTACCTACTGTGATGATCTAAGCTTAAACTTAAGCTTCTTTAGGGGTAGGCTAGTTTGATGTTAGGGATGCCTCCTTCATAGGCCTCTTAAGTGTCTCCCTAGCTGTTCCTTTGGCCTTCGTACGTCATTGTTTGACATCTTGGATGTTAGTAGGAAATGTGAGAGGCTCATCATCATCAGTGTTTTCAAGAGACTTGTACTGCCGAACATTGAGATTCTTAGTGGTGAAGGATAATGTATCATCCATTCGCTTTGGTGGGTTTTGGACTTGCATTGTTGGATAAATGTACTTTATCGAAGGCCTAGAAAGTTGGCTTGGGTCTTGGAAAATCCATCATCCATTTCTACACACCACCAGAAACTCCACAAACCTCTTTAGATAACCTACAAAAAATGCAAAGTGCATATGGGTTATCGTAGAGGTGTTAGCACGGAGTTTGAGGATCTCCTCTTGAAGCCCAATAGCCAAAGTAGCTGCCCAATCAAATCTTATGCCCTCCATCAGGACCTTCTTAAAGGTCCATCCCTATGCTAGATTACCTTCTTTTGCGATAATAGTTTGGGGAATGCATGAGACTTGAACAAAGGATATGATTCCTTTGCATTAGGATTCATGAAGCTATCCATTGAAATTCTAGAGTGACCCATGTGTTTTCCTTTGTTTTCCTTTTTAACAGGCTTCACATGTATTTAGGTTGAAATCTTTAAGCTTAGGGAGACCACAAACCATTTCTTTAGATACCAAGGTTTGGAGAATTTTCTTATTTATGTGTCCTAGCTTCCTATGCCAAAGACATGTATCATCTACACAACTTACTAAACACTTGGATTCAAGGTTAGAAGAATTTCCAAAAATAATGGTATACACATTTCCTTTTCTAGATCCTTTGATCACAACATTTCCAGTAGATAAATTTTGTATTTTATAACTATGTTTTGAAAAAGTAACATTAAAATTTGAATGTCAAAGTTTACTTACACTAAGAAGATTATGTTTTAATCCATCAATGAAAAACACTTTGTTCACAATTGGTAATCCTTTATGTTTTTCTCCTATTATACCAATACTTGTTATGGGTTCTTCCATGTCATCTTCAAAAGTGATTGTACCACAATTTTGTTCCTTGAAATGGATGAAGTAGGATTTTTCACTTGTCATATGCCTTGAACACCCACTGTTAATATACCATGTACTAGCATTGTCATTGGAGAAAGTAATTTGAGCCATCAAATTCTTTCCTTTCTTTCGTTCTTTTTCTCTCCGAACCTGCATGGTTTTCCTTCTAGGCTGGTTTTGCAAAGATCAAGAGTGGTGATGTGTTCTAAGATAACAAAAAGCTTGAATATGACTGTGTTTATCACAAAAGAAGCATTTCAAACTTTTTGGCTTAGGAGATTTACCAAGGATGGATAAGCGCTATTTTTGATTTTTGGATTTCTCCAAAGAGCACTTGCTCACTTAAACATTTTTGTCAATTTTTGAACCTCAACCCTAAGGTTTGAGTTTTCTTTCTTGAGATGAGAGCACTCATCATTAGCCACTTTGGTTTTTATTTCTTTGGCATGTAAAGCATCTTTTATTTCAATGCACAAATTTTGGAAAGAAAGAATGTTATGGAAAAATATCTCGTACCTATCTTCAAAAGATGTCTCATGTTAATAATCACAAGAATTGTCAACTTTACATGCATCTTTTTCTATTTTTCTAAAACAAAGGAAGAAAATAAGATACTTACCTTGATAGTAGTTATCACAAATGAATTGAGCACACTAGTTGATGATGTGTTTAATGTTGAGTATCTCTTCCATGTTCACTCTTGAAGATTGATGTAGAGTACTAGGTTCTAATACCACTTGTGGATTGTCAAACTTAGAAAAGGGGGGGGGGGGGGGGNAGAGAGAGAGAGAGAGAGAGAGAGAGAGTGTGTGTGTGTGTGTGGGTGGAGAGGGATGAATAAGTTCCTAAAATTTTAACTTCTTGACACCAAGAGAATATTAGTTTTAACATGGTTTCCCAACTTGGCTAGTTCACACTTAGAGGGTAGTTTGCAAGCACACCTATGGACTTTGTTCCTTCAAAAATGTGGTTGAAGGGTCCACACCCTGTATAGTCTTCAAGCCCCATCCTGGATTGCTATGCTGCAACACTAGCCACTCAACCCCACAAGGTCCTATTAGGCTTGGAATGCGGTTTCTAAGCTTCCATAACCTCTACAACCTTGAGCTCTGCTCCGGAGTGTTGCATCATAGCACAAATAACTCAATCCTGCAGGATCCCAACAAGCTCAAGCAAGATGCCTTTCCACAAGAAGCACATCAACCTTGCAGGAAAACAAGAGAAGATAATTACAATGGATAGATGCAACTTAGTTTGCTGATCCTTGTACATTGAGGTACAACACACTTTACAAATGATGATATAATGAAGAGAAATAGAGATTACAATGATAAACAAATGATTACACAATAGATTGCACATTTCCCAATGCATATGATGCCTTCTTATAGCTACCATGTTTCTAAATCCTTATTGGAACTCATGTAATGACTAGGAAATGGTCACTAATGGTCATGGAAGATGTCTTCTTCATGCCTGAGACATCTTTCTGTATTTGCCTTTAATTCTGGGAAGACATCTTTTTCATGGAAAGATGTCTTTCTAAAATCTCTATTCTAGAAGACATCATTATTTAATGGAAGACGTCTTTCTGGAACCAGCCTTCATTTTGTAAAGATGTCTTTGCTTGATGGAAGATGTCTCTGCTTGATGAAAGATGTCTATTTTTTCTTGAAGACATCTTTGTCTATGTTCACTCCAATTCTTCTAAGACATCTACTATTTCCCAAAGATGTCTTTCTTCAACTTTCTTTGTTCTTTGAATTTATCATTCCTTGGCCATGCTCATCATATCTTCTTCCAAAGTTTTATCCTATAAGGACAACAATCACACATACACAACCAACCTATGTTCTTCATTTTCCTTATGGTTTTGACATATTAAAAGATCAACACTTTGGGCATCTAGAATTGATGGATAGGTGCTATGATTGTATTAGAGATGGATTTTGTTTTTGTAGACTTTTGTATTTTTTATGATGTTTTGGATTATTATTAATGGAATGTATTTTGGTAGATATTGTGTGGATTGTTAGCTATGATATAGGGTTGTTATTGTTTATGAATTTTGGGATTTATATATTTGTAGTTTTTATAGTTTTTTAATGAATTTTTTATGTTTATTAAATTTTATAATTTCAGGAGGTTTATGATTTTGTGAATTATTCTAAGGCAAAAATGAAATGATTACTAAATAAAATGTGCAATTAAAACATATGTAAGGAAAATTAAGCATTAACATATAGGAATAAATAATGCTATGCTAGATAAGCAATAAGTATAAGAAAGTAATAAAGCGAAATAACTAAACAATGCAATAAAACTAAAGTCAATTAACACTAGGAAATATGTGTAAATAATAAAAAAATTGAAATAAAATGATAAAATAAGAGAGGAACATTTTAGGATGATGATGCCTTAGTAATAGATTTTTTAGCTTTAGACCTAGTAGAAACCTTTACATAACAGATTCAACAATGTTTAATTTGTCAAATTCCAAGTATTTGAATTCATAAGTACTAGATGACCAAGAAATGCTTAGATTTAACTTGCTATTTTTATTTGTTAAAGATGTTTAACTGATGTTATGTTTGATGTGCCATAGAATGAAACTTTTGTTTTATTTTGTACAAGCTATTTGTTTGTTTATTTCTTCTCTTTCCATGAGTTGTCTATTGGCATTTTGTAAGTTGATTGTAAACACTGGACTTGAGAAGTATTTTACAACTTGTGTTTATGATCTTCATGCATATGGTTAAGGTTTCTGCCTTCCAGGTTTACATCCTAGGCTACCATTTCACACTTCTAGGTTTGATGCATGTTTTGTGCTTTCCAAGGTATTTTTGGCTTCATTTAGAAATCTTAGGAATCATTGGACATTTTTCCTAGTGTTCTAGCTTTCATTTGGACTTGGAACAAAATGTAGTAGGGAGGTGATGTGCTGACTACCCTACATCAATGCACCCTTTATATTAATACAAGGGTGCCATTGCATCCTCCTCGTAAGTCTAGTTTGATTCCTTTGCTCTCCTATCATTTGTAGTGTGTTTTTGGGATGACTAGGCTATGCTAATAAACCTTCATTAATACCTAGATGCTAGCAAAGCTATGCCTTTGTGTTGTAAAACTATAAATACTTGGGATAAGATCTCATACTTAACAATTCTATTCATAGTGTTTCCATTTAAGTTTTGGCATCTAATTTTATGTGAAGTGGTCTTTCTTCCTTGGGTATGTTGATTTACTTTCTTATCTTATATGTTTTGAGTCATCGATTTCAAAAGTGCAACTAGACTCTATTAGAGTGCTACCTTGCTTATGTAGCACAAAACTATTTAGTTGATGTGTCATCTAGTGTTTTCTCTGTGACTACATCTTATGGGTTTCCCTTATTTTACCATATATGCCTTAAATATTAAAAACAATAAAAAAATTTATTAAATACTAAAATAATAAAAATATTTATTTAAATTTTATTTGATTGAACTATGATGATTTGTTTCTTAACCAAGGAGGTCATAACTATATGACATGGTGTTGGATCATTGAGGTTGTAACTAAGAGTCATTTTTATTACATTTCATGTGTGGTGGTTCACCTATCCCCAAGGGGGATTGCAACACAAGCATTACACCTATCTTTAAGAGGGATTAGGATGTATGTGTGTTTAAATTTTTTATATTCATTATAATTCTAAAATTCAAAAAAATTTTAAAACATAAAATCATAAACATATTTCCCATTTCTCATCATGCTAATAGAGGTTTTTATTGTATCATATGTATTATAATATCTATTACATTTATTAAATGCAACGATATACATGAGTGTTCTTAGCAATCCACTCAAAATCATCTTCAAAGATTATGAGTGGATCATACTTTTATTTGTATGATAAATTCTATTTGTTCAAAATTGGTAGGAATCCTATCATTAGTACTATTGCCAAGGAGGGTGTTGTTGAATTGCCTAGAAATACATGTATATTCTTGATTTTAATCTTTATTCAAATTGAGTGTACATTTATTTAGTGTTGTGTGTATGTTTGAATGTGAACAAAAATGTAGTTAGTGCTAAGAGTCCACCAAAGACCTTTGGAGATGTACCAAAATGAAGGAATTTTATCATATTTGACCATTCGAAGGATATGAGCCTTCCACTAATCGTGTTGGCTTATCATCAAGATAAGAAGGGAAGATGAAGAGGTGCTTATAGATGGTTCTCTAGGGAACCAATTGTAGCTACACTAAATGATCTTTAAAAGGCCCTAATCAAGATGGAGCTAGAGGATGAATGCACAACATACATAGCTGATGTGCTAGTGTACAATGAATATGAATCTTTGTACATGTATGATCTTTGAGATTGAATGGTAGAAGAGGAGGCTAGTCACAACTTTTCATCTAATCATTCAAATGAAGAGTAGGAGGTTAAAGCAGATAGGAAAGGTAAATGGTCAGTCTACCATAAAGGCCCATGATCAAGTACTATTAAGTGAAGTGTAGCTTGAACTCAAAGTGATAATCTTCTTCCTATGTTCAAACACTTGCATTTATCTTGATCTTCTAGTAGTGATGATGATGTCCCTTTATTTGATTAAGGTGATTATCATGAGGTTATTGAAGTTGTGCACATCCTAAGGAAGCATGTTGATGATAGTTAAATCATGCAAATCAACATGAGTAATATATCAACATAAAGATGGTATACTAGTGATGATTCCCAACTTCACATGCAAGCCTTTAAAAATTCTTGCTATATTCAAGGGATCGTGAGTGATTGACAAAAGTTATGGTTATTTCCCTACATCTTCATTAAACATGTAGAAACCTCATACAAATCATTTACTTTAACATTAATTCAGACATGGGAAGACATGGTTAGAATATTTATTACAAAATTTTAGACGTAGATATGAATTTTAAACTTCTAGAAGGAGATGGCTAGATGGAGGCAAGAATCCTATTAATCTCTTAACATCTTCATGGAAAGGTACATGAAAACTGCTCATTGATGTTCAAACCATGATTTCACCTAAAGAGAGTAGTTAATGTATATTGTAGAAGGGCTAAGATAAGAAACAAGAGAGTAATGGGTTAGGTTTACAAAAATTATATGGCCCAAATCAAAGTGCTCTTGAATACCATAGCAAGTATGAAGGATGAGTGGAAAAAGTGACAGTTAACTGAAGAGCACAATCTTAAGCTAGCATAGATAAGTGAGGCTAAAAATATTGAAGGTATCATTGAACCTTCCATTGTAGTTAAGGCCTTGATGCAAGATTAGGTTAGAATAGATAAGGTGTTGAGAGACTTAGCCCACATAGTGAATTGGATTTGGGACATGATGGATGAAAAGATGATCACTACTCTCAAATGCAATAAGGGTAAGTTGGTTGAAGCTATAACCAAAGTAGTCATACCACATGAATAACAAAAGAGGTATGAATGCAAGGGTAAAGTGAATCTCTCTTATTCTAAGAGCATTCATGAAGATCCAAATGAGTTTTTCTCATCCTTTGATGATAAGGATCCATGCGAATACTACATAGACCTTCATGATTCACAATGCTGCCTAGTCATGGATTACATGATTAGTCAGATGGGATGATTTAGTATGTCTTTGAATCCCAGATTTTTCAAAAGATGAATGAGCATTCTATGCCCTAGCATTTCATACTATTTTTTTAGTAGATATCTATAGCTCATGTAGTAGTATTAGTAGTGGAAATATCCAAATATTTAGCATGCTATTTCATTGAATCTTCTAACTCCTATATAACAATAGATGATCCTTCAAGTATTTTTGCCAGTCAAGCTTCCCAATAGTAGCAATAGTAGCTTCTACTTCTTGATACCATAAAAGGTGGGATACCTAGTCAACCATACCCAAGATAAACTAAATCATGTAATATTGATTTTGTATTGATCTTGCTTTCATGTATGTATCTAGGAAATATTATTGATATTTTGTTACTTTGGTTGTAGGGGGGATTTAAGGTTTTGCAATAGGAAGTTCTACCATAAGCGCAAATGTTAGAATTGTGGGACTTATTTCTTATGAAGACAAAAATCATTCATGTCAATTAAAAGGCCACATTCAGGAGATTTCAATGAAGTTTGTTAATCATAACCAAAGTATAACATCTACTTTAGTAACAAGTTCTATAGTTATATTTAGTAGAGGTAACAAGATGATATCTGATGGTGATGTTATTACTATTCCCATATCTATGGTAGCTACATAGGCAACCAAAGAAGGATATTTGCTTGATAAATGATCAGATCCTAGAAGTTCCATGGTGGAAATTCAAATTGGTAAGAAAGTTCACTATCTAGCTCTTTGTTACTTCAGTTTGAGAGTCAATATCATCTTCTTATAGTAGTACCTTAATCGGGAGCTTCCTTCTCTCAAGTATATCAATATTTGATTAAAGCTAGCACACCAATCCTATGTATATCCTATGAGATAGGTAAGTGACATGATGACATTTGTTGTAGGTTGATTGTGTCCTATAGATTATTTGGTAATTAATTTAGAAAATAAGATGGAAGATAATTTTCTTTTTATCATGGGGAGGGCTTGCTTGAGCACCACTAATGATATGTTGATCTTCCAAGACTTCCATCTCAAAATTAGTAGAATAAATAAGATCAAAAGGATGAATAACAAGGAAATACCTTGTAATCCTTTCTAGTGTTGTAGCACCACGTGTCACATCCCCATTCCCAAATGATGCTATTACCCAATGAATATGGTGTCTCTTCATAACAAGTGTTATTGTTATCTTAACAAGACTTGAAAGGGTAGTTGTAATTAAGACCCAAAAGGACATGTTGTAATAACAGACATGTCTCTTAAAGTAATCTTTCGGGGTTTGAACTATGGCATTTATACCTAGGGTTAGAGGTCGTGCCAACATGGAGTGGTGGAGTCAATATAGGCAAGTCACAGGAAGCTAGGTGAAGTGAGACAAGAAGTGGACTGGCCATCCCTTCTGGTTAAGTTATAGGCCTAACCATGGTGGTAGTGTTGGATTGTCTCTAAGGGATAGATGCTAAAGGAAGAAAACCCTAAGGAACACTCTCGAAACACAATCCAGATATGCTATTTGATATCAATAAAGCATTCTTTTCTTCATCTTTTTTGCATTTTTCCTATTATTTCCTTTATACATAATGTCAAATATCACATATATTTTGCATTTGGTATATCTTCTTAGAACACATAATGTATAATATATTGTATACTTAACATTTGCTATGACATCTGGGGACATGATGTCACAATTGGTATCAAAACAAACCACGATCCAAGGGCCATTTAGAACCATGGACCAACTACAACATAAACTTCATGATGAACCTTGAAGCCACAACAACCATTGATCATCATTGGATGCACCATATGTCTATGATGTAAGTCAAAAGAAACCTTTCTATTAATTTCATGAACAATGGATCAGGTATCTAGATCCCAAAAACCAACAAAATTATTTCATGGATATCATTAATCAATGAAGATTTGATCACAACTCATCAAGATTTATCAATTACAAAAGATGTTGGTAAAACAACGATACACCAGTCCAGGTAACTCTTACCCATCTTAATACTATAATTATTAATTGATTAAGGTCATTGTTAATTTTCAAGTTAGTAACCATGACCTGAATTGATCTTGTTTTGTTGAAATTCACTATTCAGGTAATCTAGAAGATTCCAAGTTACCATATGTTAGCCTAGAAATGTTAATTCAACAAAATAGGCTAGTTTGGTCCTATTAATTCCTAAAAAAAATATACTTCATTTTTGAACCCTAATACTATGTCCAATGTGTAGTACTTGTCAAGACAATTCCAACGATACAAATTTCATCTTGATTGGACTTACGGTTTGGGAGATATTGATGTTTAAAGTTTCTCTTTATATGTGCATTAAAATAATATTAAATTATTATTATTCCTTTTATAAAAAAATGTCAAAATTTTAGGGTCAAAAATAAACCTAGAATTGTCGATTACCCATATCGAACCCTTATCTTGTCATTAGACGAACCATCATGTCAATTGCCGAGGTAAGGTGGAATAAAATAATAATAAAATTTTTTTAAAAAAACTTTAATTTAGAGTGGGAGGTCATGGGTTCAAACCCAGGTTCCCATAGTTTTAATTAAAAAAAGAGATACATATAATATATATATATATATCTTTTTGTTTAAAATAATAATATTATTAAAAAATAAATAATAATAATAATAAAGCCTTTGGTAGGGCTGCGATCGGCCCTGCTGCCAATTGTGGCCGATGACAGTTAAGGGTTAGCCCTAAGAGCCCACCAAGGACAACCACACATTGCGCATCACCTATCGATCCCTTAGCCAATGCGTCGATCTGCAACCTCGCACTACCACACCAGCACCATCAGTTGCATGTCCCTACCACTCTACCGTCAGCTGCACCATTGTTGTTGCTACTCCTCTATGCACATCGCCTACTACGCCTGCTACCTACCATCATGTTTCCTTACAACTAAATTTGCAACTACCATGCCTAAAACCCATGTCATTTTTTTGCCTACTGCCTACCGTTTTTGCCATAGAAACCCTTGCTGCATTTTTCACATTACTTGTTTTCCGCTAACATCATGAATCACTACCTCCTACACTGCCACAAACCACCTCTCTTGCCTCCCACACTACCATGAACCACCTCTCTTGCTATCACAAACCACCTTCCACACCACCACAAACCACCTCTCTTACCTTCCACGCTACCACAAACCCCCTCTCTCGCTGCCACAAACTGCCTCCCATGTTGCCACAAACTAGCTTGCACTCTACCTCCTACTCTTGTGTCGTAGATCACTTTCTCATTTTGGGGTTGCATTGGCCTTGTTTAGGGCTATGCAAGCCCCAAGGGAGGGTCAAAAAGTGCTACAAAGGCCCTGAAAAATGGCCACATAAGCCCAAGGATGGATTGCACAAGCCCTAAAAAGGGATTGCATAGGCTTGGGCCACACCACCCAATGTAGCCCCTTTTTCATCGACTTCGTCGTTGTCACCATCGACATGCACCTTCATCTATTGTGTTGCTTGCCTCATTCGTGTTCCCTGTCCTACTGCTATCCATCACTCAACCACCCACCATCCACCTAGGCCACCATCGACACGCTACCATGGCCATTGTTGCCATTGACATGAAAATGACAAAATCTCCATCACCTGACAAAAAAATTGAAATTTTCGTTAATTGATAGAGGATTTAAAATTCCATCATGAAACATTTAATTTAAATCAGAAATGTGCAAAAATAGTTTTTAAAATTTGAATTTTGCATGTTGGTAGCAATAGAGACAAAAATTCTACAATTAAGCATGCTTGCCTTGGAGTAAGACTAGGATGGGTGACCTCTCGGGAAGTCTCATTTTTTGCACCAAAGGTCCTAGCCTGTAGAAGCCATCACTTTTGATTTTAGAAGTCTTTTTCAATGGACAAATAGTTATTTCCTATAGTTGTCAACCTTCTAGACACAATGGTGAAGTCAGATCCATCCCAAGGAACCCCAAAAATTAGTTTTAACTTATTGCCCAATATAGTGCCTTGAGATCCTCAAAAGTTTAATTTTCATACAACTTGAGCATATGATGTTCTTTTTCAACATATGAATACTCATTCCTAACATTTTCACCCTTCTAAGCTCAATGGTGAGGTCAGATTTATCACTTGGAAACCCAATAATTCAATGATATTATAAATTTAACCTTTTAGGCTTTAAGATTTAGTGCATAACCTTCATAGATAGTCTTAAGATCACTAGGGCATGTCATTAGTTACATTGCCAGAGTCAGTGTTCTTAAGGAGGTAGAAAGGCCATCAAAAATTAGATAATATATTAAATATTACTAAAAACCAGGTAACATAATTATATATTACTAAAATTAGATAATGTAGTTATTTAGTTGATGTAGTTGATTATCAGTTGATGTATTAGTTAATGATTAGTTGATGTATTAGTTGGAGAATTAGTTGAAGAAATAGAACAATCTTCAACCATCAATAAAAGTGTATATTAACCCATCTTGCAATCAAAACATAGGGAAAAAACAACATGAAGACTCAAAATCTCATTTCAACAAGGAGAATGATACTCATGAAAAGAAATGATTCAAAAGAAAATCCAAGAATGAGAATGAAGATTGCAACATACAATGTGCTTGCAAGATCTTTAGCAAGTGAGAAACAACATCTGCTATGTCCATCATGGGTCTTAGATTGACACTAATATTGATATCCATGCATCTTAGTAGACTTAGAAGATTTGGATGCTGATATCTTGTGCTTACAAGAAGTGTTGTCGTGGGAATTTCTATATCAATTCCAACCAAACTTGGAAAAGATGGGATATAGAGGTATTTACAAGCAAAAAGTTTCTTATGAAAGTTCTTCTTTTGTGCCATATAGATTAGCCTATTGTAGAAGTCACAACATGGATGGTTGTGCAATATTTTATAAAGAAGCCAAGTTTGAATTAGTACAAAGATTTGCATGGAGTTTATAAAATATGATTTTTGAAATTCCAAAACTTTAAGAGATGGACAAGAAGGAACAGTTAAGATTTTAGAAAAATCACATAGCCCTGGCAATGATTCTAAAAGTTCATCTACCAGGAAGGTGTGTATGCATGGTTAACACACATTTGATTGCCAAACCAACATGTTTAGATGTTAGACTATGTCAAGGAGCATATTTGATTAAGCAAATAGAAGAAATTTTGAAGAATAAGTTATTACTAAGTTATAGTGATCCAGTTCCATTATTCTTTGTGGAGACTTCAATGCAAAAGTTGGAAGTAGTGTTTATCAATTCTTAAAATACGAATTTTTAAAGAAATCTTTGGAAGATGAACTTGATTTAACAATATTTTTCCATTAATTCAACATGAAATTTCATTGGCTAGTGCATATTTTGCTTATTTTGAATCTTTTGTAGATAAATCAAATTCCAAAATTCAGGAGCAAATGATATTGATGGATAGTATTCATCAAGAACCATAGTTTACCAATTACTTTGCAATGATTAATGAGGATGGATCAACAACATTCTTCATTGAGACTTTGGATTATATTTGGTACAATGTTCGATTCTTCAAAGCTACCAAGTTACTAGAGTTGATTTCTAAGGAAGAAGTTAAGAAGGATTAAGATCAATCCTTTCCATCCTGAACAAGACCATTCGATCACATACCACTTATGGCAGAATTACAATTACTCCCATCATAAGGTGGATCAAGATCAAAATGTATCTCACTCTTTCTTTTATTTGATGATCTTATTATTTTATTCATTGTTCAATTTATATTTCAATTAGATAAGAAAAATATCTATGATAATAAAAATTGGGGATAAAGGATTTGCCTTGCCTTCACTTGGGTAACCAGATCCAAGTTGCACTTTGTGTGACCCTAGTTAGGACTAGTGATTGGTGGTTGATAAATCTTTAATTCACCTTTTTTCATTATCTTAGAAAATGAAGTAAGTATCAAGAAAGTAATATTTAATTTTCCATATATTTTTTCTCACATATATTTTATTTACAAAATATGCAAGAAACAACTTCAAGTTCAATGGAGAAATCAAATTATTGGAGCACAAAATCATAAAAGAAAGCATTGGAGTTGGAAAAAGATAGAGAACGTGGACTTGTTCGAGGATGAATAAAACCTAAGGGGTGTAGATTGTCACATCCCCATTCTCAAATGATGCTACTGCCTAATGAAGATGGTGTCTCTTCATAACAAGTGTTATTGTTATCTTAACAAGACTCGAAAGGGTAGTTGTAATTGAGACCTGAAAGGGCATGTTGTAATAACAGGCATGTCTCTTAAAATAACTTTTGGGGGTTTGACCAAAGAAATTTATATCTAGGATTAGAGGTTACACTAGCATGGAGTGGCAGAGCTGGTATAGGCAAGTCACAAGAAGCTGGGTGAAGTGGGATAGGAAGTGGACTAGTCATTCCTTTTGGTTGGGTTATAGGCCTAACTGTGGTGGCAGTGTTGGATTGCCTCTAAGGGATAGATNTTCAACATTATGTATAAAGGAAATAATAGGAAAAATGCAAAAAGATGAAGAAAAGAATGCTTTATTGATATGGAATAGCATATTCGGATCGNTTTATCTTTGATCATTCTTGATACTCAATTTAATACTTAGAGGTCTATTAGATGATAAACATGGATTAGTCATGAGGGAGGAATTCTCCATGCCATGTGAAAATTTATTTATATGCTATTTTTATTTGTGTATTTAATAAAGTTGGTGTATTAGGATTTTGTAGTTTTTGATATTATTGGATAATTAATTATGATATTTTATTTTCTTTTAGAGTGTATATGGGAAAAAAAATTTATGTACTTTATGAATGCTTACTCAATAAGCCAATGTTGGATGGGTGAGTTATAGATGCAATGGTGATGATAATGAAAAGAAGAAAGAAAAAGAAAAGAAAAATATTAGTAAAATGTTAAAAAAAGAGATAATGGAAAGAGCAATATGCTTCTCTATTAGTAATCTATACAAATTAGTATTTTTACCATTCCAAACTGATTATATAATTACTCATATCAAAATCAAAATGAGTGGTTTAACTAATACGTATGCAAGTATTTTTGAAGTTTAATCCATTGTTCAAAAGTCTCTCTCTCAGTAAACTTTGGTAATGTTAATTGTTGCTTCCATCCAAATCTCAAATTTATTTATTCCATGGGTCAATATTATGATTTTTAATCTAAGCCTTTACCAAATTTGAACTTTGGATTTTCTCTTGTTTGATCATAGTTTTATAAACTTTCTTGAGATGTGGGGTTGGTGAATATAGCTAAGGAGATCAATGAGATGTTTATGAATAAAGAAAAATTTGGGGAGCCTACTATGCATACATGCACAGACGGGGGAAAAAAATTAAATTGTTGACTTCTAGATGCTCTGGGGCATGTTATCTTAGTTTGATCATACCAATGGTTGGACTAAAAAACAATCAAGGCTAGATGACACTAAAAGTGATAGGTGTACCTTACTCTTAAAAGGTAGACTTGGAAGTTGAGCCTATTTTATGAATGAGTAGCAATAAAAGGTTGAGGTAGCAGATCTCTTATGGGATATAAGGAATGCTCACATGTTTCATTAGGTAATTATATAGTTGACTAGAAATTTGGTGATGTTACACTCTCATCCCTTTTTTTCTTTTCCATTATTCATTATCCATCTCTTTCATTTCAGTTCTTGTCCATTATTATATGTGGCAGGAAGTCGATTAAGCAAAGTGAAGAATGAGATCTAGTCATCCAAGGGGATGGATTTGTATTTGATACAAATGTCTTACTAATTATTGGGAATCCATAAGTACTTCATTAATGAATTTCACAAGGACAGAAAAGGCAAGTGTTTACTATAGGAAGTACCCACTTATGAATCCTTGGTGGATTAGCATTACAATAGAGCAAGTTAAGGATTATTGAGTAAGCATTCATAAAGTACATAAGGCACTTGGTGAATCCTTGGTTGTTAAATTACATAAGGCACTTGATTGGTATTCTACTTATATGAGTATTGACACTTCATTCTTTAAGATTTAATCATAATAAAATCTTTTTGGTTCACCTTCTTTATTCCTATATTTTATTATTCTTAGTGCTTTAGTCATTCTTCCATTTTTCAAACCCTTCTTTCCTAGCTTTGTCTAATGGAAATGCATAAATGGATCAATGAATTTGATTTCCATGATTTTGAATGTCACCAAAGGTAAGTTTCTAATGCTCTTATTGTCTTACTTCTTAGATGCTTTGCTGGGCCGATTTAGGATGATTCAAACTTGTTGTTAACCCTGCACATATGGGAGATCTATGTCATTCTAAAGTTAATCAAAATACCTTGTTAATTAGTAGGCATAGATAATCATACTAGAAGACATATCACAATCAAAAGAATGATTGACTAGGAGAACATAATGGTGGTGGCTCCTAGATGATATTTAGAGGTGATTGGGATCATACTTGATTTAGAGGATGAGATGCCTTATACAAAGATATCTTGCATCTATCTTTTAGACCAACTCCATTAGCACCAAATAAGGGAATTATCCATGCCTCCAGCTTCTTAACATACATAGGTGTGATGATCTAGTAGATTCGTCTCTTGGCATCCTTGTTTTAGCATCAAGAAAATCTAAGAACCCCTTCATGATGGTAGGTTTTGGCCCATTATGCACATTGAAAGTGAGGGACAGACTACCACAATTCATGTTAAGAGTTTATAAGATCTTGATAGCAATTTCTTGAACATAATGGAAGCCATCGTGGGGGGTGAGGCTATAAGGGAGCATCTCATATAGTTTACTCCTCTTTTGCTAGATGCTCCACCCATAGTCCATTATGATGCTCCTCTTCTATTGTAGACTTATGTTTATTCACAAAGTATTTCTTCTTCATATCAACTAATGTGTAGCATGCACAATGTCTAACATGTGGTAGAAGTTCTCCAAGTATCCATTGATCAACCTAGGACTAGCCACTAGGTGGAGGAAGAGTAAAGAATAGATCTAAGTGCTAAGATGTTGTTGAGGAACATTGATAGTATGGTGGGGATTGAGCTTATCAACATATGGATTGTGTTAGAAGTTAGGCTAAGATACAATATTTACATGAATAACTAGAACACATTACACTATTGATACCAACACCTTTTACAATCATCCTAGAGGTGCTGATTGAGTACTTGTACATTGAATTGTTTTAAGCATGTGATGTTTGCAAAGAATCCATGTTCATGAAAAATGGTTTGAAGTGACAAATTAGAATGTTAAAGCATTGGTCCCAAGAATGGGAAGGATGAACTAAGGAAAAGATAAATAACTACTTTCTCTTACCTAGTAGGTATGAAGGCTAGAGGATGAAAGTCAAATCATGATCCAATTTAAAAAAAATACCTTCATATAGAGAAAGACCATTAGAACTTAAAGGAGAACCTAGCAAAGAAGACTACTAGGAAAACCGATGAACTCAAGAGGATTCAGCTAATTGAGTAGAAAAGCTAGGGTGTTAAGATGCATAGATTGCATAAAGTTGTGACTTTACTTAATGAACAGGTAACTAGGAAGAGGCCTAATGTGAAGGAAAAATCTAAAACCTTGCATTTCAAACTTCAACAAATGGTTGCAAGTGAGCCAATACTATAGAAGAAGATGAGTGTGTTGAAGAACATGTACATCTTTTTCCATGAAGTAGCTATCATAGTCCTTAAGAGAAGACTCAAGGAGGTAGAAGAGGATATGTAGGTGGAACACAGAGTGTATCTTTATGTAGTTTAGGCTTCTATAGTTCAACCATATATAGAGTTAGAGGAAAAACTTCATTAAGCAATGGTTGAGTTGGATTTAGACTTCTATAGTTCAATCATATACAGAGTTAGAGGAAAAAATTCATTAAGCAATGGTTGAGTTGGATGTAGCCTAGTGTGAGCTCTTGTAGGGAAAGAAAAGTTACAAGTAATTCTAGGTAGATGTTGAGGAAGGGAGTCAAACACTTCTATAAGACCAAAGATTGATGCATGAATAGAATCAATAACCTTCATCAAGTTTAGTAGACCTTAAGGTCCAACTTCAAATATATCACATGTCTACATCAAGCTATTCAAGCTTCTTTTTATATCAAGAAAGCATGTTCAAGAGCTTCTTCTCTTAGTCATTACCCCTTTTAATTTCTTGGTGAGATGGCTTGTATTTTTTTATAATCATGATCTATATGTTTATACAA
This sequence comes from Gnetum montanum, assembly GCA_015680685.1. Lineage (NCBI taxonomy): Eukaryota > Viridiplantae > Streptophyta > Gnetopsida > Gnetales > Gnetaceae > Gnetum > Gnetum montanum. The sequence continues at coordinate 47,225 of MNCI01015001.1, read as the reverse complement.
TTTTATTTTTTTGCATTGATCATATCATGTGTCTAATCCTAGTGAAGAAATGATGAGTCGTCTAGTGGTATTTTATAAGTCGATTGTAAGCGCTATGTTGCAATCAGAAAAATCAACCATTGAAAAGTCGAGAGATCTAGCACAGTAGCCTCAACCCTCGGATCCCAAGGGCCTCCACAAAAAATGGGATTCAAAGTACCCTAGATGATTCAACAGATCACCCAAGGATTTATGGAATGCAAACAGGAATGGTTTTGAAAAATGGATTTGAGTGTGGTTAGAAATGTAGATAGAAACGAACTATTGTAAACAGAAATGTAAATAGAAATCACCATTAGATAAACAAATGTAGAAATTGAAATGAAAACCAAACCTTTATACAAAATTAAACAAAAAATTTGTAAAGGGATATAAATAGAGTTTGGGTTTCATAGTGTACAAGTTGTGCCAAAAGGCATAAGAAGCCGCTAGTTGAAAGCTTGAGGTTCATTGGAGAGAGATGAGAGAGCTGCCTTCATGATTTGGTTGCTTTCTAGTTTTGGTTAGCTGCAAGATTCCATTGATCTTTGTCAAATATCTTGCATGGGAATGGGATTGGTGTTACATGCTTGGAACAATGGAAACTATGTGGGAGTCTTTGTGCCTAGTGTAGTCCCACTTTCTACTACCAAACGACACTACTAGTTGAAGGTATGACAGTTGCAATGGGTTTTTGGTGAATGCCAATGGAGATGTAAATGGATTTACACTTTCAATAGTAATGGCAACTACATGGAGGTGTGCAGATCCAACGTAGTACTAGTTTCTGCTATTGGAAATGTAACAAGGTTGTAAGTGGGCTTGGTGGGAGACAGGAATGGCTGTGAAAGCGAAAATAGTTTTGTTGTTAGAATGGTGTTGAAAATGCGAAGTGTTTTGAATGCCAAGTGTATGTGATACCAACTGAGAAAATTTAGAATAGTATATATCTTGTGAAATGCCAAAATTCAGAACCTAGAAATGGTGTCAATGTTGGGCTTTTATAGGGTTGGTGTGGCTGTTTTTGGGACTTTCATTGATGGCTAATTAATTAGCATTGATTGGAAACTTGCAACAGCTACTTCTGTCAGTGTAGTCCATTGGCTATTGCCAACGTAGTTAGTCCAACTACTGCCAATGTAGTTTGCCAACTACTTCTAGCATAGTTAGGCCAACTATTGCTAATGTAGTTAGCCAACTATTGCCAACATAGTTAGCCAACTACTACCATCATAGTTAGTTCAACTACTATTAGCGTATTAGCTATTTGTGGTAAGTCTGGAATGGACTAGACCCATAAAGCTCGTCCATTTACTATAAATAGTAAACAAGCTTTTTGCCTATGTTGAAGGCTTTCAGAAATGGAAAATGGAAAAGTATTGGGAAATGATAAGATAAAAATGATGGAACCTATTGGAAAGTGTCGTGCTTGGTGAAGACTACTGTTGTTGACTTGGGAGGTATATGCTAGCTATTGTTGGAGAAGTGGCTATCCCAATAATGCCAACGCTACACTTCTACCTACTTCTAGTCATGACTATGTTGGCTACTATAGCTACTGTGGATACTGTGATTGGCTCTAGCATAATTGGGGCTATACCCCTACAAAAACTCATGAAAATGCCATTCTTAGCCATTCTAAAGGCATTTTTAGCCTTCCCAAGCCCAAATATGGACATGGGATGCATAAGCCCACATTGTTTTTCTTTGAGCCCAACCTCAAAGCCTGAATACAACCTTCCATACCTTGAACAACAATGCTAACCTATGTTGACACTCATGCATCATGACCTTATGACATTCCTTCGTTATGATAATAGTATTAACATGTTCATTTGGAAACTTAGGATCTATCATTGCTAGGTCATCAATAGGTGAAACAATGAGTTGTATGGCTATAACTTGACCTTTTGTTGAGGATTGAAAGACATAATGAAGGTCATACTTTGTGGTTATGGATTTCCACTAGGCTATTTGGCTACTCTCCTATGTGTTGGTTGTTATGGCTCTAAGTATGTTGCCCTTACAAATGACATTGACTTGGCTTCTAAAGAGGTAATGTCTCCATTTCTTTAGTGAGAAGACTAGTCCTAAATAGTACTTCTCTACTTTGGAATACCTAGTTTCGTGGGCAACTAATACATAGCTAAGGTAGTATATTGGCATCTCTTCTCCATCATCATGCTTCTGGTAGAGTAGAGAGGTGATGGATATATCAAAGATAGCAAGGTAGATGTAAAATGATTTACCATGTTATGGAGGATAGACTATGGTAGTTGTGCCAATTCTTGCTTAAGGTTTTCAAAGGCTTCTTGGCATTGAGCTATCCACTCATAGTGAACTCCTTTCTTAAGCAAGTGTTTCATGGGTTGTAGCTTATCCATAAGCCTAGCGATGAACCTACAAATAAATTTTAGTTTTCCTTGTAATCCTCAAATATCTTTAAGGTTGGTAGCCACTACTAATTTGGATATGGCCTTAACCTTATCAGGGTTGACGTGAATCCTAGCTTCAGATACTACAAAGCTAAGAATTTTACTAGCCTTGATACCAAAGACACACTTCTTGGGATTTAGCTTAAGCTCATACTTGAGACACCGTTTAAGCACAAGGTCTAGGTCATTATCATGGTCATCGGCCACCTTGAACTTGATAGCTATATTTTCTACATAATTATTGAGCAAACCTAACATGTACTCACTAAAGGTGTACATCATAGCTCTTTGAGAAGTTGCTCCTGCATTTTTAAGGTCGAAAGACATCATGATATAACAAAAGGAATCTCAAAGAATCATGAAGATCATACTTAGTTGATGTTCTAGGTTAATCCTAATCTGCTTGTATCCTAAAAACCTATCCATGATGGATAATAAGGCATGTCCAGCCATAGTATCGATAAGTTGGTCAATACTAGGCAAAGGGAAATTGTCTTTAATGGTTGCATTGTTTAGGTCTTGGAAATTGATGCAAATATGGATACTCCCATTTTTCTTAGGGACTACCATGATGTTGGACATCTAGTCTATGTGGTCAATAGCTCTAATGAAACTATCCTAGTATAGCTTTGTAATCTCATCATGAACTACCAAGGCCAAATTAGGTTTGATCTTGAATACTTTTTGCTTAATTGGTCTAATGATAGGATCAAGTATGATGTTGTATTGGATTAGATGTGGATCTAAGCTTGGCATATCTTTATATGACCAAGGAAATGCCTTAATGTTGTCTTGTAGGACCTTGGTGATATCTTGAGCTTACTGAGGTTTTAGTGCGGAACTTAGTTTTAAGGGTTTTGTCCTTACCACTATGTGTTGTGATAGGAATCTTAGCCAAAGAATCTTTAGTTATGTTACCAACCTCTATATCAAGGGTTTTAACTCGGCTTTTAGGCCACTCTAGAGGTTTTTTGATTGAGGCTATGTAGTTGGCAAGGTTCTTAGGCTCAAGGTCTATACAATCAAGATCAATGCATCATTGAATATCACCATGAGGCCTACTCAAGCTCAAAGGCAAGGTGATTTGCTTCCAAGTATCCATACTTCAATCCTGCATATCAACCATAAGCACATTAAGTGGCACTTGGATAAAGATAAGCAAACAATGCTAAAACAATATGAAATACCTTAGCAAACATGCAAACATACACTATCCCAATGACAAAAAAAGATGAAAATAAGGTCAATCAAGTCTATAATGGATAAATAATGATCAATGGGATTAAACAAAGGTCACATAAGGAAAATAATAGGTCATAAGAAAGAGAAAATAAGGTGAACATGGTAAAACATGAAGCTACATAGAGGTCACATAAAGTCAGTTGATGAGAAAGAAGGTCAACAAGCCAAAGACAAGGTTGAATTTATGAGAATGGAATGCATACTATAGAAATTGACTGATGCTAGTCAAATAAGGTTAGATTTTGCTAGTTTTAGGCCTTAGTGAGCCATGGTATGGGGCTACAGGGTTGCTGGGACAGTTTGTGCACATGAGGAGGTCATTTTGGGGTTGTTTTTGAGAAAAATTGGCATATTTTTCTATGCCTACACTGGCCCAACATAGTCTTGCCTACCTCTAGCATAGTTGGCCTTTAGGGGCACTTCCTAGAACTTGGAATGGGTATGTTCTGGCTTCTAGTAGTCTAAATAGCTAGTTATGTAATAGGTATTGAAGATTGACAAGTTTTGGTACCCTAGGATCCTCAAATTATGGAAAAAAGCTTATTACTAGTGATGACTAAGCTGGGATACTAGGCCCTAGCATAGTGACAAGGGAGTTCATGAGTTCATGGGGTTTCCAAGGCCAAAACAAAGTGAAAATTCCACTTGGAAGTCATGGGGATAAGGTTCTAATCATTCTAGATCAATTTTGAATTATTTTGAGCTATTTTCTATCAATTTTTGTTGCCACATTTTCCCTCCCTAGTTGGACAATGCTAGCCCAGCGTAGTCCTTGTCTTCTTTAGTGTAGTCTAGTAGGAAAATTGATTTTGATTAGTGCTGGTGCTTGATCAACCATCCTAATGGGATTTTGGGGTCACTAGCATTGTCGGCTAGGGTTTTGATATCAAAGTTGCTAGTTTTCATGCTTTTTTTTATCCTTGAATTCCAAAACACCTTGGGACTACACTTGGTATATAGTTCCTAGCATAGTTAAGGATTGTAGATGGGAAAAGGTTGAAAGAGAATGGATTTTGGCTTGTTTCCCAAAGTTTCAAGGTTCAAGCATGATCCAATAGGATTCTAGGCTTTCTAGGAGTCAATTTGCGTAGTTCTAGAGCTATTTTGGCAATGTTTGAAGGGATTACAATGGCCTTGGGTAGGGACTATGCTAGCCTAGCATATTCATAGTCTCTTTGCCAATGTAGTCAAGTTGGGATGGTTGAAAAATTGGCTTTGATTGCCAAAATAAACTTTGGTAGGCCCAACAACTTTTGGAAGTGAAGTACAAGCTATTTTGGTTGAATTTTGACAAGTTTATGGGGACTACGCTGGATCTGGAAAGAGACTACATTGGCCTAGCATAGTTCCAACTTTCCCTAGCATAGTCCATGATTTAATGGTGAAAACGATTAGAAAATATGAATTCTATGGTTTGTTAGGCTTTGGTGAGGTTCTAGGATCTGTTGGAAGTAGATTTTGCATCTTTCTGGTAACTTTGGACAGTTTGATGTGGATTAAACTAGGGCTTGCAAGGGACTACATTGGCCCAATGTAGTCCCAGTTTTTCTTTAGCATAGTCATGCTCTAAGGGTTCAAAACTAGTGAATTTTGGCTCAAATATATGGTCTGGTGGTCTTAATGTGCCTTGGAAAGGTCCTACGGTTGACAAAGGTGTTTTCTAAGTGATTTTGGACTATTGTGAAGTTCTTGATGTGGACTACAACAGGCTTGGGATGGGACTACATTGGATCACTGTAGTCCTACTTCCTTGTTAGCATAACCTAGTTTTGGATAACCAAAAGTTGTTCCCATGGTCAATGGAGGCTTTCAACGAGGTGCTAAGGCTGACTGGTAATGAATTTAGTTAGTTTTGACAATTTTTTTGGTAATTTTGGTGGACTATGCTAGGCTTGGAGAGTGACTATGCTAGTCTAGTGTAGTCCTCACCTTCTTTAGTATAGTCATCATAGAACTAACCAAAAATGGTAAGAAACAGAGTTTCTAGAATTACATGGGCTTAATCAAGGCTTGGTGGATAGTAGTTTAGGCTATTCTTGATAAATTTCATTAATTTTTGGAGGACTACATTGGGCTTGAAGGGGGACTATGTTGGGCCAGCGTAGTCCCCATTTTTTTAGCATAGACTATATTCATGTTATCCAGAATGGTGAAAAACTACAAGATTTGCTGATAGATAGCTCTAGATGGAGTACTAGTTTGTTCCTTAGGTTAATTTCTTATGGTTTCTTTGGATTTTTGACCATTTAAGATAGACAATGTTAGACTCAAGCATGGACTACACTTGCCTAGTGTAGTTAAGTGGTAGGTATGAAAGTATGAATGGAAAGTCAGTTTCATGGCCATACTAGCCTACTAGGATTTTAGGGCTTACTGGAGTCAATTTTATGTTTTTTTGGTGATGTTCAAGGGGACTACACTAGGCCTGGACTAGGACTATGCTAGCCTAGCATAGTGCTAGGTTTTCCAATTGTAGTCATAAGGGAAAGGGGAAAACTGGTACCATTTACTATAATTGACCATGCTTTGGGCTTGTCAAAGCCTCAAACTAGATCTTGGAAAATCAAAGTGTTGATTCGAGATCAACTAGGAGTTGAATGGATTGCATGGGTTGCTTGGGATTACATGAAGACAAAGTATGAAGTTGGAATTTGCTAGGCTATAGGTAAGACTATGTTGGCACTGTGTAGTCCCTTACTTCCTTTAGTGTAGTTAGTGGAGATACTAGGTTCTTGTCAGATTTGAAGTGTTAGTGATTAATTTTCAATGCTATCAGGGGTTCTGGTCAAGGTTTGGGAAGGTTATACTACTAATTTGGAGGCTTTTGTAGGGTTGGATGGGCAGTTAGGATTCCATCTCATTGGGACTACATTGTCAGTAGCTGAGGCTACATTGACCCAGTGTAGTTCCTTGTTCCCATTCAGTGTAGCTTTGAGAAACCATTAATTTTTTACAAAAATTTGGTATATTCAACCATATCTTAAGGTTTCTAGGAATGTCGAATGGGAGATAGAATTGAAGTGGTAGTCTTGCTAGTGTTATCTCGTAGTCATACCCAAAATCCCAAAAATCTTAGCGCAATTGTTGTTTTTTCCATTATTTTTTGTAACATTTAGTACGGTCCATTTAAAATTAGCAAGTGTTATGGAAAAAGCTTCACTAAAACCCAACATAGCCCTAGTTTCCATTTTCAAAACTAAGTGAAAGTGGAGTTGAAATAAAGCCTAGGGTTTCAAGTGTGACACCTAGGATTGGATTGGTATTAAGTTGAAAAACTTGGAAAGTTGTTGGTGCTTGTTTCATTTTTGCTATAGTGCATTGGTGTGCAAGTTCTACAACCATTTCTACTCTCCATAGACTAGTGCCTAGCATAGTGGTAGCCACCAGGGAACTATTGTTAGCATAGTTACACCATCAAAGCACCACTCCTAGCATAGTCCATTCATTGGATTTCTTTTGTAGCATAGTCCAAGAATTTCTTCACATTTCAAGGCTTGTTTCCAGCACCTTGGGCAAGAAAATGGCTCCTGTTAGAAATGAAGAGATGGAGGATGTGAATGCTATAGCTAAGACCTTAATTTGTTTGTCATGCCCAAGGATTGGGGCTAGTTTAGTTGCCACATTTTCAAGGTAGGCGACTTTCATTGGTTTTCTATTTCATTTCATGTATTTTGTTTTTTGGTTTCTATTCCATTTCTTAGATCTATGCCTACATGTTATTTTCCAATTCTATAAAAATCATACCTCATATTTTGGCCATGTTTACATAGATCCAAGGTTGTTTGGTAGTTTTGATCTTATAAATTGGATTTCAAAAATGGGTTTGTTGTTTTGATGCTTTTTTCTATTTTACAAACACGAAATAGCTTTTCTTAGATCTAAGATGAAGGACTTGTTAAATTAAATTTTAACAAAATCCTACCCCCCTTATTTCTATGTGTTTTCAAATGGGTTCAAGTTGGTTTGGCTATATTTTCTCTAACTGATGGCTAGATTAAGTTAGATTTTACAAGCTTTGTTATTTTTGGATGAAAAAGCATGCAATGTTATGTATTTTTTACTAAGAAAACAGCTATGTATTTGAAAACTTTATTGCTATGGATTTGTATAATTATGTTTAATATTTGCAACAGTTGTGATCTCATTGAATTTGGAGTTTGTAATGATGAAGTTATGGCCATTTGAGTAAGGTTGTGGAAGTAGGATTTTTTGCCATTTTTCAAATTTTATGGAAGTTAATGAGTTTTTTTCTAAAAACCATGACAATTGTTTTAAATTTTCTATGGATTTGGGTGTTTAGTGCTCAATTTAAGCTTTCAAATAGTGGTGGAATCACTCCTTTTGGGGCTCAAATGAATTTTTAGCGAATTTCTTACTAACCCTACATGAAAGAGGGTTTATGTTGATGGTTGCGGTTAGATCAATTGTGTAATTTTTTTTCTTTTGAAAAACTAGCTGGGATTTTTAATGATTTCTTATTATGGAATTGTAGTTATGATTTTAGGATTTCAATAGCTATGGAATCATCGAATTTTGTGAAGTGGTTAATTAGTTATGGTTGTTTCCATTTGGTCACGTGAAACCATGATTTCTAGTCTATGGCACATTTACCCCTTTGAAGATGGGCAATGTTGAGGTTGTAAAAAAAATTTTCTATGAACGTCTCATGGTCTTGGGGATTCCTTGAATTTTTGGAAGAGGGTAGAAGTGATTTGAATCAAAAATAAATTTTTTTCTAAGTGTTTTCCTATGGCCATTTTGGTGGTAAGTGTAAAGTTTCATGGATTGTTGGTTATAGTCTTATGTCACGTGTCAAGATATTTTCTAAGTGTAGGATTGTTCATGGACATTGAGAATTTAGTCTTTTACTTTTATTTTCATGTTTTTAGTACTAAGTTGTCAATTCCATGTTTTTAGTTCTAATTTGTTATTGTTACAGTTTTAGTTTTAAACAGTCATTTTGTGTAAATTGTTTTAAATTTTGTCCAAGTTACAATGCTTTAGTTTTGAGTTTACATGGTTACAACTTGTTGTGGTTGGATGTTACAGGGCCTTCTTGAAGCTCATCTTGGTGGTGATCAAGATGTTGGGGTTGTTGTGTTGTATCAACATGCCAATGCCTAAATTGCCAAATGTCAACATGGAGTGGGATCATTGTGGGGTATGGTTTAGGAAGGGGGTCTCAAACTTCTTGGCCTACCTACTTCATAACTACAATGTGATAGTTTAGTCACAACTGACATTTGAAGTGACAATAATGATTATGAAGACCATTCTACCTAGATCCTATAATTTGATCATGAAGTTCATCAAGGATGAACTTGATGCCCACGTGGGAGGTGAGACACATGATGATATGACTACCATGGGTTCTTACAAACTATCACAAATTTGTAAGATGCCAAAGTTTAAACAATATAATAGGGAAAACACCATAAGTATTGGCCATTGTGCTCATACATGGGTTCAAAACCTTCCTGGCACTATTTATCATATAGAGGGGTAAGTAACATTATTATCTCGGTTGGTTTTTGTTGTTTTGTATCTAGGTTATAACTATGTATGGTATGTTGTTTTTATTTATCTACAAATTTAGGATGGATGATCAAGGTTGGATTGAGGCTGATAACCTCTTGATCGTAGCTCACACAGCTCAAGAGGTGTTTGCTAGGAGCCCAAACATGAGGCTTGTGGTGTTGGAGCAATTGCATAGGGACCTTGAGAGTAGTATTAGATGTCAACCCAAGGTCTATAAGAGATGCCTAGCAAATAGAAGTAGAGAGAGCTGCTGGGCTAGTCCATCTCTTGATGATCTAGACTTGGATCCACAATCCAAAACTCTTACGATGCCTAACTCATTTAGGCGAAGCAAGTGTTAGATTGTTCATTTTATGCTAACGTTTTTCTAGTTATATGGTTGTTAGGCCATTTTAGTTTACTTAAGTGGTTATGCTTGTTATACCTATGCTAAGTCTAATGGGCTATATTTTGCTATGTTGCAACAGCCATTGCATCTACTAAAGTTATGGGTCTCACTTCAAAATGTATGGAAGAGACCTTGATCCTTAAGTTTGGTGAGGTGAAATCCTCATAGGACTGGTTATCAAATTGGACACTCAATGCTATATGTGTGAAGGTCATCCATGTAGGCTTGTTTGACCTCTTCATGGCCCCAAGCCTAGTTGTTCCTACTATAGAAATATTAAACATCTTTAACTCTTTTAACTAAAGAGTTTAGAGATTTGTCACTCGTTTTCATGATGTGACTGTTGTTTTGGACATTAATGCATCCACATTCAGTGACCTCTTTCGTGTATTGAATGATGACATGTTAGTTATTATCAAAGCAAGGAAGTAGGTGGATCATCGAGATGAAGTGGAAGAGTGGTTAGACACTCAACGTGGTAATAAGGGGCACCCTCTAAAGGAAATCAAATCATCATTGAATAGGGAGATGTATTCCTTGTTCTGATCCCAAGTGTTTCCCAAATTGTTATCATAGGCAAATATTTTGAGGGTGGAACAAGCTTCGGCTATGAAGCAAATACTTATTGAGAACACTTAGTTTAATAGGGTGACACACTTGGCTTTTGGACTTCAAGAGAAAGTCCAAAATCTTCACAAAAACCTCAATATGAAGTGCCCTGTGCATTTTGCACGGTTTGCTACTTACCTATGGAGGTTTGCGAAGTTTCTAGTGGTGAGAAGGAATGGATAATGGGTGGTCCAAGATCCCTCCTAATTTGAAAAACCCTGGATGAAGCTTCTTTGTCAAACTACTAGGCCTAAGACCCACTAGAAGTTGTAGATGAATCCTTGTCTATTACTACTAAGGACCTTGATGGGAAACGTTGCAAATCTCTTAACAACATGGTGGCTAAGCCTCACATTGTACTGGCCAATGTTAAGAAGGTTTAAAGGTCATAGGTAGAAGCTAAGGATACTATCAAGGAAAAACTTAAGAGGCCTTCAGTTGTCTAACTAGTGCTAGTGGTTGGGAAGCCTTCCAAGAAAAAGATGTCCATCAAGCTTAGATGGATGCAGGCTGAAATTAGAGGTATGTATTTTGTTGATTCATTACCTCATTATTACTTTGTTCAGATGCTATGGTTAGTTTGTGGTTTCATATGATGTGCTAAGCTAGCTTGTGGTTCTTCTAGATAAGCAACACAAGAGGGAAACTAAAGTAGTAGCAACTGTCGTTGAAGAGGAAAAGAGGCATCAAGAGGAGGAGGAGCTATAATGCCAAGAAGAAGAAATATTGAGACATTATGATGATGATGAGCTGCAGGACTATGACTTACCACATATTCCTCCTATGGACCTCTTTGGTGCTATGCTTGAGGATCCACAAATGAGGGAACCTCCTATTATCATATCATAGGACCTTTCAAGTATTTGTGATTTTTAGTTCTAAGCATTAAACTTGCTATGCTATGTTTAATAATGGTTATGATTATTTGGTTTTTTGCCATGCTTGTTTTAGCTCATGAGCCATAAGTAGAAGCATCCACTTCTACCTTCCATATGTGACCATGGGGAAAAACCCTTGATAAACTAGAGTTTATGTAGGATGTGGCCGAATATATGATCAATTGATTGCAATAGATAGCACCTAAGATTGGTAATAATTTCAACTAATTTTTCCTTTCATATTTTTGATTTGTTACTTGGTTTTCATGGTTATGTAGTTTTTGTTATTAACTGGTTTTATTTTGTTGGATTTCATTCTATGTTGGTTACAGTGCCTAACTTGAGATGGGATCCCAATAAGCTAGTGAAGGTCAACACATTGCCTTTCTTGTCTTCCAATATAGAGAATGTCCCACACAAGCTATATGAGGGTGCCACTGGATGTGCACTCTCATGTGCTAAGTCTTTATGGGAATGTAGATTCTCTAATGAATTCCTATGGGAAGAAGTTTATGCATTGAGGAAAGAGAACAAATAGTTAAAAGAGGAGGTAACAAACGTTAGGAATTGTAAAGACTTCATAGAGGCTCAGGTAAGCAATAAAGAATCTTTGTGCACTAAGAAGATACTATGGTTCTGCTACTAGAATGCACTTCAAAGGAAGGTTCCTTTTGCTAGGGAAGTTGTACAACATAAGCTCTAGATCAATCTCATCAATCGCAAGGTTGGTGAGTGGAAAGACTACAGTGCTTGGAACCTTGAATGGGGTTGTAAGAAAAATGATCACAAGAGGATATTAATGATCACAAGGCTGAATGAGACACTTACCTTAAGTGGTTACAAGAGGATTCTACTAAGCGGTAGAGGCTACAACTATTTATGATGGATATTAATGCCAAGAAGGTCTATAAGATATTCACAAATAATGTGACTATGGCTACTTCTCCTACTCATCAAATTACTACTGCCTCAGGGGAGGAAACCTTAGCTATGTTTTCACATGAGCCTCCTACATGGATAGATGTTAACAAAATTAACATTCTTAGAGGTCTTGATCTTGGGGCTATTGATTGGAATAACATGTCTGAAGATGAGCTCCTTCATCATGTAGAAACTAGTCTTTTGACTTTCCCCACAAAACATATGGCTCCAGAACCATCTCAGGTTAGTTCATTTAATTTTAATTTCATGGATTTCTATTTTGATATTTATTGGTTGCTAATTGATCTTGGTTTTTTCATGTTACAAGAACCAAAAGACATCAACAGCCCCAGTGGTAAGGATACAGATGTTGATCCACCTCCTTCACCAAATGCTCCATAGTCCCATCTTGTTCTATGCCTATCTCAGTTGATGTTGATGTGATCTTTTGATGTCGATGATGTATGGCTATTGTTTGGACATCATTGTTATGGTTATGTTGTTCTGGACATTCTTATTCTTTTAAATCTAAGTTTGAATTATGGTCATGATGTTATAGAGTTATGATTTTCTTTATGTTGCGATGCATACTTTATGATCTATGTTTCAAGGCTACGTTTGCTAAATGTGATAAATAGTTGAAATGGCTAAGAAATAAAGTTGTAGGCATAAACATAAATAAGTTATAATGGTATTTACCAATTTAATGTCATGGTGGGCTATGATGTCAGTTTAAGATCTTAGCGAATGATGATGCCAGTTTAAGGTCTTAGTGGACCACAATGCTAGTTTAAGGTCTTAGCATACTGCAATGCTAGTTTAAGGTTTTAGCGGGCTGCAATGACATTTTAAGCTCTCAAATGAAAGTAGAACATGCTATGAAAGTAAAGGACATAAAACACAATAAATTCTAGGCCATCAACGAAATGAAATGATATGAACAAGTAAAATGTAAACAAGGCTATAAGGCTATGAATGTTATAAGGTCACATGGATACAAATACATTGCGAATCAGAAGGATTAGGAGCATATATTACTTGTGCAAGTATCCCCTAATATTTGAAAGAATAGGAAAAGTCTATTGTTAGTTTTGCACAAGCTTATACTCTCCATCACCTTCACTAATAATTTTGAAGGACAATTCTTCCCATGGCACATCAATGGGTTCATTATTGTTTGTTCCTGTTTCTTTGACCTATTCCTTCTATTCAATTTCATGGTCAATAGTGGGAGTTTCTTCTTAAGACTCCATTTCAGACCCTTGCACTACACTGACATTGTTAATAGCTAAGGTGATTGTGCTTTTGCCATGGATAACAATTTCACCTCCCTCATAAGAAAGGTGGATTTTTTAATGAATGGGAGAAGACATGGCTTGCAATTGGGCCAACCAAGATCTTTCCAGGATAAGGTTGAATCCTAGGATCTCTTCCACCACCAAAAAATCTATTGTTGTGGGGAACTATTCCTTGGCCACAAAATCTAAGGAAATGGAACCTTTGATTACAACTCAAAATCCATTAAAGTATTTAAGGGTTGTAGTCAAGGTACGTTACACTTTTTCAGTTAAGCCTAAGTGTTCAACTATGGTATAGGGCATGACATTCATTACTATCTTGTCATCTACTTGTGCCCTGTGTACTTTATATTGGCCAACCCATATGGTTATAAAAAGAGGTGCCTTGATTACTTCACCATTTTGGGGGTTTATCTTGATTTCACTATCATGAAACATCAGCAATGTTGATTTTGATTCTTTATGTGAAGACAATACCATGCTTGCATGGATGGACTCCTCATTAGTGGGGATTTCCTCACTAATAGGAATGGATGTCAACATTTTAACCATGTCTCACAGTGGGTAGTAGAAGTCATGACCAAGTTGTACAAGCTCAATGTGGTGTTCTTTTGTTTGAGTGATTGTTTAACCTATTTTATTATGTTCAGAAAGTCTTTGTTATTACTTGTTAATTTGTTCTATCTGACTTCTTCGATATGTCCCAAAATGTGAATTTCATGCTTTGGTTGTGGTTTTGGCTTAGGCTCTAGGTTTTCCTCTTTAAGTTTTGATTCTTCTCGTGGTTCATTAGTTGAAGTAGCCTAGCATATAAAAGTCATGGAAATAGATGAAATGGGAGTGGGCTTTGGCAGGCCTACTACCTTCCCTAACTCAATTTACTTATCGACCTTGGTCTTGGCTTTTTTCATAGCCTTCTTCTATTATTTTTTTGGGGATTTCTTGCTATCCACAGTTGATTGTGTGGAAGAAGGTGTTGCATGAGCCACAACTAGGGGTTGTTCGGTTGTTGGGGTAGGTTGTCTTGTAGAGGGTTGGAGCATCCTAATCACAAAGGGTTCTTTTGAATGTGCTAGTGATGGTGGCCTTACAACAAAAGAGGACCTTGAGCTAGTGGAAGCTGAAGGGCCCCTTTCATTGCAAGGAGGCACCCTACTAACAAATGGTTCCCTTGTAGCCCTTTGATTATTGCTAATGTTAAATGCCACTATGGTGTATGGGCTATTGTTAGCATTTAGAATATCCTTATATATGTGCATTGACTGGTTCTAAGGCCTAATAGGGTTGGATGTATCTAGTACCAATTCACCCCTATCAATCATTCTTTGTAGGTCATCCTTAAGTACAAGGTAGAATTAGTGTTGTGACATAGCAACTAATGGTTATGGAAAAAATGGTATAGCCTAAAAGTATTTGGGCATTGGAGGATCATCCGTAGTTGTGAGGTAGAGTCTTTTGCTATTTCACACAACCTATCATGCTTTTTATGAGCATTCTCAGTCATTTTCTTGTACTATATTCTACCACTCTTTAATAGTTGGTCTAATAGCTCTAATGGATTTATGGGTAATTTGGTGTAGTTGGATCAATATTTTTGTGCAAAGTTAGGCCTAAAGGTAGTTGATGTAGTGGTCCTAGAGGTTGATGGTTGGTTGTCATTATCTTTATTGTTATTAGGGCCCTTACATGAATTGTTCCTTGGTCCCTGGTTTTTTGTATTGGTATCTTTGGTCATGGCCGCTATAGTTATATTGTTTTGTTTACTTCTTTCTTTGTCTTTTTGAGCATGTTGATTCTTATATGTTGCATAGGTTGGGTCATGGCTAGCCTCAACGGCATCCTCTATGTTTTTAGTCTAGGAAAAGGCTTGAATAAGAGATTGTGGATCAAGATAATAAATTTTTGATTTTATAAAATTGTTAACTACTCCTTTGAAGATAGCTAAGAGGTGTGCCTTAGCTATGGGCTCTAGTATCTTATTAAGTAAAGCATTCCATCATTGGATGAAGTTCTACACTAGCTCCATGGGTTCTTGCTTAACCTTCATCAATTGGTTAAGCGTGGTATCTAGTTTTAAGTTATACTTGAAACAATTGACAAATTTTGAAATCAGTTCATCCAAAGAGGATATGGATTCCCTAAGCAAGGCACAATATCAATCTAAGGCTTTTCCTACTAATGACATAGGGAAAACTCACATAATTGTATGTAGCCATGCTTGTAAGAGTAAGCACTTAGAATAGAAGGTAATTAGATGTGCATTCGGATCACCTTCACCGTTGTACTTGATGAACTATGGCATAGGGACACTGGGGGGAAGAGTTAGTGATGGGACCATGGGGCTTATGGGATCATCTTGGTAGAAGTCCATATGGTTTTTGATGTTGAAGGTTTGAGTTTTCTTAGTTCTTTAGTTAAGTCCTAGATCATTTGGAAAGCTTGATCTAGGCCTTAAGGTGCCCTTGTCGGCTATGGGGTGTGGACAAAAGATTGAGGTGTATGTTGGAAGGCTTGTGGCCTTGTTATCGGCTATAAGATGGAAGGGAGCAATTGCATCATGGTTGCAGTTTATGGGCCAAACAAGGAAAATGATGTTTGTGCTAGTATGTAAGGTAGTAACAAGATAAATGAGGTGTGTGACCCCTGAGTCATTTGGGATCCCATGGTGGAACATGGGCAGTTAGTGGGCTTGTGGTGGTAAAAATCAACATCAATGGCTACACAAATCAGGGCTATATAGTAAATGACATTGACAAATTATAATTTTTTGATTGTAGCATTGTTTGATGAATGCCTATGATTGGTGTGGGGCCAACCATAGTAGGGAAGGAGTTCATGGAAGAGGACGACATCATGCCCATGGAGAAAATAAAAGAGTTAGAGGAAGGTGTTATGACTTTGGGGGAGGTTTGTTGGAACAACCCTTCTAGGATGTTTTCATGCTCAGATTCTGCCCTAAACGCATCCTCCTCTTCTTGCTCATTCTCTAAGCTATGTTTGTCATCTTCCTCCTCCATCATAATCAATTGGACTAGGATGCTGGAATAAACATCATTGAGGGGTATTTGATCATATGGGGAAGGGATATACTCCTTCCTACCTCAGTGTATGAGCTCAAATTTCCTCATGGCTTTTGCTTCCACACATGAAATCAGCATGTCAACCTACATTTTGCCACAAATGAAGTTATAACAAACCTCATTTATGGCTGCAAAGTTAGGAATTTTTTCTCTAACTCTCAAAGATTGCCTACATTCAATGATAGTAGGGACTTTGGGGTCATAGACTTTAATGGCTTCTTGGTTAGAACCTTTGCTAGTAAGGGTGAAGGCCAACTTGTTCAATTACAAGAAAGACATGGTTCAAGAGGTGCTATTTGGTGTTTTTACTATTTTGTAAGATAAACTACTATCACAATAGGCTAAAAATGGAAAGGGTAGTAGGAAATGGCTACTAAGTGGAAATAGGTATCACAGTAGGAATGTACTTCAATGGAATGGCATTAAAGGAAATGGGTTTCAACAAAATGGTGTTGAACAAAATGGGTTTCAATGGAATGGCATTGAACAGAATGGGTTTAAATAGTAGCCTATCCAGCAACTACTATCAGCGTAGTCCACCAACTACTACTAGCATAGTCCATTAACTATTGCCAACATAGTCTCAATGCTGATAGGAAAATAGACATTAACAAAATGGGTGTCACTATTATTGGAAAAATTGTTACAAAAAACTTAATAGAATGGATTTTGTAGTAAATTGGAAAATGGCAAAAAAATCCAATGAAATGGATTTCACAGTAAACTAGAAAACAAGACAAAAACCCAATGGAATGGATTTTGTAGTAAATGGGAAAAATCTAAAAAAAAAAACCAATGGAATAGATTTTACAGTATATGGGAAATTTATAGCAATAGCCTTTTGGCTAAGAATTCGGGTGGCGGCCCTCCTTCTAGCTTTAGAAAACTATTGCCACTAGAAACATCAACCATTGAAAAGTTGAGAAATATGGTGTAGTAACCTTAACCCATGGATCCCAAGGGCTTCCCAAAAAAATAGGATCTAAGGTATCCTAGATGGTCCAGTAGATCATCCAAGGACTTATAGAATGCAAACAAAAATGGTTTCAGCCAATGGCTTTGATCATGGTTGGAAATGTAGACAGAAATCAATTATTATAAATAAAAATGTAAATAGAAATCACAGTTACATAAACAAACATAGAAATGGAAATGGAAATAAAAATAAAATTGTAAAAAATGAAACATAAAATTTGTAAAAGAATATAAATAGAGTTTGGGTTTCATAGTATATAAGTTGTACCAAAAGGCACAAGAAGTTGCTAGTTGAAATCTTGAAGTCCATTAGAGAAAGATGTGAGAGTTTCCTTCACAATCCAATTGCTTCCTAGTTTTGGTTTGCTGCAACTTTTTGTTGGTCTCTACCAAGTCTACTGCATGGGAATGGGATTGGTGTTACATGCATGAAGTAATGGAAACTAAGTGGGAGTCTCTGAGCCCAATGTACTTCCAGTTTCTGCCACTAAATAGCACCACTAGGTTAAGGTGGTAGCTGCAATGGATTTTTGATGAATTCCAATGGAGATGTAAATGGAATTTACACTTTCAATAGCAATGGCAGCTATGTGGAGGTGTGCACATCCAGTGTAGTACTAGTTGCTACTATTGAAATTGTAAGAGGGTTGTGAGTGGGCTTGATGGGAGAGGGAAATGGCTATGAAAGTAGAAATAGTTTTGCTATTAGAATGGTGTTGAAAATGCCAAGTGGATGTGATGCCAAATGAAAAAATTTGTAATAGTATGTGTCTTGTGAAATACCAAAATTTAGAACCTAGAGATGGTGTCAACATTGGGCTTTTATAGGGTTGATGTGGATATTTTTGGGACTATCATTGATGGCTAATTAATTGCCATTGATTGGGAGCTTACAATGACTACTTCTGATAGTGTATGCCATTGACTACTGCTAGCATAGTTAGGAAACTATTGCTAGCATAGTTAGTTCAAATATTACCAGTGTAGTTTGTCCAACTACTACCAACGTAGTCAATCAACTACTACTAGCATAGTCAATTAAATACTACCAACATAGTTGGCCAACTACTGCCAACATAGTCAATTCAACTACTACCAATGTAGTCAACCAACTACTGGCAATGTAGTCAACCAACTATTATTAATGTAGTTAGCCAACTATTGCTAGCATAGTCAGTCCAACTACTACTAGCATAGTTAGCCAACTACTACCAATATAGTCTATCCAACTATTGCCAGTGTAGTAGCCATTTGTAGTAAGTTCATAATGGACTATACCCACAAAACCCATGCATTTACTATAAATAGTAAATAGGTTTTTATGGGTACACTAAAGGCTTTCGAAAATGGGGAATAAAAAAGTGTTGGAAAATAGAAAGATGGATGGAAACTATAGAAATGGTATGACCTATTGGAAAGTGTCATGCCTAGTGAAGACTATTGTTGTTGACTTGGGAGGCATATGCTAGTTGTTGTTGGAGAAGTGGCTATCCCAATAATTCCAATGCTACACTTTGCTTGGTTCTGGTGATGACTACATTAGCCACTATGGCTACTATGGCTAGGGCTATACCCCTACAAAAACTCATGAAAATACCATTCTAAAGGCAATTCTGGTTCCAAGCCTGGATATGGACATGGGATACTTAGTTGAAAAATGGAGTAATAATAATTTTTTGAAGCATTTTTTAGCCCCAAAAAGTTGAAATATGTAAGATTATAGCTTGTGTACCACATATCTTACATTTACAATGAAACTTTGCCTCATGTTGAAAAGTAGGATTTGCAACATGAATTTTGATGATGTTTCACCCTATGCTAAGGAAATATCTCACATCCTATGTTTGTGGTCTTCATGTGCATGGTTAAGGTTTCTACCTCCTAAGTTTGCAACCTAGTCTTTTTTTTATATACTTCTAGGTTTGGTACATGTTTTGAGCTTCCATGGTGTTTCTAATTTTGTTTGGGAACCTTAGAAATCTTCTAATATGTTCCTTGGTGTTTCAGCTTTCATCAAGACTTTGAAGTGAACTGTGTTGGGGAGAGGCTACACTAACTACCCTACATTAGTGCATCCCTTACATTAGTCCACGACCATTAACACATCCCTCTTGTAGTCTTGGTTTGACTCCTTTACTTTCCTTTCATGTTTGGTGTGTTTCCAAAATGCCTAGGCTACATTAACAAACCATCATTGATGCTTGGATGCTAGTGAACCTATACGATTATGTTGTAAAAACTATAAATACCTATGATAAGCTCTTACACTTAAGAATTTCATCCATAGCACTTCCATTCGGCTTTTGACATTCAATTTTCTATTAAGATTTCTTTCTCTCCTAGGTAAGATAATTTTCTTCCTTATGTGTCTTGAGTTGCTACTTTCACAACTATAGCCAGACTCTATTAGAGTACTACCTTGCTTACATAGCTCATAATCATTTGGTTGATGCAGACTCTAGTGTTTTCATAGTGAATAAACCTCATGATTTTCCTTTGTTTTATCATTGATGCCTTAAACATTAAAATCCATAATAAAATTATTAAATACAAAAATAGTAAAAATGTTTATTTCAGTTCCATTTGATTAAGTTGCAAAAATTTCTTCCTTATCTAAGAAGATCATAATTATATGACAATGTTGGGCCATCAAGGTTATCACTAAGAGCTATTTTTATTGCATTTTATATGTGGTGTTACACTTGGTGCTCAATAAGATTATGACATGATTGTCCTAAAAAGGGATTGCGATGCATGTGTGCTTATATTTATTATGTTTATTATAATTCTAATATTCATAAAATTATAAAACATAAAATCATAAACATTTTCCTTATCATTCACTATGGCAACACATTTTTTCATTGTATCACCCATATTATAATCTCTTTTACATTTATTAAAAACAATGATACAAATAAGTATTCTTGGCAATCCACTCAATATCATCATTGAAGCTTATAACTTAATTACAGTATGATTTGTGTGATAAATCACTTACAAAAGAAGGAGGATCTTGGAACCAGCAACATACCCTTGCAATAAAAAGGATCAAAGAGCAATGTTTAACTCTTCCACAATTAAAGTTACCTACATCAGGAAAGTTAATCATTGAAATAGATGCATCTGACCAATTTTGGGGATGTGTTATAAAAGAAGACATAGATGGTATAACATACATATGTCGATACGCCAGTGGTAAATTCAACCCTGCAAAACAAAATTACCACAGTACTCACAAGGAGTTACTCACCATTATCAAAGGAATTACACAATTTAGGTTATTTCTGCAAGATCAACATTTTATTGTCAGAAGTGATCTAAAACACTTTGATAAGTATCTCCAAGTGAAAAATCTGAATAAAGTAGCTCATACAAGACTAATACGATGGAGTCTCTTCTTAGCTAATTTTAGTTTTGAAAGTCAGTACATAGATGGTAAGCATAATGCTTTAGCTGATTTTCTTACTCGTGAATATTCATTATGAATACTAATACTATCTTTTGTACAAATGTATTAATACAGCAAGGATGGACATTAAGATCTAGCTAAAGGATCAGACAGTGTCATTTGTCTAATATTTTTATGACTAATAGTGACTTAAGGTCGAGTCATGAACCTGAGTGGAATAATGTAGTGCAAGCCTTTAGAACCATGCACTCTCAAACCAACATTACCAAGTCATACTTTAAAGTTAATAGGGAGCATGCTAAACCATTAAGCCTTAAAACCTGTTTGTATTTACATGAAACCAACTTAGATTCCATGTTATCTGATTGGCCATTTTATCATCCATCTGAATGTCATATGTATAAGATACAATTCCAATTCCCATACCATACACTCTCTGATAGAGATTTATTTTGGTCTTGGTGGATTAAGTTTGGTTGTATGCCTAAGTGTTTCCCTCCAGGTTTTCCAGCTTGGTTGCAGACAAGAACAAGAACTATAGAACATGGTGATTTTTTATATTTTAACAGTTTGCAATCTGTAGCTTGGTTTGCTTTTCATCAAGAAGTATCAGCATCATATTTACTAATAAAATAAAGGTACAAGATATAATTACACAACTCACAACTTACAAGTACAACATATAAATATCTTGTACCTTTATTTTATTAGTACGAGCTAACCTAATAAGGTAGACAAAGGATTTAACAATAGTAGTTAACTCAATGTCTAACTGGCATTATAAGGATTACCACTTCAAGTTACACCTACTTGAATTCTAAATACCATGTTTGTTTGAGTTATCATACCTCTAAAACATATCACTAAATAGTTTAATGCTCCAACATCAATGACCAAATTTTGAAGTTGTAATGCTTATTAAAGTCAACAAAAATATGGCAAGTTTTACTAGTAATCTTTAGATTAAAATCTAGAGATCCTATTACCTTCAATCCCAAATAATAACTAATGAAGAGGTTTATCAATGAAACAATCAAGTACATATTTTTCTTTGAAAGCCCTAAATTTCTCATCACCTTCGTTGTGAAAATCATAAATCAAATGATTTAAATTTGTAACTCAATCAAAGTATATTCTACAAGGATAAATTTTTAACAAAATGGTGGCTACAAATATGGAATCACCATAGCAATATCTATAAAGAATGAAAATGTTAGAAATTAGTTTGAAGTAATTTACAAGTTAGATATACATTTGAAAATTGTAAAAATAAAAAAAAAATGATAAAGCTTTAATAAAATTAATATTAACAAAATTAAAATATAAATTAAAGCACCCCTCAAGAAAAGTCAAATAGAGAAATTTCCAATGAAGATAAAAGTGAGACCTTTCAGAGCATTATATTATGGAAACAAGGGAAGTGATTCTGAAACCATGCAGAGCACAAAGCTTAAAAAGATAACACACTTGGTGTTATAGAAAGTTTGAAGATGAAATTTTGAATAGTTTGATCTCCAAATAACATTCAAAATAAAATTTGAATGATCATTTTGATTGAATTTCAACATAGAATTTGAGGGATAATTTTGTTTGAGTTCATGAACTGGCATTTGTGGAAATTCTCTAAAATCTTAAATGCTGACAAACTAGCTTGCATAAAAGTCTGCAATGATTGCTATGAAAGTGAGGATTTCACTTAAAATACAAATGACCCAGACAACTTAGTTTTTCCAGCTTGGTCTCAGTATCATTTTATGCATGCTTGAACCTGCGTAAACAAACACACGTTATTTTAGCAGCCATGGAGAATTGCCATATACATTACTTCCAAAATAGACGTTATGATACTAAATATGGTTTAAAATATGAGATCTGACCAGAGGATGTGCATGGGTCCTGGGATAAATACTTTCTACTACCCGTACTGGTTTTGCAATTTCTTTTACCCTGTTAAAGTTGACCAACCAACGTTAGGTAATCATAAAAGAAGATAAAGGTCGTTAGATAGTGCTAATACCTACTAACTTGCTTTGAAGATTCTCCACTCTGCTTTTTAGGAGTCCTCTCAATCTTGTGTGCAGCTACGCTTTTTGGCAACGGCAGCAAGGTCGAGGCACATTTCTATGGGCTGCTTTGTTCAACCAGCTTTGCGGAGTCATATTCCGTCTCGCGTTTGTGGTTGATAAGTAGTCCTCCAGAGTCCTACTGTACTGTCCCTACCAAAAGTTGCAGGAATAAAAAGAATGAGAAGAGATGCCTTGAAGTTTCAACGACAAAGGCAGACCTATTTCTCACAGGGCTCTTAAGTGTATCATACCTAATCAAAAATCATTTTTATCACCTTGAGATACCTCCCCTTTCCTGGTTTCTTCCTTCAAGGCCTCTGTTCCAAGGGAGTCATGCTGTTCAATGTTTTGAGAATGTTCATGGGGATCCACATCCCTATTTAAGTCATTTTTTTTCACCAAGGTAGGTTTTGCATTAGTATGCTGCATCTCAACGTCATTACTAACTTGGTGAGGATTATTGGCTTCTTTAGTTGAAGCTGCTTCACTTGTTTGTTTTGCCAATTCATCTGTTGTTGAGGAATTATGCTGCTGAACTTCCCCAAGAGCATCCACATGGTTTCTCAAAGCAATACCTAGCTTCTTTATTGTAGTAATTTCCTAGGCAATGTCCCATTTACTCTAGGGACGACAACCATTGTAACAGTGATCACTCTCATCATCACCTGGTAACGACCGTAATAGTTCTGACAGAGCAGCCGCATTCATGCTTTTAACATCAAGGTTTTCAGTTTTCAGACTCGAAGTTGAGGAAAAACCTTTTTGCCCTGTACATTTTTCTGTTGGATCAATTGAAAAGTAAGAAGTCAAAAACAAGTCACCTAGATTTAAGATGGCCACCAAATCTATTGTAGGAAGCGTTCATAGTAGAAATACTCCAAATTTTATTCAAGGTCAGCTCTCAACATCAAAAATCCAATATTAATAAAATATTATAGGATGAAAATTGACAATATTATTTTTACTGGTTTCTGATGTCTTGGACGCTTCACTTTCTTTTTTATGGTGGTCCTCCGGAATCTGAAAAAAAAATACTAAAATTAAGCCTTTTGTTTTCTTTGAATAAAAAATTCGTTCCACATGAGAAACGATGCGATCTATAAAATTTGAGATTGATGAGCAAGGAAGGTATTGAAGCAAAATTACCAATTCAGAAGCGAGTTGCGATTTATCGCCCCCTGCACAAGAATAAACCATGTTAACAAGAAAAATCATGTATAAGCAATTAAGTAAAACCTATCTTTGATGCAGCATTTTGCACTCCTATGGATTGGGTATCTAAAACAAAATTTAAAAAAAATGAAAAAGAAAAATCTAAAGCTTATTTTTCATCATGGCAAATAAAAACTACCGAGATGCAATAATTTTTAGTTCATAGGAAGAAAACTAAACTACGCTTATTGTGTGCTCACCAGACTCGGCTATGCTGGTCTCCTCCAAAATACCATATTTCTGCATAACTCCCTTGGTAACATCCCCTAGCTTCAACATTTCATGCTTTCTTGTGTATAATTTCAAAGCATTGCGAAGGCATTGTAGAGGCTGCAGACATATAGTTGTTCCTGGTTAAGATTCCTTACAAGTTCTTTTATTTAACCTAACCAAAATCAAACTTACCTGAACATTTGCCTCAATAGCAAGATTGAAAAATCCCAAGGCTATTGAATGCATTTCCAACAATTCTGCAAGTCTGATTTGCTCTAACCAGTAGGTCGGTGTGTTTAATGTATTGACTTCACTAGTTTGAGAAGGCCTTGTGATTTTCAAGGATGTCGCAGACCTACTAGGTCTGGAGCCTTCTCCTGTAGAAGCCTTGGTTTTATGTTGAAATTGTGCCTCTTGAAATGACACTGAAAGCATTTTCTCGAGGGACTTGGTTCTCTTCGTACCAGATGGAGGAGAATTAACTAAAGATGACATCGGGAGACCTTGTTCTTTGGCATGGTTCTCTTTAGTTGAGTTTTCGCCAGGGTTGAGGATCTTGCTCTTTAAACCAGTGGTTGTCCTGAAATGAAAGTGGTAATACGCTGACGTTAGAAAGTATAGTTTTACTCCTGTAGAAGGCAAGAGTGTGTTTTGGGGAAATAACATAAATGGAAGATCCACCACATAACATGCATTATCACCTTGAGATATCAACCTTGAGCTGGTTTGTCTCTGTATCTTTCTTGTTTTCTTTATCAAGGGAGTGCAATGAGGTAACACGTTTGCATTTAGATTTTCCTGAAAAATATGGAGGAGATTGAAAAAGAAGTTATAATTGAAGGAAATCTTAAGACAAAGCACTGGGGTGAGAAAAGCAAAATTGAATACAGAACACGAATTACTAAGCATAAAATATAGCATCTATGACTACGGCAGCCCCATATCAGACTTGATGTTATAAAAGCCTCAAAACATACATACAGATCTAGATATGATGATAACAATTTGCTTATCGCTTTGCAATTTAAATCTCAACTCAAGGGAAAAGACCTTTTTAGGTTGCATTTGTGAATGATTTCTAATAGCATAAAAGGTTCAAGCTTACAGAAATCGGATCAACGAAAGGGGAAAAAAATTCCAGCCTGCTACTCTACTCTTTTCAAACAAAGCAGAAGGGTTCATCAGATATACAAATTGCACGGTCTCATGTAGAAAAATCTATATTCTATTTCCCATAGATAATCTACAAAGAAAGACGTCTAATTTCATAAATCATTATTACAATGAATATCACTTTTCCTTTTCCATGTAGTTGAAAAGCCCTGAAATGTAGATTTCCTCTGTTAATTTTCAACCAAAAACCAAATGAACAAGTCTCATAATGTCTAAAATTGCATCCAAAATCTATTTTGACATATAAATTGGCACCTAAATATTAAAAGGTAACTACGTAAACCAGCCACATTAAAAATAAATACAACCTAAGTGACAATAGCGCAAATTTTGATTCATAAAATATTTGAATACAATTTGCCTCCAAAAGCACAAATTTTGTACAGTCATTCCATACAAAGCACACCGTTAAATCTTAAAACGCCACAAATTTGCCTTCTAGACTCAGGGTTTTAGGAAGAACACCAAACAAACATATTCATGATCATTTGTAAAGACACTTTCCTCCAAACAGATAAAAAAATGCAACAAATTCTTTGTTCTTTAAAAAGCCAGTAAAACATTTTTGCGGAATAACAAAACACGAAGAAAAAATGATGAAAAGAAAAACAAAAGAAATCAAGAGTGTGAGCGCACCAAGATATGGTGTGGGAAATTCTCTGCAGGCCGCCATAGCAGAAATGAATAAATGCAATCTGTTAATGATGAAAAGAAAAACAAAAGCAATCAAGAGTGTGAGCACACCAAGATATGGCGTGGGAAATTCTCTCTAGACTAGCGCCATAACAGAAATGAACAAACACAATCTTCACAGAAACAGAGCTACAGGCACAAACCAGAGAATGCTTAACTAACAAAGTCCAAAGTCTGTGATTTGAAATTGCTCCAGGCGGGCTATTTATGATCAGCTTTTCACAAAAAAGTCGGCAGGAATTTGAATGTTAACAACTATGTTAACAGCTAATTTTTCTCTTTTCCACTCTAGTAGGAATTTGAATGTGAATGTATAGTAATTTTGGAGAAATGACATGTCATCTACTAAAAGCCTTCCCTATTTTATTAGGATAAGGTTAGGATGGTGATAATGATGATGAAAGGTGTCCACATAACCTCTCCCAATTAATACATCTACTACAACCTCTCTAGCTTTGAATCCATGGAACAACTCCTTTGATGTTGAGGTTATCTACACTTTACGAAATAGGAAGTGATTTTCAAGGAATCCCTTGGGTTCCTAGTCATTGCTCAAAGCACTAGATAAGTCTTTCCCCACTAGAATCTACCTAAAGTATGATGCCCAACTCATCATGCTACTTGCAACTCCACCCTACATGATTGACATTGAGGACCCTGAGAACCCTACCACTTTAGCATCATCAATGATGGAGGCATCACTACTATCATTGTGAGTCCATCCACCTTGTCTATTAATAGCAAAGGTTCCCCCCTCTAATTCTTTACAATTGTAAGCTTGGTACAAACACCCATCTTCAATTCTTGTAGCCTTGGTCCATGGTTCTCTTAGTATGTTATGGTAGGGGATGGGTTAAGACATATGTGAGTTAAACTCTACTCTCAACTTTGGGAGTCTTCTCT
This sequence comes from Gnetum montanum, assembly GCA_015680685.1. Taxonomy (NCBI): domain Eukaryota; kingdom Viridiplantae; phylum Streptophyta; class Gnetopsida; order Gnetales; family Gnetaceae; genus Gnetum; species Gnetum montanum. Next base: position 20,171 of record MNCI01015001.1, on the reverse strand, counting down.
ATGACATCTCTGTTGATGTCAACACTCCCATGCTCACATGGGGCCATGATTATTAACATTTCTATTTCTCTCCCTTAATAACCACAGTAAAATCATGTGAGTAGTTGTCATTTAAACTACTAGGTGGTGGTCATTAATGGTAGCGGTTATTGTCATTAGTGGAAAACGTTTCAGAAGTTACAATAATTACAGTTATTAATTATGGCGGTTACGGACATTAGTGGCAAACGTTTTAGAAGTCATGACAATTATAGTCATTAATGATGATGATTACGGACATTAGTGACAAACATTTTGGAAGTTATGGCAATTACAGTCATTAATGATGACCGTTACAGACATAAGTGGACACTTAATTGGAGAATGTGGGCATTATTAATGATGGTGGTTACAGACATTAGTGACAAACGTTTTGGAAGCTATGGAAATTACGATCATTAATGATGGNCGTTTCAGAAGTTACGACAATTACAGTCATTAATGATGGAGGTTACGGACATTAGTGACAAACTTTTTGGAAGTTATGGCAATTACGGTCATTAATGATGACCATTACGGACATAAGTAGGCACTTAATTGGAGAATGTGGGCATTATTAATGATGGCAATTACGAACATTAGTGACAAACGTTTTCGAAGTTATGGCAATTACGGTCATTAATGATGACCGTTACGAACATAAGTGGGCACATATGTGAGTTAAACTCTACTCTCAAAGTTGGGAGTCTTCTCTATAACATCTTTGTTGATGTCAACACTCCCATGCTCACATGGGGCCATGATTATCAACGTTTCTATTTCTCTCCCTTAATAACCACAGTAAAGTCATGTGAGTAGTGGGCATTTAAACTACCAGGTGGTGGTCATTAATGGTAGCGGTTACTATCATTAGTGGCAAATTTTTCGGAAGTTAGAACAATTACGGTTATTAATGATGGTGGTTACGGACATTAGTGGCAAACATTTCGGAAGTTACAACAATTACAGTCATTAATGATGGAGGTTACGAACATTAGTGACAAACGTTTTGGAAGTTATGGCAATTACAATCATTAATGATGACCGTTACGGACATAAGTGGGCACTTAATTGGAGAATGTGGGCATTATTAATGATGGCAGTTACGGACATTAGTAACAAACATTTTGGAAGTTATGGAAATTACGGTCATTAATGATGATCGTTACAGACATAATTGGGCACATATGTGAGTTAAACTCTACTCTCAAATTTGGGAGTCTTCTTTATGACATCTCTGTTGATGTCAACGCTTCCATGCTTGCATGGTGCCATGATTATCAACATTTTTATTTCTCTCCCTTAATAACCATAGTAAAATCATGTGAGTAGTGGGTATTTAAACTACTAGGTGATGGTCATTAATGGTAGTGGTTACAATCATTAGTGGCAAACATTTCGGAAGTTACGGCAATTATTGTTATTAATGATGGTGGTTACGGACATTAGTGGCAAATGTTTCGGAAGTTACGACAATTATAGTCATTAATGATGGTAGTTACAGACATTAGTGACAAACGTTTTGGAAGTTATGGCAATTACGATCATTAATGATGATCGTTACGAACATAAATGGGCACTTAATTGGAGAATGTGGGCATTATTACACAAGAAGTGGTGGTGGTTTTTGTAGCTGTTACATGAACCAGTAGCTATAAATTGGAGTCTAGGGAAGGGATCAAAGGAGGGAGAGAGGAGTCCCAAACAGGCTCTGGCTATTAGTCTGAAGGGGTAGCTTCCTCTCCACTAAGCAGTAATTTTCGCTTTTCTTTTCTTTTCTTTACAGGCTTCTAGTTGATCTTTAAGGAGGGTCCAAGGTAGGAGCCAGTGGCTCAAAATCAGATCCTTGCGAGTCTTCTCAATGACAGTAGGAGCTTGTCTTGGTGGTGCAGACATGGGTGGATGATATTCCTCTCTGCGGCAATGCACAAAAGGTGTAGATGGTAGTAGGCTTGAAGAACTACAATTGCT